>JAHTLZ010000213.1:5751240-5778409 GCA_023846285.1 Phrynocephalus versicolor | reverse complement strand
TCTTCTTCTTCTTCTTCTTCTTCTTCTTCTTCTTCTTCTTCTTCTTCAAAGAACAGATTCCTAGACCTTAAGGCAATCATTCCCAACCTTTGGTTCCCAGAGGTTCATGGACTAAAACTTCCACAAAATATGGCATGACAACAAATTTCTAAAATTTGCCATGCTCTCTTCACATGCCCCGGCTTTGTATCCTGTGGATAGTTATTTCGAGTTTTGTCTAAGCTTGTTTAAAATGAGGCCCTTAAGATTAGAGGTAGCCAAACGAGGAAGGTGAAAGAATTATGATTGTTCCAAATGAGACAGGAAGCTCTCAGGAAAGATTCTCTGGGAAATGCTGAAATTGGTTTCTTAAGGTGGAAAAGGCAGACATCAAACAAGCTTAGGAATGAGGACAGAATAAAGGTTTCCTGGAGGAAAAGTCCATCACAGGTTACAAACTATGATGGAGATGTGTAATCTCCAGTCTTAAAACAAGGGTGCTTCAAGGGCCAGATGCAGGGGAGTGGTATCAGGAGACAGAGATCTAGTCTCATGCGCTCCCAGATGCATCTGGTGGGGCCACTGTGAGACACAGGAAGCTGGACTAGATGGGACTTTGGCCTGATCGAGCAGGACTCTTCTTTTGTTCTTATGTTCTTATATGTTCTTATGCCCCAAAGGGGCGAAGCAGGGGGATGTTTGTTCATTCTAGATCAGATAGAGCACAATTCAAGAAACCACCGGTTGTGCTCACGTTAGTTTGCACACACCGACAAACCACTGAAATTTGCTTCAGAGTTCTGGGAGTTAAAAATGCTGAAATTTGAACTATATAACACACACTGGATGCTCATCCAATATGGATCTCATTCCATTATGAGAATGAGGCTCAAAAGCAATTTCACGTTTCCCTAAAGCAATAGTGTGGCATGTAAAAATTACTTTTAGATAGTTTATTGGCTGTAGCACATGCGGCTCTGGTGGTGTAGATCTGGGCGGAAATAAAAACGATCCATATGGGTCTATTGACGCACCGCTGGCATCCATGCAGAGGGGAGCCACTTTAAACAAATATAATGAGAAGAGAAGTTCATGCTCACAGCAGGCTCTCTGTGCAAATACCTTCTGGTGTTCGGTGGATGGCTTGTGGCCATAAATAGCCCCATCTCTAAACAAAAGAACACAGCTAGATATAACAAGTGCCATCCACATGCAAGACAGATGAGTGGAGCGAGGTGAAATACCGTCTCACTAAAGTCACAACAGTGAAATCAATCCCCTGCCCCCACTGAAAAATTGAAGTTGGCACTCTCGAACACTGCCTGTGAAAAGATATGAGACCCATCTCTTTCTTCATTTTTTCCTCTCTTTCGCTCATATCCTGGTTTAGTTGATAGCCTTCAGATTTCTTACATTCATGCAAAATGAGTCTAACCGTTCCATTTAAAAACAAGGCACATAGCAAGCATGGGACTAATTGCTTAGAAGGATACAAACAACCCATCCAGTGCTTCAATTCCTTGGTAGACTAAGCAACCATCTTCCTATCCTGGTGTAATCCACATCATGTTTACCTCTGCAAACTGTGCAAATCTTTTGCAAAAACAATTGCACAAAGCCTGTAGGAAGAGGAACCTTATAATTCTGCATTCTAACAGGATATACAAATCCTCACATGTCACATCCTTGCAGGTATGGATAAATAACCACAAACATATTACTTCCACATTCTAATAGAGAAAAAGCAACAATAAACTGGAAACAACTGACCACATGCCATCCCGTGAGAGGGCAAGACATTTTGTTGCACTCTTGCCAAAACAATAAAATGTGTGTGTGTGTGTGCGCGCGCGCGCGTGTGCGTGCATGTGTGTATGCAAATTGAGCCAAATTTCTGCAATAAGCGTTTTAAAGAAAATGGCCCAAATTATGCAAAACAATAATTGTTGCATGGACTTTGAAGTGGTTAAATGCATTGTTGGAGTTGTGTGGTCCTCTGGAACAATCAGTCGGTCTTTCTGTGCTTTGTGTATCCCTTCTCAGATTCTCACTGGAAAGGTACATTGACAGGGGGTTCAGAAATCACAGACAGTACGTTTGAAAAGTCTCGGAATGAAAGAGCAGTTCTTCCTGCTGGTTGGTGTTGAAATTTGCTTGCAGACATAGCAGGAGGCCCTGCCGTTCAGAAAACGAGTCCTGCCATAACTGCTGGTATCTCCCCAAAGAGTCCTAACTCAACACAAAGAGGGTTCTTCTAAGCGACCCGCACTTCTTCTTGTGTACTCTTGCCCTTAAACCCTCTAAGCTTAGTCTGCCAGGACTGACAAATGAGGTTGTGGTCTGTGATGAAGACAAAATGCCTACTTAGAAGAAGGCCGAGGCCAAACCACTCATTTTGAAATAAGCTACGCTCTCAGCCTAGTTCGAAAGAGTGAGGAAATGTAAATACATCCATCCACTTCACATCTCGGGCTTCCCATTTCCTCCTCCTTCCAGACTAATTTACAGACCTTAACCACTTGATGCTAAGCAACGAATAATTCCATTGCTCGGAGGTGCAAAGAAGGGTCGGTTTTTGCCAGGAGAATGAGGTTCAGCTTTGTGTATTCCACCCTCTATCCTCAGATCACAGCCAGATGCTGGTATTAAGTCTGAACTACAGGTATGCTTCATTGCAGGTTCACTCAAAGCCGGGATGTATGCAATTTTTTATATATATATTTTTTTTGCAAGTCTTGTTAAAATATCATTTGGCTGCCCTTCACATTTTATTAAAGGCTGGCCCGCAGAGGAGCATCCAAATTGATTGCAAATGTCATTTTATATAACTCTGCCTTGCAATGCTTCAAACCTGAATCAGACATATCTTGAAGTGTGAACCCACTCTTCTTTAAAATCACCCCTTCTGAGACAAACTGGCGCACGTTTGAAGCAGATGCAGCCTGTGAGCTGAGAAATGCTCCCTTATTTTGTGACTTCCTCTCACACGAGGACAAGGAACAAATTACCTTATTAGTAACCTACCCTTGCTATCTAGAACAGCGAGGCATTTGCAGGTGATCTTGCTGTCTGGGGATGTGATTAGTTTTTTTTAAAATTTCTTGGACTACAGACTCAATAACTGTCCATTCTGGGAGCTCTGCGTGGCACCCAGATAGTTTACAGACATCTAAGTGTGTCTCACCTGGAAGCTGCTGCACTCTGCTCATAGTCTAGGGTTCAGTCCCAAGTAGCTGGCTCAGGGTTCACTCAGCCTTCCATCCTTTTGAGGTTGCTAAAATAAGTAGTCAGATTGCTTTGGGGGCAGAGAAAAGTGTACCCTCCATAATTAAAGCCCAGAGAGTGCTTTAAGTGCTATGAGGTGGTATATAACCAGCATGTTTTGCTTTGCTCATTGGGTACTTTTTTTTTTAAATGAACGGGAATGTAGAGAGTATAAATATAGAGAGTATTAATATACTACACTGGTTGTTCACATATTAAGAGTCACTCAATTCTTCTGTGTTTCTGTGTGTGTATGGATGCTTGATACGCACACATAAGAACGTAAGTCACTGCACCTCATCTCAAAAAAGACATACTGGAACTGGCAAAGGTGCAGAAGAGAGCGACTAAATGATAACTGGGCTGGGACAACCCCCTTATGAGAAAAGGCTACAGTATTTGGGGTTCTTTAGTCTGGAAAAAGGCACCTGAGGGGTGATATGATAGAGACGTACATTATTCAGGGCATGAGTAAAGTGAATAGAGGGACAGTCTATTTCCTCTCACTAGGGGACATCCACTCAAACTGAAGGTTGGGAGAGTGAGAAAAGACAAAAGATTTTTTTTTTACCCAGTGTGTTGTTAATCTGTGGAACTCCCTGCCACAGGGTTTGTGTCCCCCTCCTCCTCCAGACCCAAGCCGTTTGTGCCTTTTTCTTCACTGGCTCATGGCGACCCCCGTGAAATGGTTGTTTGACTCTCTAAGGGGTCCCGACCCCCAGGTTGGGAACCACTGCATTATATGATGATATAGAAAAAAGACCAGTCAGAGCCTGTGAATAAAGCTCTCTCACTATTCGAAGGCCAACCCAGCCTCTGAGTCCCCCACCTTTTCCAGGAAATGAACAAAGAAATTTAAACTATTTATGATGGGAGATGCGTACCTTCAACTATGGAAGCACGGTAGATAGAGAATTCTATTGAAAGCCGACACTAACATTTTCAGGGAGGAAATTAATTGCTCTGGTATCCTTTGCAGAGGAAATAACCTCTACCTACCATTTAGGTGGGTAATATGAGAGCAATAGGAGGTGTGAAACTGATTAACCGATCACATTTCTTTATCCAGGGGTTCAGGCAATGAATTTACTGCTTAGGAACTAATGAATTCACACTGAAACTGCATTCTATTGAGACGTACGAGGCAGTGGCATTTTGAGTAATGGTATGAGTCTGACAAGATGTAAATCATTTACTGTACTGCGGATATCTATCATTATGGTTCATGCAGCTTGCCTCACCGATGTGAATCATTTTTTAACTAGGCCAGGGAATGGGCCCACCAAATATTGATAAAGGGAAAGAACACCTGCTAGCCTGGCCTCTTTTAGTTGCCAAAGGACCCATAGTGGTCTGCGATAATGTTTTGTCTTCATGCCAGCATTCTGAGAAGGACTCTCTACCACAGGGCCTTCTGGAATAAATTCATTGTAAACGTATCTTCCACCAAGTATGAGCTAGTTGTGGAAAGAAACAACAAAATCTCCACTGCAGTTTATGGTGCAAGGACCAAATCTTGGAATTAATGTGTTGCAAATGGCAACATTCATAGTAGAATGTATTTTTGTTTGATAGACTTCTGTAGCTAAGTAGAGTGTAAAGGATAATACAGTGGACCCTTGTATAACAAACAGCTTGGATAACATAAAATTTGTACAGCATAAAATATTCTAGAGATAGGGGAAATTTGCTTAACAGAATCGCCTATGGGCCAAATCCGTACAACATAAAAATGGGATTACAGTGCACCCTTGTATAACAAACAGCTTGTATAACATAAAATCTGTACAACATAAAAAATTCCGGAGATAGGGGAAATGTACTTAACATAATCGCCTATGGGGAGAATCCGTACAACATAAAAATGGGATCACTCCGTTTTCAATGCATTCCTATGGGAATTTGTATAAAGGAAAATTTGCTTAACATAATTTCATTTGGAATGAATTAATTACTTTGTACATGGTGCCACTGTACTCCATTTTCAATGCATTCCTATGGGAAATGTGTATAAAGGAAAATTTGATTAACATAATTTCATTTGGAATGAATTAATTCCTTTATACAAGGTACCATTGTAATTAATTTTCTTCTTGATGATGTGGTTTGTCCCTGTTGCAGAGTTTTGAATTCCTGGTTAAATTCATTTAGCTGTGCAGGAGAAGCGTAGGGATCAACAAAGCAGAATAGGTTCAGGTTCCCCAGATTAGGCCAACATTTTTTTCCTCCTCAACTGGCATTTATGGTCTCAGTAGTCAGAGGAAAGAATAAAAGTTTCTCATTTACTTACGATGAACAAATAACAGTGAGCTAAAACATGACTGCTTTCAGCCACGAGCCTCAGCAGACTTAGTGCTCCCAAGAGGAAAAGAGAGGGGGAAAGTCAGAGTTCTCTTTGAATTCAGAGGCACGAGGGAAGTATTGGTTGCCTCTGGACAGAAACGTTCCTTGTAGCCACACCGACGACTAAAAACTAAAGAGCAGCTCTTGTGGTGGTAAATGAAGCAGGAGGAACCCATATCCAACCAGATTGTTTTCCTAGATAAAACACACAAACAAGGAAACCTGAGGTCCTCAGTAGGCAAAATGATGATGTACGTGTTGTGTGTAGACTTTTAGTTACTGTGTTGATCACAATGTCTGGGAGGGCAGCATAGCTTACAACAAGCAACATCCAAATTACAGTATTATTGCATCTAAAATGGCCAAGGAAAATCTGGTGCATAATTGTGGAACAACCTTATTATTTTTCTTTTCCTGTTTTGGCTGAGGTTGCAAGTAAGAGCATGTCTGTTTTATCTAACTGATCACCCACTTGTGAGGTCAAAATGGCAGTATAATTTTTTTCTTAAGTGGCATGTGCAATCACCCAGGCCGCATTTAGTTGCTTGCATATAATTATATAATCATTATACTTAATGAACAATATGCTGCCGTCCCTACTATAAACGTGACTTACAACCTTTACAGTCGAATGAAGCCACTAGCATTAACAGGGTTTGAAAACCAATGGAAGAAGTGACCTGAGATGAGGATTTTCAAACAATAGTTTCATTTTTTTACTTTTTTGAGGACTAGAGATGGGCAAGACACAAGCGATTTTTCGTTTTCGTTTTTTCGTTTTGTTACGTAACGAAACTAAAAATGAATTTTGACTCCAAAATGAAACGAAACGACCCGAAACACGAAAAATTTTGTTGACCGCTTCATTTTCGTTATGGTAGCTACATTGAATTAAGCTAAATGGGAACAAAACAGCAATTTTTTGTTTTCATTTTCATTTTTCCGTTTCGTTACCTAACGAAACAAAAATGAATTTTTTTGCAAAAAAAACTCACAAAAATGATAATGAACCGAAACGGACCCCTAAACGACCAAACGACAAACGAAACACCATTTTTTTTTTGAGTCGTGCCCATCTCTATTGAGGACAATTGCCTGTTATTTAAATTAGACTGAAGAAGAAACTTCAGTTGTGATCACTCTGGCAGTAACATTTATCCTTTACATTAAGACAGGGGTGTCCAAACTTCGGCCCTCAAGATGTTTTGGACCACATTTCCCAGAATTCCAAGCCTAGATTGCCAATGACAAAGGCCTATGGAAGTTGTAGTCCAAAACATCTGGAGGGCCGAACACCCCTGCATTAAGATGTTACTGTTCACACAACACAAGGGTCAAATTGATTTATATGGAACCAGTGCTTTGGGATTGCTGTTGTTTTGTTTCCACCTGGCTGGCAGGGGCTTTTAAAAACACCTTGCTATCAAAATCAATTCAAATGAGTCAATTTCAGTTGTGCAGGCACTAAAACTGGTTTAAAATCACTATGAATAGACCAGTTTCCACTCAGTGCATGTGAACATAGCCACTGGTTTAAGTAACATGTGACTTATAGCTTGATTCGAATTGCCAGTGCGACGACAGCCTTAGTTGTGCAATCAATTGTACAAGGAAAAAGGAGGCAATGAAACACAATACTTTTTTCCCCTGTCAGGAAACAGGGAGAATGCTTAGATAAAGAAAAAAACTGCACCTAAATGTCAAAGGCATGTTTGTTGATTGCCACTGAGAGCATTTGATTCTGAGATAATAACCAAACAAATCATTTACAGTAAGAAAATGCAAAGCTTTCATTCCTCCAGAAGTGTCTGGCTATTGCTACATAACGGTATAAAATTTCCCAGCAGAAGCACTTTCTCTCTCTCTCTCTCTCTCTCTCTCTCTCTCTCTCTCTCTCTCTCTCTCTCTCTGTATCTTGTTATTGCTCTGCAATTTTAAATCTCAGTTAAAATGGCGGCAGTAATTTATAGCATAAAGCAGAATTATAATGCTTTAAAGTTTTTTTTTTTAAGGGGGTAAAAGATCAGCACACTCTAGACCAGTGGTTCTCAACCTGTGGCTCCCCAGATGTTCCTGGACTGCAACTCCCAGAAGTCTTCATCACTAGCTGAGCTGGCCAGGATTTCTCGGAGTTGCAGTCCAGGAACATCTGGGGACCCACAGGCTGAGAACCACTGTTCTAGAAAGTAGAATAAGGCCATAGTGATGTGTTGCCACAAGGAATGGTTGGCTGCCTTCCCTTGATATGAGGATGGAACCATCCTGTTTCAAGTGTGTGTCACTTCATAATGAATGCATCTGTAACCAATGGCACAGTGGAACCAGGTTTTGTGGGTTGGTGGGCTTTCTTGGAGCAGAGACTCTGGCATCAATCCTATCCCCCCGCATCCAGGTTTCTGCCTGCCTCCTAAATTCATCTGCAGCCAGGCAGCCAGGTTGATTGAATGCCAGTCATCACACAGACTGGAGCAAAACCAAAATGGAACAACCCTACCTTCACAGTAACTGCTGAGGCGTGCGTAGGCTTTGAACAGGGCTGAGCTGGTTCGCAATACCAGGTACGTCATGTAGTCATGACAAAGGGAAGCCAAGAAGCCTATCCCAAACCTAGACCAAACGGTGTGGGGCAAACGCCCATTCAAACATCCCTTAAGTCCCAGAAAACTGCAGAAAAGTAGTGAACTAAATTTAACCAAGTTTTGGAAGGTTGTTTTATTTATTTTTTTAATTATTCATATGTCTTGGGGTATGAATGGACACAAAGGTAGCTGCCCCCGATCGAGATGCTGATTTAGAATAGCAGTTCTGCCCCAATGCTGCATTGACCTCTGGTGTGACATTGACATAACCTGAGATTGATGCAGGTGTTTCTTTATAATTACTCAAAGGTCACTCTTTCTCCATTGCCATGTCCTTTTGTGGATGTGATATGTCATCTTCTAGCATCACCTGTTCCCCACTTCCTGTACATGATAAGGGTAAGAACTTAAACTTATAAATCTCCTGGGATGTGTGAGGGGAAATGAACTTTTTGTTTCTACCTTGCCAGCTTTTTTAAATTTTATGTTACAGTTATATATCTCAGAATAATTGATGGGATATAAAAGTGTGTTAGGTTGAGAACCGTTGATTTAGAAGATGGTTCTGAGCAGTCAAAGATGGCTCAAACGGAGCTAAATCTCTCAAATATAATTTACCATGGTTGAATGTAATTTTTACTATGTAGAATCCTGTTAATGATAGGACCTCTTGGACCTCTTTGAGGTCATTCATTAGCAAGGACATGGTGGAAGCCATGTAATGGTACATAGCAGTAGTGCAACATGTTCTGGGAGAGATACAGGCAGTGAAGCGACATCAAGAGATCACTTGATGGTTGACGGTACCCAAGCAGATGTCAGTGTGTAGCCTGGCTTTAAAAATCCATTAATTTTATTCTATGATTTATTTAAACAGCTGTTCAGTTGCTCAGATCTGAATCCCTCCCTGGCACACGGCTGCATCTTTGAGAGTGTGGTTCAGAAGTGCAAAATTTTCCCCATGGTTTGGCAAAATGTTTTTTTTTTTTTTTGGGAATAACATTAGGTGCCAGCGGCAGTCTGGGACGACATTTACATGGCACTCCTAGTGATAATTTGTACTGGCACACTTGTCAGATATTAATTATGTCCAGCAACATCCTAGGGGGCTGCCTTGAGGGGAAAAAGCATACTTCACAGTCTTGTTTGAAGTCGGCATGACAGAATACGATCTTCCGATCAACGAAACCATCCTATACCAAACCCATGTATTCATCCTCTGTTTGCATGGACTAATAGTGACTCCTTAAGGTTTTTGGCAAGTATCTCTCCCAGCCTCTTTTGGGAAAAACAGGATAGAACTTCAGGCCTATGTACCAGTCAACTGTTGTGCCACCAAAGTAGAGCTGGACTCTTCAATCCTCCATAGATGCACCATCCTCCTTTGCTAGACCAATATTCTCCAAGGACTGGTAGCTGGGATGTCAAACTCTCCTCGTCTCACGCTTGCCCAAAAGGACGAGGCATAGCAACATTATTTTCTTCATTCCAGGAGGAGGCATTTTGTGTCTTTTGGCAAGGAAACAATACAAGGACAAAGACCACATTTTACTGCACTTTAGGTGAAATAGTAGCAATAATGCAGTAAGAGGAATGGCACAAAATGCCCACAGCGACTGTTTTGTAGCATAAAGGTTTAAGGATCGGAAGTCCCAGAAGGCTATTGTACATCCTTTTCAATCTTCAGCCACTAGCTATGTGTAAACATTCATGGAGTTTGAAGATTTATTACTGAAGGGGTCTCGTCAAGATAAGATTCCATAAATGAATTATCACGGAGGAGTTAAGAAATTGCTGGTGCTCCTGGTACAAACAGGGCCAGTGCGTCCATTAAGGCGAACTAGGCAGTTGCCTAGGGCGCCCAAATGGTGAGGGGACACTGGCCAGCCTGCTGTCCCCCCGCCACCCCCCACCACTGGCCACCGCTGTCTGTCCCCCCCACCACCTGTTGCCACCCCTCGTGCCCGTCGACGCTGCCCCACCCCAACCCACCCCAACCCAACCCACCCCACCCCAACCCACCCTGCCCTGCCCACCCCACCCCCCGCCCCTCGCCTAGGGCGCAAAAAAACCTAGCACAGGTCCTGGGTACAAATAAAGAATAAAGAAAGAATTGTGAGAAATGCATAGCAGTCCAGCCTTCTGCTCCATTCCCATGACAATTTTAAATACAGGTTTTGTCTTAGGGACTAGTGATGCTTGTTACGCGCAAGCAACCAAGCCATTCTTTCATATTTTTTAAAATAACTTTGGGATTCCCAAGAGACCTTTCCAGGCAAACCAATAAATAAACAGAATGGAGAATTCTGCAGCAGTGGCTGATTATTCAGCTCATGGAGCCTCCTGGTATAGATTGATCGTAAATCAAGAATATCGAAGCACTCTCCTCCTATCCATTAGCACGAGCGTTGATGTTATTCTTCACTCATTTTGAGTAGGAAATGAAACACATCAAGTTGTGAACTTAAAACTTTTAAAGGCGTGATACCTGAACGATTTATTTGTTCAGAGAAAGAAAGAAAGTGTATAGCAAGTGTGGGCATTTATAGTGAAACTGAACGCATGAAGATGCATTAGGTCGTTAGTCCATCTGGCTCCGTGCTGTTATGTCTAAGTGACGTCCACTATTCAACACCTCAGATAAAGAAAGCTGCTTCCAAGATCTGATAGTTCATCCATATGGGCCAGTGTGTAATTCAGTCCAGGCACTTACAAAACACATCATTGCTTAGCCTGTAAAGTACACTTCCATTCGAATCTGCCATCTTTTATTAATTAGCATGATCACAGTGCATATAGATAAGCTTGTTTTCCACACAAAAATCAGCAAAAGTATCAGTTATGGATGTTGTGTTTCCCTCCTAGCCATTATAGCGGGTTTGAAATTATGTATTTTGGGGTGGGTGGGTAGGTGGATGGAGAAGAGAGACCCTGGTTGTGTGATACTGTGAGAAGCACCTCCCTCTTGTGTCATTGATCCCTCAGAGAGGCTGGAAAATGAAGGACAATTATCTGTACATTTAAAGTAAAGGTAGGGAGATTTTGTGTCCACCTTGTTGGGTAGCTCCAGTGGTTTAGGCATCTGGCTGCAGAGACAGACACTGGCAGTTAAATTCCCCACTGTGTCTCCTTGATGATCCATAGGGTCCCTTCCAAGGCTGTAGTTCTTAGATTGTTGCTGTTGTGTTTGCATGACCTCATTTGAACACCTCTGTGGTCCCGGATTTCCCTGGCTCAGGATGAAGCCCCTTTCAAAACATGCAACTCCAAACAGAACACAGGAACACAAAGCTTAAAACTGAGGAAGGATTGCCCAGTTACCCTCTTTAATTTTCATGTTTTAAATGCAATGGAGACATTCCTAATTTTCTTAATTTCATTATTTATGCAAATTTGAACTGTGGATATAGAACATGACTCAGTAATTTTTTTTTTTTAAAAAGAAGGGTATCTCCTTATTCTGATAGTGGTCTGCACTGACTGGAAAGAGACTTCTTTTGGCATTTTTCTGCAAACTACGCATTGTGTGACAAGTTAATCCTTTCTTGCATAAACCAGTGTGCATCGCATTGGATGGGTTGTTTGTGTCTTTTTTATCGTGAACCCTCTTTTTCTGCCTTTATTTTGTCCTTCAATAAAAGGAAGTGGTTTTGTGCTGTCACATTTTACATGGAATGCGGTATGTGCAATTTTCAAAGACCCACTGTATTTGTCTTTGTCCCATTGTCATGATGGGGTGAGGGCTCTTATCAGGACACTCTCACCATCTGGCACATTCAGTCCCACAAATGATGCATAGCCTTGACGTCGTAGCCTATCTTATTTGAATAATGAAATCACACAGGGTTTAAAAAGCTTTGAAAGGGTCCGACATTGTTATGCTATTGATAAAGAAATCGGGAGGTATGTCTAAATATATAAACAAGTGTTCGCATCTGTCATGTCTGATTGTGTGGTTTGTATCTTGAGTCCGCGGGGAGAGTATTCTTGCCAGCACTTACAATGGTGTTACAGTCCTTTTAAGATAATTAGTAGTGTATGCATGCAAGCCGTTCTGGATCCACTCCCAGGAATTCACAAGAGTGGATGTTGCTGCTGTTGCTGCTACGCTGTGCTTGATTTTGGAGTAGAAAAACAACACTGTCGCTCCAAGTCCACTGAAGTTTGATGTTTGTCATCCATGTCAACCTGTGCCATGAATACACAGCAGCCAAGCCCTTCCGTCCGTGTTTGCTGTTGTAAGTGGATTTGAAAGCTTCCTTCTGCGAGGTTGCAACGTTTTCCCTTTTGGACAGGTTGCAGTTTCTATTCTATTTTCCTCGACACACACACACACACACACACACACACACACACACACACACACACACACACACACACACACACACACACACACAGAGAGAGAGAGAAAGAGAGAGAGAGAGAGAGAGAGAGAGAGTCTTATCCTTCCTCATGAATTGTTAATTGGGCCCAAATCCTTGGAGGCAAAGAAAATGAAAGATGAAGCAAAACATTTCAAAATATCCTGTAGAGTAGGAGAATTGACATTGAACACAGTGGTCAGAAGATGGACAGGGATTAAGCAATGTGTGCAGCTGCTTATCTTCCACCCCAAAGTGCTCAAAGAACTTTCTGGGCAGTTTACAAGTAATGATGTGGGCTACCCATTCCCTACCCAGTGAGTCGGGTACTCATTTTACCAACCTCGGAAGGATGGGAGGTGGAGTGAACCTTGAACCGGCTACCTGGGATTGAACCGCAGGTCGTGAGCATGCTTAGAGCTGCAAAACAGCAGTTTAAGCACTGCACCACAAGGCTCCATTGCAATGGGGTGGACTAAGCAATAGGTTGGACTAAGTAAATGTAGAGATGGGGAAAATCTGTGAGTCTCATTTTACATCACAATCAGATTATATAAACTATTTATTTCTGCCGTAAATATGCAGGAACTTGCAGATTTTGGTTAGCTCTTAGAAATGACACTGAAACAATACCCCCCCCACACACACACCACCATCTGCAGTGGCCAGATTCAATAAGCATAGACATTTCCAGTGTAGAGGCAACCATATGGTATCTATCTACAATATATAGTAGGTGTTAAAGAAGACAGGGGAGGATGGTAGCACTGGTGTACTGGTAACAGTGTTAGTAAGCCTGAAAATGCAGGAATCTAAAACTTGTGGTTTTGAAGTGTGCAAAGATCAACACATGGATGAATGAATCTGTCATTCTTTCTCTAAGTATTTTTGTTTGTTTTAACTTCAGATTGTACTGATGTCAAATATGACATCAGATTGTACTGATGTCAAACTGAAGAAGGTGTTATAATAACAAAACAAAGTGGGACAAGACTGACTCACCCCTCCACCCACTTCCAGCACAGTTCTGTCTCTGACTGCTTTGCTCCTGTGCTTGGGGAGTGCAATGTGACGGTTAAGTTATCAGTCACAATAGGCGGCATCATAAACAGAAACCCTCCTGGTTCCTGAAGATTTCCTGCGAAGCTATTGAATGACGATCATCATCCATCACATAGCCTGATCCCCACTTCTTGAACTAACACTGCTTCTGCAGTTAATTAAGGTTAAGAAAGTCTCTTTGTAGGACTCTGGTTCATAGACACTTTTATTCAGAACTAAAAATGTTCCGGAGAAGGATAATAAATGATGCTGTCCTGAGAAGCCAAGGGCTAATTAATCTCATTATTCTTTCTTTCTCCAGCAAACCTTTAAGACAGAAGGCAATGTTGGGATTGTAAGGCAAAGAAGATCTATCGTGGCAACTCCAATCTTAATCCCTGAAAATCAAAGACCTCCATTTCCAAGAAATGTCGGCAGGGTGAGTAAAGAAAGCTTTATGTGGCTTGCTGTATTTTGCTTTGTGCCATCTCCATTCATTGGTGTTTCAAGTGGGGGAACGCCTCCAGGTTTGGTACACTTTCTTGAGAGCCAATGGATTTTAACTACTGTATATACTCAAATATAAGCCTAGTTTTTCAGACATAATTTTGGGCTGAAAAAAGGGGCCCTTGGCTTATATTCGGGTCAATACTTTTAGCCACTGAGGCAAGTGCTTGGGTGGGTGGCTAAAAGTCATTTTAAACATTGTGTGCCGCTTCTCATGACCCCCCTCTGCATCACGGGGGAGCGGTGTGTGATATTTAAAATGACTTTTAGCCACTGACCCAAGCACTTGCATCAGTGGCTAAAAGTTATTTTAAACATCACACACCAACATCACACACCACTCCCCCAGCAAACAAAGGAAGAGCTGCCAGGCCCTGCTGCATTTCCCACCCTAGACTTATACTCGAGTCAATACGTTTCCCCAGTTTTGGGGGGTTAAATTAGGGGCCTCGACTTATACTCGGGTCGACTTATACTCGAGTATATACGGTAATCCATTTTTATATTTCAGGACACGAGATTAGCCATGTTGGGTGGGATCAACAGTTTAGCTCAGTGATGCCGAACCTTTTAGAGACCGAGTGCCTAAACTGTGATTCAAAACCCACTAATGAATCGCAAAGTGCCTATACAGCAATTTAACCAGAATAAAGGTGGCAGTGAAGGGGCGATGTCGGATGCCCACAGAAAGGGCACCCGTTCCATAGATTCGCCAACACTGGTTTAGCTTTTACATCCCCCAACAACCTATGGCGAGCTGCCTAGATGCCCTAAACACATCCGATCTCGCCTGATTTCAGAAGCTAAGCAGGGTTGGCCCTGGCTAATACTTGGATGGGAGACCACCAAGGAACACCAGGTGCTGTAGGTGCCTGGAGTAGGAACTGGCAAACCACTCCAGTATTCCTGCCAAGAAAACTTCTTGGACATGGGGTCACGAAGGGTCGGTCATGACTGAAATGACACAACACACACACACACATATCTACTCAAGGTTTTAATCCAGACTTTACTGGAATTTGTTTAGGGCCCTGAACCCTTTTGGCACAATAGGTACAAAACCTTGGATCGGTTCTTTAAATTTAGGACTATGATCAGGTGTGGATTTACTGCTCTCATAAAATCAGAGTTACTACCCTCAGCAGAGCTAGAGAAACACTTCTGGTTGATGGCGACCACACAGAGTTAGATCAATCAGTGGCCCCAGATCTCTTGTATGTTTATTTCTCTAGTGAAGTTGGAATTCAGAGGAAGACATGGGACACAGAGATGAATGAAACTTCAGGATAATAAGGCAATAGAATGGGGGACGTGACGTTTTTAGAGAATCATCATTTTCAGGTGTGGATAGATTCTTTAGCTCAATGGTTCTTAAACTGGGAAGGAAATTGTGCCCCAGTTAGACAGAAAGGCATCCCAAGGAGGACATCAGAATTTGATATGTACAGGATTCTTGACATTACATCGGATATGCTCCCATTAATTCATAAGATGAACTACATTATTAATAACCATTTTTGAAAAGGAGGGCTCATTTGGGTCCACTTTCTGTATAAAACAACTTCTGTTAAATGTATGACTGTTATTTTCACTTATGATTCTTAATTGTTTTTTTTTCTTTCTTGAAAGGGAGGTGGTTGATGGTAGAGGATGTGTTGGGTTGGGCTTTCCGGCAAGGCATCTTTAGGTTTTCATATGTGGATGCTTTGATTTTCTCTGAAAGATGGCAGAGGCTTTGGGGCTGTTGCTTTAGCTGAAGGAATAAACATGCAAGGATTAGACTAGCTGGGAAAGGATCCCAAAACTCCCTCTGTGATTTTGTGCTAACATTTGTTACACAGTTTTGAATTTCTGGTTAAATACCTCTAACTGCACTGCAGAAGTACAGGGACTCACTGAGAAGAATAGCTTCAAATTCCCCAGATTTGGGAAAATTTTCCTCATCAACTGGCACTTATAGTCTCAATAATTCACTCTGAGACATAGGAGAAGAAAGAATAAAAGGTTTCATTACTTACACATCAAACATTAAACTGAGAACAGCTTTGGATATTGCGAGTTTTTCAGGCTGTTGTGACTATGTGTGTATGGGGGGGGGAGAATCTGAGCAGAGAGGCGGGACTCTCTTTGGATGCAGAGGCAATGAAGGAACAATTGGGTACTACTGGATAGATTGACAGTCATTCTCAGCCCCAAATGTTCCCTCTCAATCAAATGTACTTGTAGCCACGTGAGAGGTTTGAAAAAACTCCAGCAAAATTCTTCTATAGAGTACTGTAGCTTTGTAGTTAGTGTTCTCACAGCACTTTGGCCTGATCCAGCAGGGCTCTTCTTATGTTCTTATGCTTTCCTAAAAAGGCATCCATGTTGGGCTGGCTGTGAAAAAACTTGGCCAAACCGTAGAACGGACAGGTGCGCCATCACCTAAGCAGATATGCTGCACACAACACTTTGATCATGAGGCATTCATTTTTATTTTGTTCCGTTTGTTTGTTTCTTTTTATTTCAAGAATGTTGGCAGCCATCTCAGGGGGGGAACCAAAGAACGAACATTCATGAGTCGAGCAGCTCAAGTGTTATTGAATGTGCTTCCCTATAAGGATGGACATACTGTAGTAGAGCTGATCAATAAAACACTATAATGTGTTATATTCATCAGGCTGGAGTGAGGAAATGAATTAACTCTAACTCTGTAATGGCCATTTTCAGAAAACTTGCTTGCCTGGAAGAGCTACATGCTCGCACTTGGTGCCTTCTTCAGTCACAGTGGTCCTGTTACAGATGTAACAAGAAGACAATGGCAACACATTTTGTTGCTTGATTCATGTGTCTATGAACCTGCAAACCAGGGCTTTTGCCCATATGGAACTGGGTGCTTTTGCCAAATGCGGGTGGCTGAAGGTGTGCCTGTCCAAGATAGTGTTTCCTGACTTTGGTTCACCAGATGTTCTTGGACTCCAACTCTACTGATTCTAAAGACTTCTATAAACCTCTGGGCCCATGTTTTAACAAGAAGAAAGTCCCCAAGAGCAAATCATGGGAGAGATCTTCCTCTAATCCAGGTATGCCCAAACTTCAGCCCTCCAGATGTTTTGGACCACATCTCCCACAGTCCTTTGCCATTGGAAATACAGGCTTAGAATTCTGGGAGTTGTGGTCCAAAACATCAGGAGAGCTGAAGTTTGGACATGCCTGCTCTAATCTTCTCTCTTGACTCCACCATACAGGACAAGGAATCAGAGAGTTCTCTTCACCTCTGTGGGATGTGTGAGGTTCTCTGCCACTCCAAATTCTGCCCTCTCTGTTTCTGTGCAAAAATTGAGAAAGGCTAGAATTATTGTTACCTACATACCTGGAAGGAGATTTTAAGCCTCTGTTGGGTGGTTTGCTTCCCTTTTTACAGTTACACAGTTCTGCACATTCTATTTAAGTGTGATTTGAGGGGAAAGAACACTGATCCTGTGCATAATTTGCACAAATTATGAAAACTTGAATGTTAAGTATTTTTTTTAAATGGCAGTTCTTTGTCTTGCTTCCCTCCAGAGATGAGGAATCTTGCAGGGCTTTCAAAGCCATAGTTGAACTGGTTTGAGGAGTCTAAAAATTGTCGAGGAGGAAAATTAGACTGGAGGCAAGGACCCTGTTGTCTTCCAGATGTCCTCCATTTTCCATCTGTCTGAGCCATATGGCCAATCATCAAGGATGATAGGAGTTGTTGTCCGGCAGCCTCTCAAGGGCTTCAGGTTCCCACTTATGGATTAGGGACAACCAACGGACCTTTGTATGAAGCAACTACATTTCATTGTGTTCCTTCAACATGATAAAAATGTATACCGACTTTTTAAATTTCCTCTGGGCTTTCACGACATATTTCTTGGCTTGGACTTGTACCGTGATGTGCAGCCACTGTCTCGAATCAATAATCCGGGATCTTATTTGTCTGGGCTTTTTGTGTCCTGCTGATTGATGACGGTAGGGATGGGGGAGGGAGAATTTAATTTGATCTGCATTTCAATACCTAATTTGCATTTCCTGGACCAAGACAAACATGGGAATGTTATTAAATGTGATTTTGTTTTGCACTACTATAAATATTGTGATGCTATCTGCAATGTTAGTTCAGTGCCTTGGGAAGACTGTGCACAACAATTGATTGATTATGGGAAACAGTGTAAAACTGCACATTTTAAGGACAGCTGTTTGCAATTGTGTGTGCCATGGCTGGAGAATCTTTTAGTCTAGGTATCTGGTGGTGGAGCCAGAGGTTGGGACACTGTGCCTCCTTGAGAGGAGCTGGACTCCACAAGGTCCCTTCCAAATAATTATTTCTATTACTAGAGGAAACTGTGTGTGCAGGAGAGCCAGCTGTGCAATGCCAAACACAAATGATCTTGCAAATAAAACTGCATACAGACATGGCTACAGATGTCCTAGACAAACTTCCCTTGGTGAAGGACAGTGACTTTGTAGCTACTTCTCCCATTAGCCATATGTGCAGAGACACAAGTCTAAAGTGTGTGCTTTCGCTAAAGACTCGCGCAAGCAGTGCCTGGAAAGCTGATATGCTTGAGTGCTCTGCTAGATGAGGCCAGCGCGTGCGGTACATTCCATGACTGAATCTTATATGAGTACAACTTGATTTGTGCTTGCAATTTCCTCACTAATAAACATACGACATCTCCTAAGTTAGCCAGGACTAATTCACGACTGCCTTGATGAATGAAATCATTGCATCAACTTCCAGGAACCCTGCTGATCCTGCGGTGTTTGCAAATCAGCCACCCACCACCACCTTGGCTTTTATATTTCACGGCCGAGAGACGGAATCTTAACACTTTTCCGATGGGATGTGTGGGGAAAATAGCAATGGGAAGCATTTGTGGAGATGGCCAATATTATAGAATCTATCTCTTTTAAATCCCCGTCGCTTACCCCAATATTTATTTCTATGTATATTGTCTGTTTTAGATGTTTTTTAAGGAAGGGGATTTTGGCATTATTCTTTTTGATCAAGACTTCTGGCCCTTGCAGTAATGGAAATGAAACGCACGACAAAATTTCCGGTGTTTCTGTTCATTTCGTTTCATTTTAGAGACAAAATTTGTTTGTCGTTCCATTACGTAACAAAACGAAAAAACAAAAATGGAAACGAAAAATTGTTCGTTTCGTGCCCATCTCTAAACATGACTTCTTGCCGATCCCTATGGGTTGCAAATGAGTGCTTTACTGAGATTTCTTCACCTCTCCAGATGTGAGTCTAATCTTTAAGCTTTTCTTAAAAGCCCCAGCAGCTGACAGGCAGATATTGCAAAACTAAACTGCTGGTTTCTGCGAGAATCCTTTGCCTTAGGACTCTCAAGAGCTTATGTGAGTTTGTCATCAATTCCTTGAGTTGCTCCTTACTACTGCTGATGGCCGTGCTGACAATAGCAGAGAAACTGAGCTCCCCTTAAATAATGTCATTGGTATTCACTTCCCTGAGACTCCTCAAGTCTTGCAAAAGGAGAGAAAACCTGTAGGCAAAGATTGTCTAAACTAGAGACTTAATAGAAGTCTGCACATTTCAGTTCTGGGATCACCTGCAGGGCCTTTTCATTTTCCTTCAGTAAGGAACAGCAGTGACTTCCATTCACTAGATTTCTTACTCTGGATATCGCTGGCCACGTATGACAGGTTTTTCTACTTGCATTTCAATGTATGGGAAACTCAGCAATCTTGTGTGCTAGAATTTTCTGCATAAGGTACAGGAGCTCCTCCATGGAAATGCCATTCATCATGACTAGGGATTGGCACAAAACGAGAAGATAGAGTTTTGTTTTGTTTCGTTTCTAAACAGATTTTTGTAATAAATATCATAACGAAACAATAATGAAATGATTCGTTATTCTATAAAATGGCTCCCCTGAGTCCTAGAGGCACGAAATTTGGTGGGTAGCTTTTTACAAGGGAGCCATTTTACAGAGTAACAAAACATTTCATTTTCAAAAGGGAAAAGAAGTGTTTCATTTCATAATAAAACACTTTCACATTTCGTTTCATTCCGTAACATTTCAAAAGCTTACAAAACAACAAAACAGTGTATCGTTTTTCATAAGCTGCCCATCTCTAATCATGACTGATGAAAATGTTAGTCAGAGGATCAAACAGCATGTAAAGGAGAGTATGCATTTCTTCCAGTTTCTGTTTTTTCTCTCATAGTGAGACTTCCTCGAAAATATCTGTTTCAGCAATCAGGCTTGCACATTAACTCCGCACATAGGTTGCAGTGACCAATCACAAAACAATCTATGCTGAATAGAATATATACAGTGGAAGAGCAGCATGTGCTATAATAAGCAGATGGCATTCACCAATTAGCGGAGCACCTCTTCTTAAAACATGCTAAACGTAGTATCTGTTTTGGCCTTACATTTTTTTTTCTACCCAGGTAGAAGGCCCCACTGGTGGTGTCATCCCAGAACAGATACATTGTTTTTATAAAACTTTGCATTACTGTATCTGCTGAGAGCATATTGTTCCAATGCCTTGCAATGGCTCCACTTTCAATCCACAGCATTTCCAGCTACGACTGGAGAGGACCAATATCTGAGACCCAGGTGTTATGCTGCCAGCTAAATACTAAGCCAGATGGACCCATGTTCTGATCATTATAGGCCAGTGTTATCGGTTTCCTATAGGGGATGACTGCGCAACGTCTGTCGCAAAAGATGAAGGCCAGCATTTGATGGGAAGGAAATGGAAGCAATGGTTGCCTATTCCTTGAAATAAAACTCTTAATTAGGCAGTGCAACAGTGAAGTAATGCACTGATAGGTGTTTTCCCCCCTCCCCTCTAAATTTTATTGGCTGCTGTTCCCGTCCACCAGGAAAGTAGGCTTATTGCTTTGTAAATGAGTACCCTGTCCTCAGTATTTCTTAATTAATTTGCCTTCTGATGTCAAGCATGAGCCAGTGCTGATGAGCCTGGGTGTTTAGTAAGCCCTCATACTTAAATTTTCGAGTTGGGTTTCTTGAGGGAAAACAATGAAATTAAAATAATATGCTTCTGGCATCACTGCAGCTCAGTGTCCAGATGGCCAGGGTTACCTACGTTGATGGATGTAACTGATGGCTTTCCTCCCTCTCTCCCTCTCTGTCTGCCTTTCTTGCTGTCTCGCTTATAGAAGCAGAGGGATGGCTTTGACGAGGGGGTGGGCTGTGTTTTGGGTCTCCATCCATATGTTACTCTTCCAACTGATATGTCCAAATCCGGTGGAATGAAGTATGCAGCAGTGGGACCACATCATTCTCCATTAATTACTATGATGGTGTATTCCTCAGCACTCTGTGAAGAATGACGGATAGTTATCCTATGACAAACAGAAGAACATCCACTTTATAGCTGTTGTCAATCTCTGTTTATGTGCTTATCGCCATGCGAGCATGATCTGAAGGAACTCCACCTAAGGAAATAACGGAGTCCAGAGTAAATCCAGAGTCTGGTTCCTTGAAGTCATTACCAGGTGTGTGTGTGTCCGTGTGTCCGTGTGTCCATGTGTGTGTGTGTGTGTGTGCACATGTGTGTGTGTGTGTGGTTTCCACGAATAGTTGTAGGAATCTTTGTTTTGTGTGGTCTGCTCCCATGTAGGCCAAGCTAGTTCAAGGACCGCATCCTCCCTTTAAGAGTCTGCTTGGGTGTCAAGAACAAGGCCTTTCTCTCAGTCCCACCACCTTCACTGGTGTGTTTGGTGAGGGACGTGGGCCTTATCTGTTGCTGCTCCCAGACCTTAGATCTCCCTCCCACAGGAAGCCAGGCTGGCCCCCTCTTTGCTGTCCTTCCACAAGCAGGCAGAGATTGTTCACTTTGGGCAAACTTTCCCTCAGTGACTGACTGCCCTGGTAGGTTTTTGTTGTAGTTGTTGTTAAGCATTGTTGTGCTCTACTGCCTTGGCTTTGGCTTTTGTCTACTGCCTTTGTTTTGTTGTTGTTGTTGTCGTTGTTGTTTTAGTGTGGCATTTGCTTGACCTGCACTCATCTACTGAAGCTGGTTGGTGGCAGATTCAGCCCAGTAAAAAGAAAGTACTCGTCCACACACTGCATAGGTAAATGGTAGAATTCCGTGACACAGGACATCATGATGGCTGCCAAACAGGTGACTTTAAAAGGCGTTTAGATGCACTGATGGAAAATAGTACTATTAGTGGTTACTAGATGAGACAACTATATATCATCTCCAGTATTTCAGCTACTGTAGAACAGGAAAAGGAAAAAAGGAAATTGCTCTCTGTCCTGCAGAGTCCTCAAATAGGCAACTGGTTGGCCACCATGTGAGTAGAATACGGGACTTGATGGGCCTTTAATCTGATCCAGGATGTGTGGGCTCGTGCTTCTACTACTATTCAGACCAATACGAAAGAACACAAATAAGGACTGAGACCCTATCAAGATTTTCTGGGTCAGGTTTCCACTTCAATATTCAGCTTGAGATTGCCTGTTTCCATATATGCGATTTAGACCGGCTTCCCTACATTCCCTCCACGCACAAAGGACATGAACATTTCTTTCTTTCACTTTCATGGCATTTGTCTTAATCCCATTTCAATTTTCTTCCTGCCCTTGATTCGTATCAGGTTGCAAGACCTGACCTGGGATTGATTTGAACCCAGGTCTGCCAAGCGGAAGGTCACCCAGGATCAAAGCAAATGAAATACTGCGAGGTGGATTTAGTGTTTCATTTCTCCTGGGCAATCTCATAACTTTATCCCTCCGTTAACTCGTGAGTTCTTCATGGCAATCTGGAAAAGTAAATGTGTCTCTTCTCTTTATAGAAGAGACACTATTTTCTCTTTATAGACTTTGGGTGAAAGCAGTTCTGTTTTAAAGTAACGCTGAAAGACATAATCAATCCGTTCTTCTCTTACTGAGCAAAAATGTTGATGCGTGAGCACTCAACAGATATTGGCAGATATTCAAGGAGCAACTCTGGGAGTGTTTAGGAATAGCAATATATTCAGTGGAATTTTAGATAATGTTTTTCCTTCAAACAGATGATGATAGTGTGCCATCAAGTCAATTCTGACTTGTGGTGACCCTTTTCAGGGTCCTTCTAGGCAGACTATTACTCAGAAATGGTTTGCCATTGCTTTATTCTGGGGGCTTCCAGCATGCCCAAGGCCACACAGGCTGGCTGTTCTCCTAGGAGCCACAATGGAGAATCAAAGTCGAGATACTTAACTCACTGATTTATTTAGCCAGCCAGCTCAAACATCTGACCTCCACACAAACGCATTTACCCCAAATTCATCTCCACTTCAAAAGTCAGGTGGAAAAAAATTGAAAGTACAAGAAAAACAAGGCAAGCCCACACTTTCTGTGCCGAGAAATCACTGTGTGGTCCCTTCATTCCCGGCCCTTGTATATATAAATGCTAAGTAAAATAAAATAAAAACTCTGGATTCCTTATTTATGGCTTGATGTTCTGTTGCTTGATGGCAAAGCATTTCAAAACAACACTTAATGCTAACAAATGAATGATTGCATTGACATTTTCCTTTTCAAAGAGGCATAAATAGGTGACGTCCTTCACGCCATTAAGCCTTCTCATTTATTTAGTGGTAATGGGTCTGTTCGCATTTCCTTCCTGGCTCAACTATTGATTGGCCATGCAAACAAATTCACTGATTTTTCCAAGGAGGAAAAAAAGATCTGGGTTAAGCTAACACAGCCTTGATGAAATATTTTTGTCAAAATTATCCTACTTGCATTAAATATTTCCCAAAGTGTGTTTTCCCACCCCAAACTGGAGACCACACACACTGTGGCAAAACAATTCAGTGTAGAAATACTAGTGGGCAGTCCTCCTCCTTAGGTTTGAGTCTAATAACTTAAAATGCATATTGAAATATTTTACAAATGGTGATGCCATCACCTAGTTGCTATGATAATGAGTTTGTGGGAGATACATTAGCTCTATAGCAACAGGCAGGATTACATCTTCTGCCCAGTACTGAAATATCCAGCACCTAATTTCCTGTACCATCATAATAAATCATACTAATGACCTTAGAGGTGCATCCAAGGAGATATAATCTAGGGTATACTTGGGAGCTTATTTAGATGACCAAAACATGAAGTAATTAAATATGGCACAGTGAAAGTTGACCAGAGTTGTTGGAATTTAAGGAAATCTTGGAGTTCTTTTAAATGAAAAGATGGAGACACACTTTTAAAATGTTATCATGGATTATCTTATATTTACTGTGATGTGAGAATGAGGAAGAATGCAGAAGCCAGAATACTGTTGGTTTCCCCTTTAAGGTTTGCTTTTCTGTGTGTGTGGCTGATTAACAAGGTGCATGCCAATCATGTGCCTGGTCAGGCACTTTATTGCCAAAGCAAGGGGTTCCCCAGCTCCTCATCGATTAGCTACAATTAGCTTTGTCCACCCAGCCCGGAAATAAAGAGGTGAGACACATTTGTGGGATTAAAATTGGGCCACAATTTATTTATATGAATTTACTCAATTCAACTGTTAAATGTCTCTTAAACAAGGGGGGCTGAATGTAGTTCAAGTGGATCAGTTAATGGTTCCTAATATTATTAGAAGGGTGCTGCCCACCTGTTCAACACCCTTCCAAAACCGGTGGTCTGGGCAGCCCTCTTTGAACCATTTATACCTAACACCTAATGTTCCTAATTTACTAATCTATTTCCTAATTCATAGTGAGGGCTACTGGCTCAATAAGGGTATATTATTCAATAACTTTCACCTGACTTAAATTTACCATTTGCACAACCCGCCAATTGTGACTGGTTATAAACCTCCCCTTAGCCTTAAAGAGAATGGGATGGGCAAAAACACACTGCCACTCTGGTCCAATCTGAGTGGAGCCAAAAATTCCCATCCATCCCATACGCAACCATCTAATTTCATTTTCTTATTGGGGGGGGGGGAGAGGGAAGATAGCTGGATTGAAAAAAGAGGCTTCTTACCATGTGGCAAGGCCTTATCTCACTTACTGCCCCTGCAAGCAGCCGCATAGGCTGCACACTCGTAATGCCAACCAGTCAGGTAGACAAAGAGTCCCTTCCCAGCACTATGGCTGATAGAAGCCACCATTTTTTAACTTTACGTGAACACAAAAAGGATTCCAGCCAGAGTGTCCAGTGTTTCTACTAGTAGACAAATAGTCTTATTGGCAACTAATTATCATTGTTGTATCATCTTAGAACTGCAGACAGGGATGGGTCATTGAGTCCAGTCTCTGCCAAGGAAACTGTATGGGGAATTGAACTTTCAACCTCCGGACTTCACAGGCAGTTACCCAAACCACTGAGCTATCCATGCTGTTAGGAAATGGCATATTATATTTGCAAGAAGACATGGAGATTTACATGGAATGAACTGTGAGTGGTAGAAAAACCTTGCATCCCACCTAGATTACTTTCATGTCCTATTACTGGTAAGAGCTGGATACCCAATATAATATAATAGATAGAGCAGTAGACTAAGACTCATGGTTTTAGCAATATGACAGCTAGAGTAGGATCACTGGAATCAATGGAAGTTATGGAGGAGTTGACTCACCAAATTGCCTCTGATTCAATGGGCTTACTCTAGTGCAACTTACTACGCTAAGCAACAGGATTCCAGAGTGCTATAGTCTTCCATCACCTCCTGATCAAATCTTATCTACACAACACAACTAAAGACACCTTAACAATGAGAGAAAGGGCCCTGAAATCATTGGGAACAGGGGGTAGATGGATGCCCAGGCATCAAAACCAAGACGTGCATTAAAAAGGTCAAACTTCTCCTTCTTTTCCTCAGAACATTCTCAGTTGTCCAGGTGAGTTTCTCTGGAAGTTGAGTCATGGTAACTGGACTTCTTTTTCTTGAGAGACTGAAACAATTTGCTGCTCATCCAAACAGCTTTACCAGTCTACTTCATCAGACACTGATGAAGCTGCTTGGATGAGTAGTGAAACGTTTCAATCTCTTAAGAACAGAAGTCCAGTTGCTTTGACTCAACTTCCAGATGTTCTCCTCCTTTGGTACTGCACACTCAGAGCATGGTTTCTGCCTGAAAACCTGGGAAGCATAGCAGTTTTCTGATACTTCACCCAGCACCCAGCTGATATAAGGATTTAAAATGCTGCTCCAAGTCCCCCGGGCATTTTTCTCCTGGGCTCCTCACCTCAAGGAGGATAAGCCGTATAGAGGCAAGGAATTAAAACAGGCTCCTCTTTGACATGGTTCACTTCTAATGCATATTTGGGTGACAGTTTCTATTAAGCTGAGGAGCGGGGGAAGTTCTGCAGAACACTTTCCCATAAATTATGGAAAATTTATTAAGAAACAGTGACAGACAGATTATACCAAAAGACAGCAGTGTATGTTTTATACGGACTTTGTACACAGTTGCATGTAAATAGCTGGGGCTCAGATGTGGGGGGAGACGGTGATTACTTTTATATTGTCCCCCTTCTCTGGACTGTAAGCTTTTACCAAAAAAAAAAAATCATAAGTGATTAATGGTGTGGTTTTGATAACATAAAATTAAAGAAGGGAAAGTGCTACCATTCGTCAAGCAGAGCCAAATATATAGCCAGCCGATGAGCTAACCCTGTATCAGCTTGTTTTAAAAAGATATATAACAGAGGACCCTATAAAAGATAGGATACGCTGCAAAGTAATTGCATTTCTTCCCTAAGGCATGGCTGTATTATCTCCAAACCAGGAAAAGGGCTTTTTAAGAGCCAGTGAAATGATGACCTGGATCCAAAGTCCACAAAAATAAAATGATGTTGTTAATTAAGATGTTGAAGACTGGGAAGGGTAAGGGCTGGATAGCCTAGTGAGTAGAGTTGGGATTTGGTTCCCCATACGGTGCGTCCTGGGAGTAAAGCCAGCTTGTTTAGCTTTGGGCAAGGCTGTGATCCCAGAGGGGTCCCCAGAAGAAAGACTGGCAAAAACCACTTTGGAGCACATCACAACACTGTTGGAGGTGCAGTGTGTGTGTGTGAGACTGTTGTTGTTGTTGTTGTTGTTGTTGTTGTTGTTGTTGTTGTTGTTGTTGTTGTTGTTGTTGTTGTTGTTGTTGTTGTTGTTGTTGTT
>JAHTLZ010000213.1:5720974-5744096 GCA_023846285.1 Phrynocephalus versicolor | reverse complement strand
CTGCCTGCCTGCCTGCCTGCCTGCCTGCCTGCCTGCCTACCTACCTACCTACCTACCTACCTACCTACCGTAGTGGTTCCCAACCTGATGGTATTCAGATATTATTGTACTACAACCACCAGAAGCATACACCACTAGCTATGCTTGGCAGGATTTTGGGGGGCTGTAGTCCAAGAACATCTAGGGACCCAAGGATGGGAATCTCTAATCTATTGCAACCACCGTATCAAGAGCCAGTCTAGTTTAGAGGATAAGAGTGTTAGTCCATGACTCAAGATACTTGAGTTCAGATCCTGGAAGAGTGCCAGTAGGACACAACTCCTTCAACATTTCACATGCCTCCTAAACCCTCTTGGAGTTGCCGTAAGTGGATTGTGAGTTGATAGCAGAGAACAGCCATGGCAGAGCTTGTGTATATGTTTATCCTTGTTACCATGGAGCTGGCTGAGTTCATTATCTCTTTTGGCTATTCCTAATCAAATTCATTCTACTGTCTTGCTTTTGTGTTGTTCTAATAAGTCAACGAAACTCTTTCTCATCCTTTGAAATTTTATAAAGGAGAGTGAACTATGCACCTTGAGGTCCCATACATGGCTCTTTATTATGTAATCCCATGTTCCATTTAGGTTGAGTTCTATAAGAATAGGTACAAATACACTGCTAGCACAGTGAGAGTTCCAACAGAATAGTGATAAATTTCCTTTTAAAAAAAACCTGTGGAAAGATTGGAGATCAAACAACTTGCCAGTCTAAGATGAGACTTACTGCTGTGTCATATGGGCTCAGAATGTAAAAGTCATTTGTGTCAGTTTCTAATGGGTCAACTCACAGAAGGGTTTCTCTAACAATACTAACATACTTCACGAGGAAATAGGAGGACAGCATAAGACACCCTTGCAGGTCCTAGGAGCTCCACATTTGCAGAGTATGGGATTTTATTGGCTTAAAAACTTTCTAAACTATGCAGCAGATAAATGCTCAGAATTAGCTTCAAGTTTCCACACAGTAGACAATCCCTTATTGCTTAGTTCTCTTCAGCTGGAACTTATTTATCAATAATTCACTCGGAGACACTGATAAAGGAAATAAAAGCTCCATTTTACACACAGTTCTTTATAGATTAAAAAAACCAAGCCACATTCTATAGAAAAATACATGATCAGAACTTAATTGGTTTACTGAATACTGACTCACTACATGACTGACTGACTTAATTACATTGCTGTTCACAGACTTTCTAATCCCTGAAAGGAAAAAGAGCATAAAGAAAGACTTGGGTAGAGCATTGTGATTCTCTTCAAAATCTCTGAGGCACAGAATGAACCAGTCCAACATATATCCCAGTCCAGAAAAATCCTTCCCAGCCAAAATCTCTTACAGACAACATACAAGGGTACAATAATTCCAACACTGCATTCTCCCCATCCATTAAAGAGGAAGGTGATTATTCCAGCTCACAAGGCATCTCAGTAAAGTTGTTCACTTTAACTTCTAATATTTAATTCTCCAGATACAGCTTATAGTTCTGTTTCCTTCCCAGCATTATGGTCTTCCCCAGCATCTCAGTCGTCTTCTGATTTCTTATCTATAATCTCCATTTGGGATAAGTGAACCTAAGTATACAAAAGCTTTGTCTATGTCAGTTTCTTCGCTGTCAACAGAAAAGTTAACAGGGTTCGTTTTGCTTTTTCTCAACATAGGGCTTTCAGGGTAAGGAATGTTTTCACAGTACAGGATTCACCATTTCCACCTTGTGCACACAACCGTCAAAAGTTAGGTTGAGTGTCACCACCATTGTCACTTCTGCCAGTGCCATCTTCAGCTACCACTGTTGACTTGAAGAGGTTGAACACATTCTCCTTCTGGTGCCTCAGCTGTGACCCTTCCACCTTGGGTGACACTGCTTGGAGCCTGGTCTCATAAATGGAGTCTGGTCTCATGACGGCATCACTCTTAGCTTCACTGACACACTCAAACCAGTCCAAACTTCGGCTCTCCTGATGTTTTGGACCACAACTCCCAGAATTCTAAGTTCATATTGCCAATGACAAAGGACTGTGGGAGTTGTGGTCCAAAACATCTGGAGGGCTGAAGTTTGGGCATGCTTGAAGGGGTGCATCCAAGAAGCAAGCTTTCACTATTAGGAATTTAAAAACATGAGACTATAATGTTGCTATCCACCTAACCTGCTGCTTTGTATAGTTAGTCATCCTGAAAAGCAATGAAATGTTTCAGACGAGGAAAGTCAAGTGGCATTTCGGCTGGGAGGCTGGTTACTTACTCTCCCTCCCTTGTGATTTCAATTGATTTTTATCTGTGAGCTTATTCAGCAGAAGCTCCTCGGTTCCACCCCCACCCAAGAGGGTATTTTGCTTGAAAAAGAAGAGATAAATAATGCATCAATGGAATGGGCTTCTTAACAGATCGAAAATGCTGATGGACACACATAAAGATAAGGATAAATGACCATCCCAGAATAGGCTCAGTCAAAATGCATTGTGTTTCTCTTATGGCAATGATGAGAAATGAGGTGTCAAAGCTGTTATTGACTGGGTACTTTGGACAGTTACTTACTATCACTAGTCAATGAAAAGCTTGTTTTGATGTTAGTTTTCAACCACTAGCCCAAACAAACATCCAGTGCAACTTTTGGCATCTGGGTTTTAGGTTTGACAATACAGTTTCTAAATAAAGATATGCATATCTCCAAACACAGAATCTTGAAACTGGAAGGAGCCTATGAGGCCATATCGAGTCCAACCCCTTGCACACATACTAATATCCAACCAAACAGATCAACAGCAGCAAATCAATTGCCACTAACTGAAGAAAGAGAGGGACAGAAGACTCAACATAGAGGAGGGCCACTGTCTGAATTTTAAAAGCTGGATGGAAAAATTATTTGGTGCTGGATAGATAAGCAATCACCCTAGTCTAGAAAAGGCCCAGTCACTCAACTAACAGACAATATGTGAGGGTATACATCAATTGTAAAGCCTCATAAGATTTCACTCATAAAGGCAGCAGGGTGACAGCACCATTCCCCCCCCCCAAAAAAAAGTATACTAAGTCTAAAATGTTTCTATTATTCTTTTCCTTTGAGAAGCAAAGAACGCGCCAAAGCAACCACAGAAGGACCAGCTAGTTCTTAAGAAAGATGCAAGAAACCCTTCTGGTGCTTCAAATTCTTAAGTACACCCAATGCTACCTGCACTTAAAGCATTTCTCCTACCTAAATAAATTATACAGCATCGTGGCCTGTGAGGAGGAAGTGAGTAAGGATTTAACACCTCCAGTTTTCAGTAGGCATTTAGAAGTACATCTGGTAGAAGTCCATTACAATTGATGATAGAAAGCAGATGCCATGTAATAGGAAATGGGGTGGGGTGGGTAGGGAGAAGCAGTCCTTTTGTTCCCCCTGATTGCAGCTGATAAGAATGTACAGTGGAGCCTCGTATAACATAAAATCTGTACAACATAAAAAATTCTGGAGATAGGGGACATTTGCTTAACAGAATCACCTATGGGGCAAATCTGTAGAACATAAAAATGGGATTACTGCATCTTCAATGCATTTCTATGGGAAATTTGTACAAAGGAAAATTTGCTTAACATAATTTCATTTGGAATGAATTAATCCCTATATACAAGGTGCCACTGTAGTTTCAGAACTGAAACTGGGCCCACTTAGCTCGGTAAATTGGGCTTATCAGCTTCTTTCAAAGAACAAACAAACAAACAAACAAAAAGAGCTTCCCAAGTGGCTGTCAGAATCCCTAAAGCATGCCTTGACTTCTGGAGTCACCGAGTCTATATTTTCCACTTCCATGCTGATTCGGGGAACTCATTAACGGCTCATCAGCTGTCATTGTTGAGAGCCTGGAAAAGTAAACAGATCCTTGTTTCCGAATCTAATTTGTTTATTTGTTTATTTTTGCATTTAATATTTGATGAGACTGCTCACATTAAACGGAGAGAGAGAGAAAACAGGAGGGAAGGGAAGTCCGCCGTGCCTTAGGAAGTGGCAAGGATAACGTCAAGGAAACTTCTCTGCCCATTGCCAGTTGTAAAGTGGAGTTGGATGGCTGATAATGTACTCTTGCATCCATTAGAGGTTCTCCATCAAGTAGAATAAAAATGCACGGTCTGGAAAGGAGAGATCATAACATTCTCGTATGTATTTCAGTTGTTGAGGTTAAGATGCAGCCTGTGAGCTGCTGTTTTAGCAAGGGAAAGTTAACTTGGGGGCTACCTCTTAACGATCCCTCAACATTTTCCTTCTATTTTTATGGGTGACCGCAATGATGGAAAAGATCCAGAATGGGGTCAAAGAGATGGCACCGGTCTTAATGAGTTGAGCAGCTTAGCAGAAGTAGTTATACTTTGTCCACTCAAGCTGGGTTTGGCTTGGCAGAGGTGCAGGGAAAATGCTAAGTATACCCCATTTGATTTATAAAATGTGTTTTGCCTGTCTCTTTTACTTGAGTGCCGATTTCATATAAAACACGATGCACTGAAAAGGTACGACTATCTGGATTAGGGCTTCCTTTCAAGGAGAGCCTGCCAAGCCTTTGATGTCTTTGAAAGAAGAAATCCTACACCTGTCAGGAACATGTTTTGAGGACTCAAGGAGGAACATTCTCTGCTTCTGGGCAGAAGTCTCTCTGAGGCTGTGTAACTCTCCCCATATTGTCCTTCCACTGGCAGCCCACAATCTTTTCAAGTCAGTCAGCCTTTTAGCAATTAAATGTTTGTTTGCAGAAGGGACATTTAATTGGTGTTTTTTTTAAAAGGAATGCAGTAATTTTTAAAAAAATGCTTATAAATTCATTTATTAAATGCAGTTTTAATATTTGAATTGTTTAAAACAGCTTATCTCCCCCTTTTGGTTGGCTTTGTTGTGAGCGACATTGGCTCCCACTTTGGGAGAAGGTGAGGCCAAGAAAGCAAGTAATTAATAAAGAAAAGACATTGATCATTTCTTAATGGAAGAGGGAGACAATGAATCTTGGAACCAGTGTCATTATCAAGGCACCGAAAGATCAAGTTTGGTTTAAACCACTTAATGTGCCAGCCTTGAAACCTGTGAAGCTGTGACAAGAACCCTGTGCACACATAGCAGCAGAAATCTAAGCAACCAATGGAATTTAGGAGTTTACACATCAGACCACCACCACCCCACTGATTCCGTGGCCTACTCTAGTGCAACTCCATAGACTAAGCAACATGTTTTTAGCCAATATTTTGATGGAAAATGGGCTCATTTCCAACACTCTCATGTAGGGTCCAACATTGGCATACTTGGGCAAGATCAAGGATTTTTTTCTAGTTAACTTTCTCAGAAGTGCCTAGAACCCCACTGTGCCACGTTCTGTTCAACACAGCCCTTTCCAGCTTGCCTTAGCAGCAAGCTGCAGGCTGTGTGCTCTGAAAGTTTGGCGAGTCAACCAAATTTGAGAACACCAGAGGCTGGTGACCGCTGTGTCGTCTGTACATGCATCAGGCCTTCCCTGTGCCCCCAAGAAATTTTGCACAGAGTGATCTCTACACATAAAGGCCTAGGGAGATGTTAAACATTTCATATTTTCATCGTCTACAACTAATATAGGGAAGCGTGAAGTCTCTTGGTTAAATAAAGCTTCTATGAGTCCACATTTGGAAGAGGGGGGGGGAGAACCTTTTTTTATCAGTTTGATGACAGCAAAGAAGCACTGAAGTGAAAACTTATGGTTTCAATCAGCTATAGCAGAGCAGCTATGCTCCCTAAATATGAAATCAAGCACCTAGCTATGGAAGGAGGATTAGAAATAGATTATCCAGGGTCCTTTTGTTCCACCCTTTTACTGCTAATACTCCCCCCCCATTTATGACATCTCTTATACATAGTGTTTTACACCCTCTTAAGGTATGTATTTTTTGTTATCACATCTCGCTATAAATAGTAAAAGCCTCACCCACTCCTGTGTGTCATAAGACTTTTTCTGGCATGTTTCATATATCATTTAACGAAGCGGAGGATGAGTTGATAATGCCAGCTTCACTCTGTGCCATAGGATATAGATGCTGAGCACCCACTGAGGTATGTTGTCATTTCCGGAGATAGTACACCATTGTTAATGAGCATCCTTGATCCAATGAACATCTGGCCACTTTCAGTTTTGATTTTGTTCATCCTTGTTTTGACATTTGGGGTAATGAGTGAGATGAGAGATGAAGTGGTTGTTGGTAGTGGAGATGTGACACCTTGCCACTCTGACTCTCTGCCCTCTCACAGCTTCGCACATATGGACTGTTGTTGTGTTTTCAATTTGTGTAAGCAGTACAGAGGAGAATGATTACAAATTCCTCAGATAGCCCACCCCCTTCCTCATTAACTGGCCCTTAAAGGCTCAACAGCACACTCTGAGAAAGATGCTTCATTACTTACATTTGGGGATGGATCAACAGCAAACAAACGAATGGGCAAACCGTTTCCAACAGACTAAAGAGAGGCGGGACTCTCTTTGAAGTCATAGGCAGGATGGAATGATTGGTTAGTGTTGGATTAATTGACAGGTGCCCCAGACCCTCCCAGTAATTCCAACCACAGACAACATTTGAGGTTGTAAAAATGCTAAGAAGAACATGGAGACATTAATGCTAACACCAGGATAATCAATTGCAGAATGAAAAATTATCCTCTTTATAATGATATACATTCAGCCTTTTGAGCTACTGAAAAAGAGAGAGAGAGAGAGCATTTGAAATTATGATTACCACCACATGGGTATCTTGTGAGATATTTTTATTATATGACCTTGCTGGAGCTGAGAAGCCTGAATAGCCTTATAAAGTTCCAACCTCTCCCTTGTCAAAAACTTACGATTTCTTACAGTACTTAATGTTCAATATTACGGCCATTCCCATTATGAGCTGTAAATAATGGCATTAAAATCAGGCAGCATATTTCTAACATAATATCAACATAAAGTGTGTTTTAATATTCACTAAAGTCAATTTAATGTGAATGGGTGTACTGATTTAATGGATTTTTTTAGCTAGCAAATGTTTATTTAGGACATCTTTCTGCTGTGAATTAAGCAGTGTTTTGAAGCAGCAAAAGCAAGCATTTATTTGAATTACATGTGATGTAAAAAATGAGAAAGAATGCGATGCGTAAAAGAGATAATGTTTTTATAATGCAGAGTAGACATGATTTGGATTACTGAACATGGATTCACTGGTAGAAACGTGCCCCTTCCCATAAGAACATGAACCTATGCTACAATAGACCAGGGCTGTCCAACTGTGGACAGCCTGTGGTCTCCTTTAAACTGCCAAATGTCCCCGCTGTCTACTTACGGAAGCATTCATGCCCGTGCGCCACCTGGCCAGCAGCTCAAGGAAGCGGCGCTGGTCCAGGCCATGGCTCCTGACTTCACCAGTGATCCAGATTAGGAAGGTGGAGACTCCTATGGAGGAGCCAACCAGGGGGGTATGGTATAGCAGCAGAAGGTAAGGGAAGGGAACAAATCTGGACCAAACATCCAGGTGGGCTGTTGGGCCATTCCCCCCCCCCCCCCGAACACGCTGCCACTAGCTGTGGGTTGGGAGGCTGGCAGGGACCTGGTGGGCTACTTCTAACGGCCCCACGGGCTACTGGTTGCCTGTGATCCCCACATTGTACATGCCTGCAATAGACTGGATGATGGTTAAAATAGAAAATAGCCATCAATATGTGGAATAAAGATGTCCGTGTTCGTATGTTTTCTGGGAACTAGGAGCAGTCATAGAGGATAATATCCAACACATATAATTATTGATTCCTACTATGAATATAAATCCTTAGTTACTCATATATTTCTACTTCTCTTTGTCTTGTCTAGCATTGTTGCATCAAAGGGAGTGATTTGTTGGGGGGAGTAATTAAAAAAAAAACTGAGTAACCTGAAGTGTGTAGGTCTGCAGTTGCTGCTGCTTTGTTTTCAAAAATATTCAAAGCACTATTTCTCCTGTATTTAAAAAATCAATTTTCCAGCCTGTTTGTGCTTGGCTTCATATAAAGGCAGGGAAGTCATACTCACAACAGGACTTCGCATCCTCACAAGAGACCATGAGGAACAGAAAAAAAAATTCTATGCAATTCTATGCTAAGACCAAGTATCTAGGAGTGGCACAATTTGACTAGAGAAAGAGAAGGAGAAAGACACTGTTGTGTAAATTAAACAAAACTTTGCAAAGTATACAACAATGTACATGAATTTTTTTTAAAAAAGATAATGATGCCTAGTGTATTGTTCTGCAGCCTTTTGCCTTTCTTTGCCGGCTTTGATTTCTCCTCCATTTTCATGTTTTAAATCTCAGGTTCTAAATATGGGATTTAGTTGTTTGTTCCAAAGTGAACAGAAAAAAATGTTTAGCCATTTTTACCAGCTCGGGTCAGTTGGTATCTGTCCTCAACTTGGAGACGACTGTGTTCTCAGCATGAAGAGGTTACAGGTGAGGAGCTAGGAGTCAAAGAGAGAGAGATTGAGATTGTGTGTAAGAGAGAACACAATCCACTAACAAAGCTGAGTTCAAAGCACTGGGATTTGAACTCAGACTTTTGAGAGCTGAAACCCGAGCCTAGATGTCTAAATCTATCAGCTTCATTTCCTTAAATAGATCAATGTAACCATATTATGTACTGACATATATTTTAAACACTTCTCATTCCGAATATCAAGGAATCTGCGATATTGGAGAAATAAGCATCAAAAGTATCCAAGATGAATTTTCGCCCCATCTCTAATCTGGGATAGTAGAACCTATTGGTAGGTCATGCTTTCTTCAGGCCAGGAGACCATCTTGGGTTACCTCCATAACTCCCTTTTTGACTTTGTGCTACAGATGGGAAAGAAGGACTAAACTCCAAGTTGGAGATAAAACCAACTGTTCTGCTCCTGTCCTTGAGGTTTCATGATCAAATATCCCCTTCATAGTCATGGGTCCAGGGCATAAAATCTTTTCCATTCCAGGTAATTAGTCAAACAAAGGCTATTAGTTGAGGTCTCTTTACATGTCTCGCTTCAAAGCCAATGGATATTTTCTGAGTAGGTACTGTACAGCAAAGCTGCCTAGATGCCCTGAGCACACTCATCTCGCCTGATTTTGGAAGCTAAGCAGGGACGGCCCTGGCCCAGGTGCTGTAGGTGCCTGGAGTAGGAACTGGCAAGCGACTCCAGTATTCCTGCCAAGAAGACTCCATGGACATGGAGTCACGAAGAGTTGGTCACAACTGTAATCTCTCTCTCTCTCTCTCTCTCTCTCTCTCACTCACTCACTCACTCACTCACTCACTCACACACACACACACACACACACACACACACACACACACACACACACACACACACACACACACACACTGTACACCCCACCTGTTTTCAGCTCATAGTGTTTTTGGTCTTTGATTTTGTTCTCAGAAAAAAATAAACACCTTGCTTTTTCAAACTCTTATGCCCCCCTCAAAAAAATTCTTTTCTACAACAACAATACATGGATGTTTAATTAATAATTAAAGTATTAAGAGCTTACCAGATTAAAATAGTGGAAGTGTTAAATTGTTACAATGGACCAGAGGGCCGTTCTCGAAGGGAGCATCATAACCCTGCCAAGATCCAAACCTGGGATATGTAGATAAGTTATTTACAGGAAGCAAGATATACAAACCCAGCGCCTCTGTGACCTTCTGCACAGCAGCCATGGGGTTCTTTACCCCTAGGAAGGTACAGATTGAGAACGAAGAAAACATACTAAAAAACCTCCTATAATTAGATCTGGGGTTTATATTCTCTGTATGGGAAAACTGTTCCACTTTTGCTTTTAGAAATAAGTCATTCAGAGGTAATAAACTAGATCCAGAGTAATTTTAATAATAAGTGGATTCATTAGAGAAATTATAGAAAATTGGTCTGTATTTTATTTCCCCTTCATCTCACATCAGTTCATTCAAATGTGCACCATTTTATGTGAGGTGGTTATTGCTTCTCTTCCTGAGTGTCGCTTGGCAAGGATGCATTGAAGCCACCTGTCTTTATGGGCTCTGTGACAACAATCAGTAGTGTGACATCTTAAACGTTATTTCATTTCTCGTTGCATTCACAGAGGGTCACACCCGCCATCCAGGGGAATGTGTATCCCTTTTGATTAGCCCCCTTTGACTCTCAGTGTTGAATTTCTTGAGAGACATGTCTGTGGAGATTCTCAGTCATCCAGGTGAGTTTATCTGGAAGTTGAGTCATGCTACTGGACTTCTTTTTGAGAGATAGAAACGTTTCACTGTTCATCCAAACAGCTTCATCGGTCTGAATACAGCTAGTGCAAGTCCTCCATCTTATAGTCAGCTTTGACCTCTTGTCACCCTGGTCTGAATTAGGCTCATAAGATGAACAATGGCCTGAATAGGCTCGTTAGGGTAGGGAGACGATAGTATCCATAACCTTAAGGTGAACAATGGCCTAAGGTGCTGAAACCTATCAAGAATGGGTCGTTAGCTACAAGAGGTCAAAGCTGACTACAAGATGGAGGACTTGCACTAGCTGTATTCAGACTGATGATGTTTCTATATCTCAAAAAGAACTCCAGTAGCCATGACTCAACTTCCAGATTCCTGAGAGACAGTGCCTCAACAATCAAGCTTGCATATTAAGCCCATGTTTACCTTCCAGCGACCAATCACTGAGCAACCCATGGCAACTTCATAGATGGGGATAGTCACAAGCTGAATCCTTTTTGCCACCTGAATGAGCACCTCTTCTAACCATTAATTTGAGCCCAGTTCCAGTCTAAGTGTCCTTCATTTGCAGGGACTGAAAGTTGCACCACAGGAAAACTGGTCTTTGTGTGTGTGTGCGGTGATGGTGGTGTGAGGACACCTTCCTCCAGGCCAAGAAATGAACATATTTGTCCGATGAATGCACCAAGTCTACTGATAGAAATAGCCAAATTTGCTTTAGTTTCTACAAGCCAGTATGAGTTATATGATGGAGAAGGAGAGGGAGGTGGCTGGGGAGGGATATAACCTGGATTTCACATATTTTTATGCATCCTATTGATTTGAATACACTTTGTTCCTTTCACTTTTAGTGGAGGGACCAAATTGGCATCATCCAAGCTTCTATACTTTCCAAAATATGTTGCAAGAAGCTACCTAACTTGTCTTGCTTCATGTTCTGCTAAATTTTATGGGAAACCTGCATCTCCCAGTTCTGAAAATGAGTGTTGCAAAGGGAGAATACAAAACCTGGCACACACATTTAACTAATTCTTTAACCTAAAAATAAAAGCACAACACATTACATCAGGATGACAACTGAGCAAGGGATAACTTTGCCCTTCTTCAGATGTAACTTTTTTTTGTTACTTCTGTCATGATGGGTGGTGACCGCTATAAGTAGTGGATGAGGGACATCACATGGTCCAAGTGCTGACTTGTGCTGAGTGTTGTGTGTTGTGAACATTAGGGCAATAGCAAGATAGATGTGGGAGAGTATGTTCTGTAAAACCATTCAGTGGCTCTTATTGAGTAAAAATTAATTGAAAATGACAATATTACCCACTTTTGAGAACCAGAAAAGTAATACTTAATTATGCGCTGAAACAATTAGATTTTAAAATGGACAAAAGTAATTAAAATTGGCATTAAAACACTAACTTAAAATCATATTCCATAACCTTTTGGGGAATGTTATTTTTTAAAATTAATTTTCATTTAAAAAGGCAATTCATTTCTCAGCCCTATTACACCCTCAACCTCAAATCCCACTGATCCCACTGGATATCTTCAAGAAATGCAAAGGAAGTGCTCCGGGTACTTTTTTGTGGAAGAGCAGATTGTAACTGGGAAGATCTGTCGAAACTTCAGCCCTCCTGATGTTTTGGACCACAACTCCCAGAATTCTAACTTTAGATTGCCAATGGCAAAGGACTGTGGGAGTTGCAGTCCAAAACATCTGGAGGGCCAAAGTTTGGACATGTCTGATCTAAGGCCTAGTTCTTACTTAGCCATGAAACCATTTGGGTCTCCTTAAAACGGTTGTTGATGCAGATAAATTTGTGGGGTCATTCGGTTAAAAGATGGGGGAGAACCACGAGTGTCATGCTGAATAATTCCATAGTCAGAACAGTCTTGCAGATGGAAAAAGTTTGTCCTGTAGTTTGGTTTGGCCTAGATAAATCTTGTCTCTATGATTATGTAGAATGAGAGCCATTCTGGGAATGGTGGAAAGGCGTTGCCAATTACTTGTGCCACACCCAGCTTGGTAAATCTTCACCTGTCTCATTTCCATGCATGACAATAAGACATCTCTCTCTCTCTCTCTCTCTCTCTCTCTCTCTCTCTCACACACACACACACACACACACACACACACACACACACGACACTTTTACTAGAAATTTCCACTTACAAGGATAATTTTTAAGCAAACGGGATAAGTCATCCGCCTTCTTTCATGGACTTTGAAAAATGAGAAGCCCTTGATGAGTTGTTTGCCTCTTTTTTACCAATCAGATGGGTCTCCTGTCACCCCAACTGCAGAGAAACAGGCTCTCAGGACTAGAAATGGGGATGAATTGAAAAACAAATCATGTTTTCTCATGAACATGGCTTTTTTGTCAGGACTCGTTGATTCATATTTGTCATAAACAGAATCCCCTGAACAAATATGATTGATATGTTAATTCAATGAGCTATACATTATATAAGGGGGCCTCTTTGAGGGTGGAGAGGGTGCAGTGTTTTTTTACCTCACTAAACTGCCATGAGTTCTCATAAGCAACCAGACCCCTATTACCATAGCCAGTGTTGAAGAAATATCCACCTACCAGCCTGCCTTTTTTCTCTTGGTTGGGGGGTGGGTGGGTGATGAGAGGGTGCCATTTTGCAGTTTGTTCAGTCAGAGGACTATTTTGACCAAGCTTTGGACTTAGTCATTGCGAATCCATAAATATCACTACACACCTGCCTGCCTCGGTAGAAAGGTCAAACATGGAATAAATAATGCAATTGCATAATCAGATATGGTCATGCCTTTTATTTATTTGTTGTTTATTTGTTTTGAATATTTTACCCTACCTTTCTCCTTGGAAAAGGACCCAAGGTGGCTTACAATAATAAGGGACAATATATAGCCCAGAACATTTAAGACATATTCAAGTTAAGAACAGGAAATTAGAAGAGGCATCTTAGAACATTAAAGCTACAAAGAACATGCAAAAAGAAAACAAAATCAATTATGAGGGGTGGAAACTAACACAGAAAACATTGGTGTTATGAAATCAGTCGATGTAATCATGCATGGTAATTAGGGATGGGCACCAAACAAAAAACGAAATGCTGTTTTGTTGTTTCATTAGATAACAAAATGAAATGAAATGAAATGAAACAGGGAAACAGCATTTCGTTAGTATTCTAACAAAATAAAACTAATTGTGGGGGAACAAAACGAAATGAAACAAAACACATTTTTTTCTGTTTTGTGCCCATTCTTAATGGTAATCCATCTAAAAGTTACATAATAGGTAGTCCCTCATTCAGAGAAAGTGTGCCTGAAGAGGAAGGTCTTTGCCTTTTTTCCAGAAAGAGAGCAGAGATAGGGCAGTCCTGGCCTCCAGTGGAAGGGAGTTCCAAAGTCTGGGAGAAGCAACAGAGAAGGCCCTTTTCTGGCCAACTTGCATAGCATTGTCTAGTATGGATTCCTTGTGGCTACTCTTGCCATTGGACAAGTTAAGATGCAACCCCTTCTATAAGAGTCTATGGTTCATTGCTTAAAATAGACAACTGTTCGTTTTCTTTAGTACCATGGTGGGTGTCCCATTTGGTGGTTTTTCTGGAGGCACCAGCACGTCCTGTATAGTCCCTGCTCGATATGGATCTCCCAAGCCTGAAAAGAAACCCAAGGCTAAACTTTGAGGAACTGCCTTGGCCAGCATTTTAATTTCATTTTTTTCATTATTCTGCACTTAAAAGAGTAAAATTAGAACAGTCTCCCCAATCACATATTTCTTCCAATTAAAAATGACCCTTGGGAATGTGACATCGAACAGAGGCTAGAGGAGGGATTAAAAAAAACTAATTAAACCTGCAAACAGATTCATAGTGAAATGTTAAGAGCCAGAGTTACAGTGTTTCCTGCTGAACTGAACTGCCCCAGTTTATTCGCTATGGGTGCACCTGTCAAGAAGGCGAGAAAATTTTATTTAAAAAAGAAAAATCAAGAAAGCAACAAGAAGAAATCAAAACGTGAAAGTAGACATAGAGTAGAGTCCCAGAGGGGAAAGTCGGGTGGTCACCAAACAAGCAAGCAAGCAAACAAACAAACAAACAAAAGGCAGTGCAAAAAGGACTCCTTCTTGATCAATATTCTTGATCACATGTTCAGAGAATCCACTAAAAATATCTGTCTGATTGTAGGAAATTGAAAACCATTTTGACATAACCAGATAGTTGGTTCAAAGAGATGTTTAAGGGGGGGAAATAACAGCTATTAAGCAATTATACCTCCCGATTACGAAGTTGTAATAATATTGCTGCATTCAAACTGCTGTGGTTCTAAAATGCCAAAGGTATTTGTGTTCTCCGGATATTGCAGGCTGTGTGCACCCATTTCCCACCCCTCCCTACTTCTCCGTTTCCCCGTTGCTTCTCTGAAAGCGCTTGCTGATTTACTCCTGTGGCAAAAGCAGAGTAGGCAAGTGAAGGAATTGAGGATGCATACTGTCTATCTCTGTGCCAATATGTAAATGCAAACTGAATCTGGAATGTTTTCATGTCATAAGCAGGGTGGGGGAAGGAAAGAAGACTAAGGAAAACGAAGGGCCATCTGCTCCTTTCTTTAGTGATGATGAATCTTGCTTGCTTTCCCTGCTGCAAAGTTGTTGATTAAACCATCAAAGCCTGTCTCTGTAGCTCCACTAACTTGGGAATGCTCTGCTCTCAGCTTTACAAGAGGGAAAGTTCCAAAAGATTCCCTATTCTCGTCGTAAGCGGTTCTGCAGGACGGATAGAACTGAAACATTGGCACATGTATTCCTGCACTGCCCCTTACAATATATGATGGAATTGGGGGGGGGGGGGGAGAGAGAGAGACTTATTGCTCCTTATTTAAAGCAATTTCCCGGACAGCCGGAGGCATTTTACACCCGCCTCCTGTTGTCAGGGCAAAATATATACACTGTAGAACTGTGATGGCGAACCTTTTAGAGACAGAGTGCCCAAACTGTAATTCAAAACCCACTAATTTTTTTGCAAAGTGCCAATACAGTAATTTAACCAGTATACAGGTGGCTATGAAGGGGCAATGTCGGGTGCCCACAGAAAGGGCTCCGAGTGCCACCTTTGGCACCCGTGCCACAGGTTTGCAATCACTGCTGTAGAATGTCCTACTTCAAGTATACTGTCCAATGTAGCTAAATTCGGTGTGGCGGCAATTATAATTCGCGCTCAGAAGGTTTCAACAATTGCTCAAGCACCCACAATTTAGGCTGGCTCGATTTAGATGGTATTCCCCCTACTTTGTTCTTCCTTACTTTGCTGTAACTGGTACTATTTATATATATGTATTTTGGATTTGGCCACTGACTGCAATAAAGTATTCATTCATTCATTCAACTTGGGATCCGGGAAACAGGAAGGATGGAGGCGGAGCAAAAAGACAGCAAGTGTTTAAAAGTTTTGGTTCCCTGCATTGCCATTTTAAGACGTAATAAAAGGCGACAGTGCCCACTGCCCTTCCCTCATTCTTTTTCCAGGAGATGTCTTAGGACTTTCTCAGGGCAGCTGGGAAAAGCAGAGAGGGGGATAACTAGCTATCTAATATGTGTTCATCCTCATATTTGAATGAGTGCCTTTTGTCCTTCAAGTGGATAATGTTCACACTTTGTTCAATGTGAATATATGTAGGAAAATGTCTGATTTGTGTGTATTGGGGAGAGCAAATGAATGCACACATGACAGAAAACATATGGAAATTTCCATGTCAGAATAAAAAAAAACGAAACTCTTTGAAACTAATAAAAACAAAAGGTGAGGTGAAAAATAGGAGCTAATTGTAATTCTAAGTGATCTGCCCCAGATTTCTCCTTCTCTCTCACACACACTTTCTCTGTGGGGCATAATTACATGCTTCCAGAAATAAGACAGAACTATGGACAGCTAATTAATGTAATGATATAGTGGCTACATAGTTCAAAGAGCATGTGCTCTTTTCACATGCTGAAGCATACACAGTTTTATTTTAAAAAATAATAATACATGTTTTAATTGAAATTTGATAAGCCATTTGCTACTCAGGTTCTATGGGGCACTGCATATGTCTCTTTCGTGTTGAGAACCTTGAGCAGGGCATGGCGTTTTTAATTTTCTATTAAAATATCCTCTGCATGCACTCCTTCCCTCCGCTTCAGAGGGTGCCCTGTGCTCAAGGAAACACACCATCTTGGAACTATATAGCCATTGTGTGTGTGTGTGTGCTATGTCGTTACAGTCGTGACCGATTCTTCGTGACTCCATGTCCATGGAGTTTTCTTGGCAGGAATACTGGAGTGGTTGGCCAGTTCCTACTCCATTGGCACCTACAGCGACTGGAATTCCCTGGTGGTCGCCCATCCAAGTACTAACCAGGGCCGACCCTGCTTAGCTTCCGAAATCAGGCGAGATCAGATGTGCTTAGGGCATCTAGGCATTGTATAAGAACCTTAATTAAACGTCCAGAGTTTTGACTTATTTCTGGGAGTGTGGAGCTCCCTCTTGTGGTAAATTAAACATTAAAACAAAGTAACCCGCAAAAAATCACCCACATGATGAAGGAGTAGAAATGCCTTCTGTGGTAATGATTGGTCCTAGATAGCAGGAAGGAAGGGCACAGCTAGTGAACCACTGAACTACACAGCAGTTGATATTGAGATGATTGCAAATGTATTGAAACCTGCTTTAAAAAGTCTCTTCCCAAGTACTGCACACAGAAAAGGGTCCTAGCTCTTCCAGATTGGTTCCGTGGGATTTCTGATGCAGTGATAATGGGTTGGGCACAAGTGCATATTGGCTGGGATCCTGTAGCTTAGCACAATAAGTCACACCAGGTTAGCTGGTGGGTCAACTCCCCTGTATGTTCTATTGATCCAAATGGGCCTAATCTGTTTGTGACTTATTCCGCTAGGCAGCAGGACCATTGTGTTCAAGTTTTGAAAAATGAAGTAAATGAACATCGATGTGTAAGGAAGTGCTTAGTTTTTAATTAATGTTTTGGGAAGGCAAGCTTGAAGACAAAGTATGTTCCTGCACATGATCCATGTCAAGATAAGGAATGAACCTCCTCTTGTTTTTATAGGTTTAATAAGAAACATTTAAAAAACCAGTATGTTGGAGAATATATACAAAGAAGGAGAGAAGAGAACAATAGAATATATATCTGCAAAATGCAGAGACTTGCTTTGTATCCTCAGCTTCAGTGTTGTACAAAGGAGAGCTTTTTTTGTTGTTCACTTTGATCAGTATTTGCAGAGCTTTGTTCGTGGAATTGAATTAGAAAGTCATTGGCGGTAGATGGAGAGCAGTTTCAGATCAATTTTCTCCCCCATCTCAAGCAGAAACTAGAGGACATTTACCGACAAGTTAGCCAGGGGGAACCTGGGAAGTAATAGAGAAAGCTTTTTTTTCTCAGGTCAAGCGGTCGAGTGGCTGTTCTCTGCTGGACAGCTCCAAGAACCTTGTCAAACTTGGAATTCCCTGCTAGAAAACTGGAATCTGGGTACCACAGAGTCAGTATTTGGCATTTAAAGGGGTAGCACAGAGGCTGCCATCGCACGACCACTAAAAATGCTTTTGAAAAGGAGTCAGATACCAAGTCATTAAATGGCCAAACTCCTGTTACTTAGCTTAGGAAGGCATACTAGGGTAAGCTGAATAAGGAGTTGGTGAGTCAACTTCTCTATAGGCGATTAATTCAAATTGGTCAACTCTAACTGTGACATGACAAGTGATGACAGGATAATAGACACATTTGAATCAGTGGAACAAAGGAGTTGATTTGATACATCTCTGATAATTCAATGGGTCTCTTATCTATGTTGATTCAAAGGATCCATTGAAATGTTATTTGCCAAACCAGTAAGAGCCTGCTGTGATCTCTTGCTCCCCTCTCAATTTCCAGGTTTTCTTCAGAAGAGCAAACGCTGTTATAAAGCAAAGTGGTCTGCTTATATACCGCCCCATACCACTTCAAGTAGTCTCGGGGCAGTTTACAGATATAATTACAGAATGCAGGCTACACATTGCCCCACCCCCAGCAAGTGGGGTACTCATTTTACCGACCTCCAAAGGATGGAAGATTGAGTCAACCATGAGTCTGCTACCTGGAATTGAACCCCAGGTCGTGAGCACAGTTTTACCTGCAGTACAGGCACTTAACCACTGTGCCATGATATATATAGCTATATCTAAAGGCTACACATTATTCAGCTATGTATGTTAGTTCCATATGCTAGTTCTAATCCTCACCACTGTTCTTGCTTCACATAGGTTATAGACAATGACAGACCCGAGGGTTCAAAATTCCGAATTTTTGGGAAAGGAGTGGAGCAGGAGCCAAGGGGAACTTTTGTAATTGATGAGAGCACTGGAGAAGTCAAGGCGACACGGCCCCTGGACAGAGAAGCAGTTGCCACATATCAGGTGAGTCATCGCCATCTTACCTTTCACTTCTTAACTTGATTTTTGAACATTCTGAAAGTTGTGTTCTGTGTTTTTTGACCAACATTCTTTGCTTCAGTTTGCTTTACCTGGAATTTTGGGAATTTTGATTTTAGGTATTTGTGATGCTTGATTGTAAGAAAGCTGACAGTTACCGGCAACAGGTTGAAGTTGTAATTTGTTAAGGGTCTAATGCTGTAGATTCTGTATTTGTGGGATTAGGCCAAGTACAAAAGGTGGATGTCCCAGGAAAGAGACCAGGGAAGAAGCATCTAACACATCCCATGTACTATGACGGGGTCCCTGCATGGCAGGGGGTCAGACTGGATGGCCCTTGAGGCTTCTTCCATCTCTGTGACTCCATGATTCATTGCCAGAAAAGATTATCTGGAAGGAAGTCAGAATATTTTGAAGTGTTTGTCTTGGGGTCATGTGACTCTTGCTGTTTCATTAACTCTGGTTTTCAGTTTGTCTCTCGGCCTAAATCATGATGCTGGTTATTTCCTATAAAGGGCTCAGTGGCTTGGTGTTAGAATATATGAAGACTTGTCTCCTCTGAGGTTTGAATGTATATACCTGACACCGTCATTTTTGGAGGCCTTCCTCGGAAGTCTGATGTGAAGGGAGATTCTGTCAGTGGTTATACTAAACAAGGGTTTTCCATGGTCAGCAGTGCAAGAGATAGGCCATTCTGAACTTTGGGATTATGAATTCCATAATTCTACATTCTGGGAATTAATCCCAACAGATAGGCAGCTACAGATACGTAAACGTGACTCAAGTGGGAGAAAGACCAAAGCTTTAATTTTGCAACTTGTTCTGCCCAAGCATCCCATTCCAAAAAAGGGTCTGCCCCAGAGCTAGAGAGAATGCCCAACATGGAGAAATACAACGCTTACACTTATAATGCAAACATTCCAAATGGCACGTTCCCAGTGAACACCCAGCCCATGGAATTCTTCCATGAAGGCTTTGTTTGACTCCTTAATTATTAGCTTATAGACCTGTCCAGATCAGTCTAATTCTATATTCTTGCATTTTCATCCTGGCTTTCATAACTTACATGTTCAGCCATTCCATGTTCGTTCCATGATTTACATGGCGTAGAATGTTGCTAATTCTCTAGAGGATAGGATGAAAATTCAAAAAGACCTTGACAGATTAGAGTGCTGGGCCAAAGCCAACGGAATGGATTTTAACAGAGGGAAATGTAGGGTGCTACATCTAGGTAAAAAGACTGAATTGCACAGATATAGGATGGGGGATACATGGCTCGAGAATAGTACCTGTGAAAGGGATTTGGGAGTCTTAGTGGACCACAAATTGAACGAGTCAGCAGTGTGATGCGGCAGCCAGGAAAGCTGATGCAATTCTTTGTTGCATCAACAGAACCATAGATCAAGGGAAGCGATAATACCACTCTATTCTGCTCTGGTCAGACCCCACCTGGAGTACTGTGTCCAGTACTGTGCACCTCAATTTAAAAAAGGATGTTGACAACCTCGAGCGGGTGTAGAGGAGGGCGACCAGAATGGTTGAGGGTCTGGAAGAAATGTCTTATGAGGAACGGCTTAAGGAACTGGGAATGTTTAGCCTTTCAAAAAGAAGGCTGGGGGGGGGGAATATGATAGCTATGTTTAAATATTTGAAAGGATGTCATATTGAAGAGGGAGCAGGTTTGTTTTCCATGGCTTCAGAGACGAGGACTCGGGGCAATGGTTTCAAACTGCAGGAAAAGAGATTCCATTTCAACATTAGGAAGAACTTCATGACAGGTAGAGCTGTTCGGCAGTGGAATATGCTGCCACAAAGGGTGGTGGAGTCTCCTTCCTTGGAGGTTTTTAAGCAGAGGCTGGATGGCCATCCGTCGGAAATATTGTGATGGGGTTCCTGCATGGCAGGGGGTTGGACTGGATGGCCCTTGAGGTCTCTTTCAACTCTATGATTCTATGATTCTATGATTGTATGAAACTGATGGTGCCAGACGTTGGTGACTAGCGTTACATCTGCTATGGTGTAGGAGGCAGGCCAGGAGATTGGGACTCAGGAGGATAGGTTCAACCCCCAATAAGTCACTGGAGTGACACAGCTCACATTGACAACTCTACAAGGGTTGGACACATCCATCAAAAGCTGAGTGGCACAGCTCATCTCCAAAAGATAGCCCATTCTTCTCTTAAACCTATTGGATCGTATTGACAATCACAACCCAGAGGCATTATTTTTAGTCTGCCACTAGCTCTGACACTTTGCAATAGAGATGGGCACGAAACAAACAAGTTTTTGTTTCTGCTTTCGTCTTTTCATTTCGTTACGTAACGAAATGACAAACAAATTTTGTCTCTAAAATGAAATGAAACGAACAGAAACACCGGAAATTTTGTCGTGCTTTTCGTTTCCGTTACTGCAATATGAGTGAATTGCTTAAAATCCTTAAAAAAATCACAAAAAATTGAAATAAATGGTAACGAAATGGTAACAAAACGAACGAAAATGAAAACGAATTTTTGCAAAAATTCGCAAAAACCGGAAACGAACCGAAACGGACCCTCCAAACGACAAACGACAAACAAAATGCCATTTTTTTTATTCGTGCCCATCTCTACTTTGCAACTACATGGGAAATATGGCTGCCTACCAGATGAGCCCAAAAGGAGATGCAAATTTATGTGATAATGGGCATTGAGTCTTTTTGGCGTGACCCTTTATATAATTCTGGCACGCAGCAGGGCAGCGGGAGTCCTGTTGAGCAAACCGCCGGCGAGAATTTCTGCAGAAGGGAAATGCTCAACTCGATTAGTCAGTCATCAGGGAGGAAAAATCAAAACAATGAGCTGGAATCAATGAAGAGATATTTTGAAGTCAAGTAAGCAGCTGGAATTCCTTCCACCCTTGATTTTTCTTGAGACATGAAAGCATTTGAATCTCCTGAAAGCGCACCAGTCTGCAGAATCTCTTTCCCCCACATCTCCTTTCCTTCCTTCAGCACTTATGAATTATTTCAAACACACAAACGCAGATGGAAAATGAGAAGAGACAGGTCTCCACGGAAAGGTATAAATATTTTCTGAGCCATCAATGCAGCGGAATGGAATCCTGGTGTGTTTTGAAACTGGAAGTGATCAGCTGGCCTCCTAGCTCAACTAATTCGAGGTGAGAAATGGGCCCATTCAGTTACAAATGTCATGTCAGAATGTCGTGGAGCACAGAGTTTGCACTCCCAACACATTGCAATGACCTACAGTGCCTTTTTTTAAAAAAAAAAATGAATCTTTGTGGTTACTTGATTCTCTTCTGACCCATCTCCTAAACTTTGCTGCTATCCACTGCATCAAAGGAACACCTTTCAAACAGCATATTGTAAGATTATTTGACGGGCTTTCAAACCTCAGCCAGAACAGCTGTACGTCTGTCATGTCAAGGGTGTCCAGAGTCCAATCATTCCTTGATATCATTCTCCCCTCCTTCCTCTCTGCAACTCCTGTTTAATATCCCAATTAATTTGCACCAGAGGAGCCCTGCTGTTGCTTCCTGGCTTCTATCATAGAGCTGCCAGCGTAATTGGTTTGAACGTTTCCTGTTTTGTGTCATTATCAAGAGCCTGGAATCCTTGTAAAAGGAGGCAACCTGTCACAGCGGGGGAATGGGCGGGATCAGGCGGGAGAATAGAAAGGAGAATGAAAGCGCCTAACAGTTGATTTCACACCCAGTTCTTGTTAAACAATTCCTCAGACAGTTTGAACAACAGCCACAAAAGAAAGACCGTGCCTTCCACAGGAAGGAATTAAAATAGTCTTTGTTTTACTTTGTGTATTAAAAATAGGGATTGCTGAGGTAGATTCTGTCAGCCCACCAGTTTTCATGAGGTTGGTTGAGTGGCATTATCAGACTTTTTCCTCCCGCCTGGATGTCTCTTGCTTGCAGTGTGCCATTTTCCAATTATACCTTGCCTTCTAGTATTTGTACTTGGGAAGCAGCTACATAATAGCAGTCAGTCACCAACCTTTTTATCTCCTGAAAGGCTGAAGTGCCCCCAATGCTGGCTTCCCGGTGCCTAATTACATCTCCCGAAGCTTAAGAGCAGACCCAAAACTCTCATGTTCCTGATCAGGATATTTTGTGTGCCCAGTGGCCCCATGGACAAATGTGCTGCAAGAGCAGTGACTCAGCTCAGCTCTCCCTTCCAGGAATATAAGAAGAGCCATGCCAGATCAGGCCACAGACTAACAACACGCTTGAAGTATTTTGGCCCCATTTTATTTGTCATCTTGAAGGAAGGAAACGTGTGTTTTAATGGGAACAGTCAGTAGTTGGTTTCTAGTAGCAAGCACTGGGCAGCAATTTTGGATGCTTTTTCATTACTTCCAATAATAATAATAATAATAATAATAATAATAATAATAATAATAATAA
>JAHTLZ010000213.1:5677433-5693395 GCA_023846285.1 Phrynocephalus versicolor | reverse complement strand
AAATAAATAAATAAATAAATAAATAAATAAATAAATAAATAAATAAAGTCTGGAGCCATGCCTCAACTCCCAGATAGCCTCACTTGTATGACTGTGATTCTTTATAGATAAACCAAATGATGCCCAAAACTGATGATGGGCAAACAACAAAGCAAATGAAAGTAGTCAATAAAACCCTAAAGCTTGCTAAGTTTACTTAGAGTTGGAGGATACACACAAACACGTGGTGAGTCATAGAGACTAAAACATGTGTATCTGTACATAGGTTCATTTCTTCTTTGAGTTTTCAAATGTGGCTGAAAATGTATGTTGAGTGTTCATATTTTGAATTTGGATGATCTTTAGGGGAAGTGTGACTCTTTAGTTGTACAGTTGTATTCTTCTGGAGGTATGGTGACCAGAACTGTACACAATATTCCAGATGGGGCCTCACCATATATTTATAAAGAAGTAAAATGACACTTGTTGACTTATTTTCTATACACTTTCTAATGATCCCTAGCATTGAGTTTGTCCCGTATTTATTTTTATGTGTGAATCATACTTGTATGCTTCACTACAATGTGATGTAACATGAAACTATATCATTCTGGACAACCAATCATTTTAAGATTGCAATCGTATTGTCTTATCTTGTTCACAGCACAGAGGTTTTTCTAGGACGTAATTTTTTACCAGGACAGCTGTTGTAGCACCTTTTGAAATGGCTCTTTCTCCTCAGTACTCAGATATCTGGATTCTGTGATATCAGAGTCATAGAAACATAGAATAATTGAGTTGCAAAGGGACCTATAAGGCATTGAGCCCATAAACCTTGGACTGATAATGAGCTTTCTATACAAGGAAAATGTAAAATTTACTGAAGCCCAGCATGCGTTGAGAGGGCCCAACACTCAAGGTGACCCCACCAAACAAACCTTAAAATGACCTGTATATAAAGGTTTTGCTGCATTAGTGCATGGAATTAAAGAGAGGAGAAAACATATCTGAGCAGTTATGTGGCGCTGTCTGTGTGTGTTGTGTCGTTACTGTCGTGACTGACTCTTTGTGACCCCATGTCCATGGAGTTTTCTTGGCAGGAACACTGGAGTGGTTTGCCAGTTCCTACTCCAGGCACCTACAGCACCTGGTGTTCCCTGATGGTGTCCCATCCAGGTATTAGCCAGCCCGACCCTGCTTAGCTTCTGAATTCAGGCAAGATCGGATGTGCTTAGGGCAGTGATTGCAAACCTATGGCATGGGTGCCAAAGATGGCACTTGGAGCCCTTTCTGTGGGCACCCAACATCACCACCTCATAGCTACCTGTATACAGGTTAAATTACTGTATTGGCACTTTCCAAAAATATATATTGGGTTTTGAATTTCAATTTGGGCACTCGGTCTCTGAAAGGTTCGCCATCACTGGCTTAGGGCATCTAGGCAGCTCTTGGCACTACCTTTTAATAAACTATAGGAAGACCTTTAGGAGGGCACTTGTTTTGTAAGGTTGCCTTAAGTTGGAAGCAACTCAACAGGACATAACAAGAACAGTGGCCATTGTCCAAGGTTGTTAGGTCTATGATTGTGGAGCCAAAGACTGGGAGTTCGATTCCCCACTGTGCCTCCTTGACAAGGTCTAGACTTAATAATCTGTAAGGTCCCTTCCACCTCTGATGTTCCGAGATGTTGTTGTTCCTGATGTTATCCCTTCCTTTTACATGGAGATGCAGAGTATTCCACCTTCTGTACTACTAAGTTAACATTAAGCTAATCTATACAAAAGCTGAATCTACAGCTAAGAATTAAGGGCAATGTCAACACTGCAAATGGGAGGACTGTGGATCATCCAAATTTGCCTTCTAGATTTGAATGCAAGGAAGCTCTTGTTTCTGTTCATTTTCTGAAATCAACCAAAATGATAGAGGACTTCCTTCTCTCCAAAAGAGTTTCCCCCCCCCTCCCGAAGAAAAAACAAACACAACCCTCCATAAAAGTGAGTTTAGAAAATGCAAAATATGAAAATACAGAAGTCCTGGCAATCATATTCAAATAATTATATTGTAAAATGTTTCAAAAGGAGATTTAAAAGGATTTTTTTTATGTTCTTCAGTAGATTAAGCCTTTCACCATTAAAAGGAGAATGGGGGCTATTAAAATATTAAGAAAAATTAAGCTCCTTTAATGTTTAGATGGAGGAGGAGGCTTCCAGTATGGCAACAGTAGCAGCTGTTTCAAATAAACTAATTATTTTATTCTTATTTTATTCCCCACCCCCTGCTGTTTAAATTAGAACTATGCTACGTTCTGTGGGACTGTGAATATAAATCATTATTTGGCTCATTCCCATATGAGGGAATGAATACGTACTCAGTGTGTGTATCTCTGTGTGTGTGCTAGCACAATCCTGCGTTTTATTCACATGGCAGACATAATAGTTTTTTATTTTATTAAAAATTTTATTTTAACTTTTTTAATTTTTAAAAAACTTTATTCAAATTAACAACCGTACTGTAACACAATATAGTACATTATTTTCCTTATAGAAAACCCTTTTACTGATGAAGCTATGAGAATATGGAGGAAATATATGAAAAAATATTGCTCCACCAATATCTCCTTCATGTCCTTGTACATGGCAGACATCATATAAACCGATCATATGAGTACACATACGTACTTGGGAGGAGAGCAATGGCAAACCTAGATATCATCCTAAAGAGCAGAGACATCACTTTGCCAACTAAGGTCAGAATAGTCAAAGCTATGGTTTTTCCAGTAGTGATGTATGGAAGTGAGAGCTAGACTATAAAGAAGGCTGATCGCTGCAGAATCTATGCTTTTGAGCTGTGGTGCTGGAGGAGAATCTTGAGAGTCCCCTGGACTGCAAGGAGATCAAACCTATCCATCCTGAAAGAAATCAACTCCGAATGTTCACTGGAAGGACAGTTTTTGAAGCTGAGGCTCCAGTACTTTGGCCACCTCATGAGGAGAGAGGAGTCCTTGGAAAAGTCCCTGATGTTGGGAAAGATTGAAGGCAAAAGGAAAGGAGGACGGCAGAGAATGAGATGGTTGGACGGTGTCATCAATGCAACCAATATGGATTTGACCAAACTCCAGGAGGCAGCGGAAGATAGGAAGGCCTGGCGAGCTCTGGTCCATGGGGTCACGAAGAGTCGGACACGGCTGAACGACTGAACAACAATGAGTACACATAGGCAGACAATGTTAAGCAGTTATCCATGGCACCTGGATATAATTATTCTGACCTTTTTTCATGTGATTGCACCATTCACCTGTTTCTTGGCAAACGAATATGCATTTATAAACAAGAAACCATTTTGAATCTGTTAAATTTTACATTCCATACATTTTGTTAAAAGTTACATTACTTGACAGTAATAGACAAGATTTTCCACTTGAGCAACTCCTGACATAATTTGAAATGATTTTTATTCCCCCGAATAGATCCCCTCTAACAAACTGAGTGCATTTAATGGCCAGAGGCAATCCTAGTCCCTCACAACACCTTTTTAAAAATTATGAATTTAATAAAAAGCAAGGTCAGTTCTGCATTTTTTCCAGAAACAAAACAAAACCGTACGCCTTCCATCCCATGAGTGCATCCTTTATTGTGCCCAAGGCCTATGCTTTTAATGATCTGGTGTGATATGTTATTGTATCAGAAGTGAATATGGGAGTCAATTCCTGCTTAGGACTTCAAAGCAAAAAGCCAGTTTTGTCTACACCGGAGCCTAGGGAGAGGAGAGCTGGCCTGGGCTTGCTGATTGTTGAGACATTTTGGGAAGCTGCTTTTTCTTTTCCTGCTTCATTTAGGATTGCTTAAATAATCGCAAGTGGCATCTCCTTCCCATGGACTGAGGCGGTTCGCACCAATGATTCTCTGCCCGTTTGGCTATTATATCCAACTTTCAAGAAAAGTTCCCATCTCAAATGGTGGTTAAAACACCCAAATCCAGAACCTTTGGAATAGCAGAGGTTTGAAAATGGATTGTGAAGGGCATTTTTTTAAAAAAGAAAAGAAAAAATAGCAACTTGTTTGTCATTAACCCAAAATAATAAAAGTATATTGGAAGCCAACCCGGGGGGGGGGAGCAGAACGGATAGGACACACCTGTAAATAATTAGCAAAAACAAAGTGACATGGCACATGGCATGACAATACGGAGGGGAGCCTTGAGGAATGCTCTGTATCATAAAATTGTAATTTGTAAAACCGAGTAAGGAGATGGAGAAGGGGTGTGGGTAAGATAGGTCATGTATTATAGACTGCTATCATTCAAGGACATGGCTTAAGCCTTGTGTGTGTTGTGTCATTACAGTTGTGACAGACTCTTTGTGACTCCATGTCCATGGAGTTTTCTTGGCAGGAATACTGGAGTGTAGAGATGGGCACGACTCAAAAAAATGGTGTTTCGTTTGTCGTTTGGTCGTTTAGGGGTCCGTTTCGGTTCGTTTTCGTTTTCGGTGGGTTTTTGCAAATTTTTCATTTTTGTTTTCGTTACGTAACGAAACGAAAAATGAAAACGAAAACAAAAAATTGCTGTTTCATTAGCATTCTTTTCAGTTCAATGCATTTGCGGCAACGAAAACGAAAAACACGGCAAAATTGGTCGTTTTCGTTTTTGTTTTTGTTTTGTTTTGGAAAAAAATCGTTTTGTTTTCATTGCATAACAAAACAAAAACGAAAATGAAAAATTGCTCGTTTTGTGCCCATCTCTACTGGAGTGGTTTGCCAGTTCCTACTCCAGGCGCCTACAGCACCTGGTATTCCCTGGAGGTCTCCCATCCAAGTACAAACCCGGGCCGACCCTGCTTAGCTTCCAAAATCAGGCAAGATCGGATGTGCTTAGGGCATCTAGGCAGCTGGGCTTAAGTCTTAAGCCAGGGATGTCCAAACTTCAGCCCTCCAGATGTTTTGGACCACCACTCCCACAGTCCTTTGTCACTGGTCATACAGGCTTGGCATTCTGGGAGTTGTGGTCCAAAACATCAGGAGGGCCGAAGTTTGGACATGCCTGCCTTAAGCTGTCTCTTTTTTATTTGAGGCATCAGGCAAAGCAGCCCAGTTCCAATCAAACAGTGACAAAACAACGAAAAGAATGGTACCCACCAAGTTACTCTGTGAGGGAACAAAAGTAAGATCCTGAAGGCAGGGAAGGGACCGAAAGGTGCAAGATAAAGGTAGAGATATGTCGGCATTCACACAAGAAAATGGCCAAAGCTGGACATAATTCTTCATCCTGCTTGTTGCCCTCTGCCACCTTTGTTGGAGAGATAGCTTGCAATCATGATAGCGGCAGGTTTGTCACTCTCTTTTGGCGTGGTGCTTTGTGTGCATGCAGGTTGCATGCACAATTCCCTTTTCCCCCCTGCTGGCGTGTAAGGAGGAAAAAAATTGGGCCACTTAAATTTTCAAATGGCTAAAATTGCATTCAATTTGCCAGGCACGGCAGGATCTCTTTTAGTCTGTGACCTGAGATGCTAACAACCTTGGGGAAACTACGGGAGGCTCTCTTAAGAGCTTTCTGGAGCCCACAGATAGAACAGACACATGACTTCTGTATACATTGGGCAGAAGAATACATTCATAGACAATTCTCTTACCTGGATAATAAAGAGGCCCATAATTGTGTCCTTGAATATAATCCAAGGTCTTTCAGTGCTTGCTTAATCCAACACCAATCTCTACAGGTGTGTTGACTGACTGGGAGTGTGCAGTCTTAAGCAGGGTTAATTACAAGCAATTAACAGGTGTGGCATTGGGAATGTGAATCCTTGTTAGTCTTTGTACTACAAACAAAGACGGGGAGTAACGTTATTTTCATACCACCAGGCAAGGGCCAGGTACCTTACCTGGCCATGCTAGACAAGAAAATAAAGCGCTGGCAAGCTCAGTGGTTTAGACATCTGGCTACTGAGCTAGAGGTTAGGGGTTCACAGCTCCCCACTGTCCCACCTTGACTAGGCCTGGACTCCATGAACCATGATTATGATTATGATTATTTAAGAATGAAAATGGAAGGCTCCCCCCCCCAGTGTTTATTTATTTACATTTATATCCCGCCCAGCTAGAGCAGCTAACTGAATAATATGCAGTTATAAACAATAATGATATTGATAAAAATGAGTGAATGGATGGATGGACGGACGGACAGATGGACAGACAGACAGACGGATGGATGGATGGATGGATGGATGGATGGATGGATGGATGGATGGATGGATGGATGCATTCATGCATGAATGAGTGAATGAATTCTGTTTTCTACCACTAAGATGGTACCAACAACATATCTTAAGTACAACTATTCAGTAAACTCAAATAACACACAATGCAATCTGAGCCAAATAACAATGGCTGGTGTTTCTTTTGAATGCCACTGTGTGTCATGTTCATGCTTGTGCGTGCTTTGCTTCCAAAGTGGAAAAGACACCGGTTTTCCACACAGAAATTTTGCACAAAACAATTATTTTTGTTGGGGGCGGTGCTGGGAATAGCACACTTTGTCAGGCTTTCACCTCAAGGCAAGGAATCATAAGGTTTGAAAAGTGTTTGTTCTGGTGTCCTGCAGAGTTGAAACAGCCTAAATAGTCGAGAACAAAGAATAGTATTTATTATTCTTTGTATCCTTAGTGCCGAGGCCTGCCTTTCAATGCTGAGATGATGCTACTGGGGTAAAGGCAAGAATGTGGAGTATATTTGGAAAGGGGGGTGTAGAATTAAGAGGGGCTGTTTACGGTATATCTTCCTGAATCTGCCCTTCTTCTCCAAATTTGCTTTTCACATTATTATTATTATTATTATTATTATTATTATTTCACATTATTAGTATGGTCCTATTCCTGTTGTTGTTGTTGTTGTTGTAGCTGCTGTGTGTGCTGCTGTTGTTGTTACTGCCACTGCTGCTGCTGTTAAATGCAAATTGGATCCAGATTGTTTGGTAGTCACAATTAGAGCAGACAAATTAATCAAAATGACTAGGAAGTAAGCAGTTACACAAGGCTTTTGATACAATTGTTCTGGTCCTACATGGACCACCAACTCGATTCATACCTAGCTCTGCAACTTAATTATAGCCTATTCCCCCAGAACTAATCAAGACTAACCACAAACTCAGTTTGTTGTTCTAATGTGTCATCAAGTTGCCTCCAATTTATGGTAGTCCTATGGATGATCAATCTTCAAAATACCCTGCTCAGCTGTTACAAAGTCAACCCTGCGGCTTCCTTTCAGGAGTCAATCCATCTCATATTTGGTCTTCCTGCTGCCTTCCACCTTTCCCAGTAGATTTATCTCTTCCAGAGAATCTCGCTTTCTCATGGTATTCCCAAAGTAGGATGGAGTCCGTTTTAACAAGTTTGGTGCCAGAGATAATTCAAGGGTTGGTTTCTTCTAGGACCCACATATTTGTCTTTCTAGCAGTCTGGGGTATTGACAAAGCTCTCTTCCAGCACCATATTTTGAATGATTCTTTCTTTACTTTTCTTAGTCTTGCTGTCCATTGACACCTCCTTAAACTTCAGGATCTTTTTAAATTCATTGCTGCTCTATCAAGTCTCATTTTTCCCTCTCTGATTTCTTGGCTATCTCCATTTGGATTAATTATTGAGTCAACGTGTACAAAATATCTAATTACTTTCATTTCTTCATTGCCATTGTTCTTCTGCATATACTGTATATGAATTCCCTTAGGTATATTTGTATACCCATAGTTTAATATAGTATTGAACAATTTTAACTTATTATTCTAATAACCCCTCTTGTATGTCTAGACTCCTCCACAGCTTAAGATCAATGAGTTTCAATTAAATAACTTGATGGTATTTTGCCTATAATGTTCCACCTTTTATTAACATGTGGCCTGTTTCTGTATCTCCAGATAAAATATTACATTCTGAACACTCAGAGCAATGATCGTTATAACATTCTGCCTATGGAGGGTTTTTTGGGGGGGTGGGGGTGGGGGGTGGGGGGAAGGCAACACCTTGATTGATAAGTTTTAAAAAAACCACCTTGTAATGATAATTACAAGGAAATTACAGGCATGCAATTAGTCTGCTGCTACTTCTAATGATGTTAAATTAAAACTATGTGCACAAATATTCAGGGCAACTTCAAAAGCAATTGTGTGTGTTGTATATTTCACAGTGAGAGCCGAAACACTATCTGTTCTTTTGAAGTTTCCTTTAAAGATGTTAAGTGAAAAGCTTGTTGTGTGAAGCTTCTGTATCAACATGAAGACTAGTTTTGATATCAAATATAACACAAGAAAAGTCCCAGAAGAAATTTTTGTTGGAGAAGCATGGAGTTCGGCACTTCACTTGGCTTGGCACAGGTTGTAGGTTCTATATCTTTTGTGCTTTCTTTACATCAAGATCCATGGCCACCTCTCAACAAGACTGTAGCAGCAGAGCAGGAAGACAAGTGCAGCAGTTTTTCAGCAACAGTGATAAATAAACTAAGGCTGATATTTCACATCCATCTCATTACTGTTTGCGGTCCCGCTGGAGACCGTTATGAAGAAATCTAACTGCACATCCATTGCGGGACGAAGGGAGTTTGTCCCAACCATGCCCCCTGAACTGCGATCTAAGTGGGATGAGAGATTCCCCTCCCTGGCCTCGGGAATCTGCTCATCACACTTCTCGTTCTGAGACAAGTGCCCGTGAGGTCAGTCTCCTCCCGCAACGTGCCATTCTCCATCTAGTGGCAGGAGTGTGAAGTGCCATTCGCCAGTACATTCCCTATGGAGTCAGCAACGCAGTGCAGAGAGATTAAAAGACAAATGCCTGAAACTTCGCTCCATAACGCATTGAAGGCAAGGCTTTGGATAATCGAAACATCGAAAAACGGAAGGTCGGGCCGGAAAAAAAAAAACAGAGAACAAAGGCATGGAATTTCACATCTCATCATGGAAGGAGGACGTGCGGAAACAGTCATGCCAGTATCATCCATCATGCCCGTGTGTACATGGGAACGGACAGAGCCGCAAGAAGACCACGTGACTGCAACCGACATCAACACGCAACAAATGTCCTCCCGGGATGAGAGTGGACGTGGAGTAACCGTCTAAGCTTCTCCTTTTCCATCTTTCACTCTCTCTTGTGCGTGTGTTTTCCAGCCCAACCTTCCATTTTTGAAATCTAACCCATCCACAATTTTATGCCAAACTTTTAAAGTGAGCCTTCATCCTTGAAGGGAAGTGAAATGACATCTCAATCCTTCATTGTTCCAGTCTTCTTTATTAAAATGCTTCTTTTACAGCCTATTTCCTTGGCTCCGAACAATCAAAGCAACAATGTTTTTGGGGATCTATTTATATTCAGTGATTGGTTTGTTAATTAGGGGGAGAGAAGCATGTTCCTTAATTAAAAAACAAATGAATTTTAGAGGAAGCATTGAGGATCCCCTCTGGGTGCGGAAGATTGCTGGCTTCCAGAGGCAGGCATGATTTTGCAAAGCTTTGCAAAGAGGAGCTCGTTTAAGCCACAGTGTGTTGGAAGAGAGTTTATTGTCCCTCTTTTGGCACCTGTTGGTGTGGCCTCTGTGGACCGGAGAAGGCTTAAAAACCATCAGGGATGAGTCAAGGGGTAAAATTAATGTATATTAATTGAATGTTACTGGCCTTAAAATTTGAGATGGGGAACAAGGAACTGGGAAGGCTCTCTGATTGGAGCACGAAGACAGAAAAGGCTAGCGGTGCCCGCAACACTCTTGTCATGGTAGGCTGCATCAAAGAAAAGATACTCTATTCTCCTTACTGATGCATCCATTGCCACCATCAGCTCTGTGGGAACAAGTGTGTGCTACCACTAATGCCAGAAATGTAAACCCATTCAGACTATCAAAAAGATTTGCATAAGAACTGCCAGTTGCAGAATGAAGTGTTGCGACAGTTGCCTACAATTTCACACTAAAATGCCCATGAAAAAGGAATTGTGCACATTTTGCGATCAGTATCGGAACCTGGAATGGTCCCCTTTCTGGACAACAACCTGTGCCAGGGGCAGTGATGGCTGCCTCAATTTTGAAGATGTTTTTTCCATCTTCTGGCCCATATATACTGGAGCCTTTTTCACATCACACATCAGTGGTTCCCAACCTTGGGTAACCAAAAAGTGTTCTTGAACTGAAGCCTTCACCACTAGTTGTGCTGGCCAGGATTTCTTGTGGTTGAATCCCAGGAACTTCTGGGGACCCATCCTTCCACCCTGATAGCAATGCATGACATGTAAGAAGGAAAACAGATTGACACCTTGTTTGTTTGCAGATACATGTGGTTTTTAGAAGCAAATGTATGCTTGTTGGAAAGCATCAGAAGGTTCTTAGAATACTGTGTCCTGCCCTCTGTGTTCAGGAAAGGAGGTCTGTCTCTGGATGATAACCCTCTGTGAGTGGAGGAAAAGGTCATATGTCACATTCCTCCTTGTAGAGGCAATGGATGCTTTTAGAACCATCACAATTATTTTTTGTTGCTCCATTGGTGATAGGGGTGTATATTACAGATGGCAGTATGAATATCCTTTTGCTTTTCTCTTCTGAGTAAACCCACTGGGTCGGCTGGAAAATGGCACCCTAGTAATAGTTATGTTAAGCATAACTTTTTTTGATGGTGGCCAATAGGAAAGAAATTAAAAAACAGCAATCCGTGATAGTGGAGGGGTAAAGGAAATTGTGTGTGCATGCATATGGATGCATGATGTACACACACACACACACACACGTTGCATCCTGGTTGATGTGAATTGCCATAAGATTTGGCAGTTTCAGAAATATCTCGTTTCCTGATTTTCAAACATCCAGTTTAATTTGATGGACTTCAGTCTGATATTTAATTCCCTTGATCTCTCAGTGATGGGTGTCACAAGTGTGGACTCCCCTCTCATGCCCAACTTGCATATCAATTCTGAGCCCTTTAACCTTTGTGTACAATTTGATAAATCTGAGCGATGCAGACACACAGCTTGGAAACTTAGGCTGTAAATTTAGTCACTTGGTTTCGAGCTTGGTGATCTCATCTATGTTATTTTGGGCTCAGCTTTGCTGCCTTCCTCTCACTCAACTGGACATAAATCCCACCTTTGTGAGCTGTGTGCTTTGCTCTCATCACAATGGGAGGTCATTTCATGTGACAGCAATGTGCCTGATTCGGACTGGTGCCGAATGCTCACCAGAACGTAAGGCATAAATTGTTGACTTGGGTGACATAAGTCTGCCATCTGAAGAGCTGCCAGTATCAATCAGCAGAGGGATTTGCCCCACCTTTGTCACCCAAAAAGGAGGGAGGGAAAAAGAGGGGAAATTGGATAGCCGTGCAGACTTTCTGTCCTTTTTAGTAGAAAGAAGAGTCTAAGATTGATAGGATTTTCCCATTTAAGCTGATTTGTCTACTGTGATTTGAGAAAGAATCTCTGGTTCAGACTTACTTGATGGACAAGTACTCAACTTGGATGACTCAACTTCCAGATCAACTTGGATAGGGATACTGATGGCATGCCATTTTTGCATGTTCCAATGGGGTTCAATTGACCTTGATGAATGTATCTAGAATGTTTTAATTGGAACTTCTGATCCAGTAGCTGTTCTCTGCAGCATCCAGAGTGGCTCATTTCAAATTGTGGTATGGATGGGTTCCAGTAGACTGTTTCAATTTGAGATAACCCCAGAAATGTTCTGCTTTCCTCCTCTTTCTAAATGCACAGTGTTCTGTTCCTCTCCTCTAGTCTTCCAGAAACCTGTAGGACAATTGTGGCTTCTTCTAAAGGTCGATTCGGCAGATATAGAAAGATTTTGCTGCTTTCTCAAAGGGCCTCTTTTTTGCCTTTCCAAATCTTACAACAGCCTCAAAAGTATTGAAATGTGACAACAGGATGGTGCAGCTTGGTAGGAAGAAGGCATAGGATGGCACTCAAGTCTCTGGCAGCTTTACATAGGGAAAGACATGCCTTCAAATATCCAGATCCCAAATCCTTTGTTATTGCCAACACCTTGAACTCAATCCAGAAATGGATCGGCAGCCAATACAAATATTAGCCACATTCTTGGGTTTATAAGAGCTGAGAAGGGCTGTGGAGAACATTTCGTAGACCTCTCATTCATTGGGCTGCCACAAGTCCGAGGTGACTTGGCAACTCATAATAAAAGCAGTGAAAAATACTCAAGAATTGACACCACCGTGAGTTAGATCCTGGTGAGATTCCCCACGGCCACCCCAATTCCCTAGCTGTGATTAGCTTTATCATCTGAACTTATCATTTCCATAGTCATCAAGAACTTTGCCTGTACCATGTTTGCCACAGTGTATAAGGTCATTTGCTTGGTCTCAGATATGATGGGAATTTGGCTCAAAGCCAGGCACTCCAGTCTTAGGTCATTGGCAGATCTGACAGCCAGCTAGCTATGCTACGTGAGAAAAATAAGGCCACATTATAGATGCTTCAGAAAAAAAAAATAATACAAGAGGATATATTTTCATAAAATTCTGCACTAAGGCAAATGCTTATTCAACAGAAAGTTGAAATGGAATGCAGCAAAATCTACAGTATTAAACGAAAATTGACCTCCCACAACCCTTTCATGGCTCTTGGGAGATGTTTGGCATGATAGATGTTGCATTATCTCCTGATGTAGCAAATCAATACATCTTTATTCGAGAAAAGTTTAAAAATGTAATCAAGAAGCTTTGGATACGGGACCTAACGTTTTATTCTCTTGGTAAATACCAGCTTCGGTTAAGCACTGCCTAGTCTTACAAAGTCCGAATCAGCAAATTGACAAAACATTCTTTCCTATGTATCTCCTAACATCACTCCTGTATATACCTTAGAAGGTAATACATAATGTATGTTCGTTGAAAGTGCAAGATCAAATCTGTGGATAAACTGCTGGATGCATTTAATTAGCTCATGTATTATAATAGTTTGGTCTTTTAAAAAAGAAAGTCTTTCTGGTTCAAGAACTCATAAATATGAAAATTGTTTTGGAAAATCCCATTGAAAGGGAGGGGGGAATTTTTCTCTCTTGCTTTTATGCTGCATTTACTATATGGATATTTATGGACTTCTTTGGAGAGGTTCCTTTCGATTGCCTTTTAAGTGATTAAAGTTTTCTGTGGACTTGTAACACAGGGAAACATCCACCACCACCCCATTTCACATTTTTCTGCAGGTTGCAATATAGGTTTTGCTCCACCATTCACCTGGTACAGGTAAGAAATATGTTGGGTTAACAGTTGAATATGAGATCACCTAGCTCCTAGCACCCAGAGTAGACCTGGACACAAATTTATGGTTTGGATCGGAACTTCTGATTCTCATCACCCATCATTTGAAAAATCTCTACAGGCATGCTTTAGTGGATGGAAGACTCATCCATGGGGAAAAAAATTACATGTGCAGTATGTCCATTTTGAAAACCATGAATGGGGGGAGGGCAGAGGAGGCTTGTACTTGGTGCAGCCTTGAACTTAGTACCAGGGGCAAAAAAAAAAAATCCTTAGAAAAAGCAAGGTCTAGATGCCCTGGGAAGATCCGATCTTGCCTGGTCTCAGAAGCTAAGCAGGGTCAGGCCTGGCTAGTAATTGGATGGGCGACCACCAAAGAATACCAGGTGCTGTAGGCACCTGGAGTAGGAACTAGCAAGTCATTCCAGTATTCTTGCCAAGAAAACTCCATGGACATGGGGTCACAAAGAGTTGGTCATGTCTGTGATGATACAACAACAACAACAATGATAACAACAACAATGATAACAACAACAACAACAACAACAACAGACAGACAGACAGACAGACAGACAGACAGACAGAGATCCAATATCTCGATCAGCCTGCCTCTATTTCCAACTTTTGTCTAAGGAAATCCATCCATTTGGCTTTGCCCTGTGATTTAACGTTCTTAAAACTTCAAATTATTTCCACCACAAACACATGATTTATATGTTTTGCTAAATCCTTTGAAGAATTAAGACAGACGTTTCACTCATGTACCCTGTTTATATTCAATACATACCATTATGGGTAAGGCACATTCTATCAATCTGCCATATGGAGGTTCAAGATGAGGAACCTCTCAAGGCAACAACATCATTGATACTGATGCAACTTGAGTGCACAGATTCTGACACTTCTAAAAATAAAAGCCTCAAAGCCATGGATTTTGATGGATCCGTTTTAAAAAAATTATAAACTCCTATTTGAATGTTGTTTATTCTTGAGGTTTTTCTTGTCTTAAATATGAACAGCTTGTCAAGTTTGGGGATGTTCTTATGAAAGTATATTGAAATCATCTCTATCAGTTTTTTAGCCTAGTTTCCTCTCCAAGTTGCATAGGTCTACATTGTGTGTGTGTGTGTTGTGTCGTTACAGTCGTGACCGACTCTTCGTGACCCCATGTCCATGGAGTTTTCTTGGCAAGGAATACTGGAGTGGTTTGCTAGTTCCTACTCCAGGTACCTACAGCAACTGGTATTCCCTGGTGGTCTCCCATCCAAGTACTATCCAGGGCCGACCCTGCTTAGCTTCCAAAATCGGGCGAGAACGGAGGTGCTTAGGGCATCTAGGCAGCTACGTCTATATTAGCATGGGAAATCTTCAATTGTTTGAGGCTGTTAAGGCTGACAGGACACTTCCTTCCTTCCTTCCTTCCTTCCTTCCTTCCTTCCTTCCTTCCTTCCTTCCTTCCTTCCTTCCTTCCTTCCTTCCTTCCTTCTTCCTTCCTTCCTTCCTTCCTTCCTTCCTACCTTCCTACCTTCCTTCCTTCCTAGGACATGACCACACAAAAGAACTTGACTCGTACCATGACATCTCATATTACCAAGAACTGAATCTCGCACAGCAAAGCGCGTGCACCAGCGTCTGGCTGCAAGAGCACTGCTAATGGCCATAGACGAGCTTGTTTCACGCTGCTTGAACTCTTGGTTTTGTCCAGAGCTTTTCCATCTGCAATTTTGCTGCCTTAATTTGTCTTTTCCTCACCCTATAAAAAGCATGAAGATCATGGCGATGTTTCACATTGATGTAATAGGCTTTTAATTGTACAGGGCTCACCCCGCCTTTACGAGGCAGGGAGAATTTACAAAGGCAATTATTGCTTTCCTGACCTATTCATCTCATGGGAGCGTACTCTTCTTCTGTCCTGTCTCCTCCCATCACTCCCCTTCATCTTATCAAATCTGCTTGCGATCCTTTACAAGCTCTTAAACCAGAACTTCAATCATTGGGTACTAGAGATTTCAACAACAAACAACCAAGGCCATCACATGTCAAATTGTCCCACACACCTAATTGTTCTCAGGTCCACAGCAATCAGCACCTTTGTTTTTCAGTCTCACCGTTCACAGTCTGATTCCTCCTAGCAATCAACATAGAACATAAGAACAGCCTTGCTGGAACAGGCCACAGCCCATCCAGTCCAGCATTCTGGCTCACATAGCGGCTCACCATTTGTTTAAGGGCATTCCCAAGCAGATGTCTTCCCCTGCTTACGATTCTCTCTCTCTCTCTCTCTCTCTCTCATTCTGAGTAAGAAACCCACTGGATCAACCCCCCTGTTTGTTCCTTGTTGTGAGGTTTTATTTTGTTTTGTTTGTGCTTGGGAGTTTGGCTTGCTTTGATTTGGTTTTATCCCCTCTGAAGTCTCATAGGAAATCTTACGAGATTTCTTGGGATATTTCACGGCCCTTTTTTAATACCCCAGGTGAATCTGCACAGAAGGATTACAACTCCCGTGCAAAACCTCATTTTTTCCTGCACAAGAGTCTGTGAAAAGGGAACTGAGCTCAGCCATTTTGAAATTTCTCATGGGAAAAGACAGATGAAAAATAACAGTCTTTAAACTCGGGAAATGAAATCTTGCCAGTATGGGGGTGGGGGTGGGGAGTCTCATCAAGAAATCTTAGCATGCTGAGACACAAAATGCCACAGAAAACAGGTCATAAGAAGACTCTCCATAGCTTTGATGA
>JAHTLZ010000213.1:5651565-5677423 GCA_023846285.1 Phrynocephalus versicolor | reverse complement strand
ACACACACACACACACACACACACACACACACACACACACACACACACACACACACACACATCTTTGACACTGCTCATAATGGATGTGTTTGGGGAGGGGAGAACAAGGTCCTTAGGATTAACAAGCGTGGTTGTTGTTTTCCTGCAGTGACATGTTTTATTGGATGTCATTTGATTTTAATGAATTCAGTTTAATTAATTGTATTGTTGGTTTTAATATTGCATGTCAACCACAGGGGGCTTCGGGCTGAGAGGCAACATGAGTATTATAAATAAATAAGTGCTGTTATAAATAAGTAAGGGCAGCATTGTCTAGCAGCTGAGCTGAGCTGAGTCTGTGAGCTAGAATGATGTAGGATGTTGCCCATTCTTTCCTTAGGACATCTAGCAGCTTCTGAGATAAATCTGGTTTTGGAAGGGGTGCCCTCTGGCCTGCCATGTGCTTTTATTTCTCCATTGCTCAGCTAATGATAAGTGCACGACAGCTGCATGCAAGGAGGAAGAGAGATTGGCAGCTCCCTGAGTTCCGTTGCTGGTAGGGGGTTCTGGGTCAATGCAGTGTGAACAAGTAGTACTTGCATGCTCTTGGGAGAAACAAGACAAGAGGGCTTTGCTACATTGCTTGCTCATTTCTCTTTTTTCCTATCCATCAATAGGGTTTAGACCACTGTTTACTTTGTACCCCTGGTGTAAACGTCCCAGGAAAGTGGTGGCTCATTTGCTTAAAAAGAGTTTTGGATTAGGGGCAGGGCGAGTGAGATTTAAATATCCTGAAGCTTGTCAGATGTCACTTAACCTTTCCACAGGGCCATTTTGAGAATAAAATTGAGAGAGGCAGGTAGAAGCCTTTGGTAAACCAAATTTCGGAAGGAACTTTTGTTGTATTGTTGATTGTTTGTCCACAGCCAGGTTGCCATAGCAGCTATCATTGTCCCAGTCTTAGGACAAACTCAGTGCATGGTTCACTATTATTTTGCTGACTTTATCAACAAGCCAGGAAACAATATGTTTCAGTGTCCTCTAGTGGTCGATTTTGTTATTGCACCTTGGAAATATATTAGACCCCACCAGTATCTAGAAGGCACTGACAAGGTGAAGTTACTATGGCTCTTCATGTAGTGCTTGGTTGGAATTTGCATAATTCTTCTTCATTGGCTAAGCTGGCTATGGTGGGTGGGATATACAGCCCCACAAGATCTGGAAGGCGACTCATTCCTCATAACCTGACCTGATTTCTAGTTTTTCACAATTCCACATGTTGAAACTAGTTCGCAGTTTGACTGACGTTTTCGATCAGATACTTGGGCAATTCATCTCTGAAATCCTTAAATATTATATGCTGGTTGGTGAAAAGAGGGGGTGATTGTGTGGTGGGGGAATACTGCCTAGAGTCCTCATTAAAGGATTTTTAATCACTCGAAAAGTATATTTGTGAAGGAGAGGAGGGAGAAACAGAGAGAAATCTACTGGCATGTTATTAAGTTAGCTTGTGCTGCAGGAGCCAAAGGGCTAGAAAACATAAAATGGGATTAATTAAACAGAGTAGAAATAGGTTTGTTTTATTGCCTTGTTTATTTATTGACCGTAACCTATAGTTTGGAAGCTTTTATTTTTGACATGATCCAAGCTCTGACCTGTGGAATGTTAACCTAAACAGTTAGACCTAGCCCTTCTACAAGGAAGTCGCTTTAATGCATTAAAGAAATGAGATAACAGGGCACCCTGGTGCATTGGATTTACTTCGGGACTTGGAGAAATTTGCATATAGCCAAAAACTGCTGATCGGAGCTGAACTCCACCATCATTATAACTTAAAGGAGGGGGGAAATGAATATTCAGAAGACTTTGTTTTGCAATCCATACTCAAACAAAATACTCTGGAGGGAATAAGAGAATGAGAAAATAGGTCATTGGTGAGCCAGCAACAGTAGCTGTAGTGCTTATTGCCCAGAATTTCCATTGATTTATGCTAGAGGAGTAGTAGCCAACCTTGGTTCCCCAAGGTGTTCTTGGACTACAATTCCCAGAAATCCTGGCCAACACATCTAGTGATGAACATCTGGGCACTCAACATTGGCCAACCAAACCAACATGCATTTCAACCAATAGAACTGTAGCCAACGATGACATGGTCTCATTGTTGGGGTCTGTTGATTAGGGATGCAGTGGTTGTTTTAGAATTTAAGAGGGCTGAATGTGTCAGTTATCTCTTGCTCATCTGTAGGTTATCTCCTCCTCAACTTTACAAGCCCTATTATGTTTTGGAGTTTGGTTGCTAATATGGCTGGCCGTATAAGCTTTATTGCTCTGCCTCGCTGGAAATTTTGAAGGTCACTTCTTAATGCCTTCACAGATGATAACAGAAATGACAGAATGAAAGGAAAATGGTGATAGGAATGGACTCAATACAAAATGAGCAGGGAATGTTTAGGCCACATATGAATTAGAAAGTTATACCCTGTCAAATAGCATTGTGTGTCTCTTGTTCTCTTGTGGCATTTATGAATGCATATTTGGGGCTCACTCTTATAACCAGAGGTCAGATTTTATACATTTAATTTATTTCCACCTTCAGTAAGCAGAAGTTCTGATATTATCACTAAATAAAGAGCAGCACAAAGGGAAAAAAACACCACTCCTGGGAGAAAAGAGACTGACATTTGATATATTTTGGATGTTTTTTTTTAAATTTAATGTATTTTTAATGGCAAGAAAGCAAAAAGGTGAAAAATGTGATACTAGCCAAATTGTACAGCATCAGGTGTATTCAGAAGCAACTGGGATTGCTGACAAATAAAGGTAGAATGTCTGAATGTGTGGAGCAAATGCCCTGCCGAGTCCCTTCTGGAATGGACGGTTGTCCATTTGAAGGAGAATCCTATATTTTAAGACGCCCTTTCATTTGAAGCATTGTCCTGTCTAGGTCTGATGTAAGCACAAAGAAGGAGACACAAGATAAATTTCATCCCCGTGACGTCAGGTGAGAAGGTTCCCTTAATAAGGGGACACAGCAGCTGTGCAGCAAAACATAATAGAGCATAGGATTAGGTCCCCAGGCCATTAATAAGAAACTACAAGTTGCAGGCCATGTATGGCAGCCTGGAGTTAAAAGTGAACCCATAGGTGGGAAGGAGTGGTGCTCATTAGGAGCAGAACTCTCATATAAGAAAACAATAAGACGTCACAAGGGGAGGCGAACAATGAGGATAGTATCATTTGAATTGCACTACGGGAGGCCCATCGCTCGTTAATAACATTTCCTTACCATTACGGTTCCCTTCTAATTAAAGTTATAAAAGAATAAAGTTGTGGCCCAGTTTTAAACCGAAAAGCCATGTGTGTCGACTCATTATTTCGGGCCGGGGGGGCGGCGGGGAGGACACAAAGTCAAGCTCACTGTTCATCCTCTTTCTACCAGACTTGTTGATAAACAAGCTATTAGCTGTGGACATTTCTGCCACAGAAAGGCAGCAGCTCTCTGCGGTGGCTCAGTCCTTGTCTTGTTTTTTCCCCCCATGAATTAACACTGCTGTTTTTCAGCAACATGTAAACATTGTCCCACTGCTAAAGAGGAAGGGATTTTTTAAAGAATGAAGACTAAAGCCAGGGTGAAATAGAATGAAGTAACTTCCCTTGAAGCAGTTTTTTTGTTTGTTGTCGTTCAGCCATTCAGTCGTGTCTGACTCTTCGTGACCCCATGGACCAGAGCTCGCCAGGCCTTCCTATCTTCCACTACCACCTGGAGTTTGGTCAAATCCATATTGGTTGCATCGATGACACCGTCCAACTATCTCATTCTCTGCCATCCTCTTTTCCTTCTGCCTTCCATCTTTCCCAACATCTTGAAGCAGAGCAAGGGGTAAAAAAATAAGCACGTTAAGGAAGCTGGGATGCAATAAGTCCACCGCTAATACCTTGTCAAAAACGGTGTTTCCCCTGGAAAGTTTGGCAGAGATGGTTCCCAATTAAACAAGAAAAAGGGAATCTAAAAATGGGCCACAGTTCACAGAATATGATGCCGTAGTCAAATGGCTAAAGTTCTAAGTGTTAAGCATTTGGCTGCAGAGTCAGAGGCTGGCAGTTCAATTCCCCTACTGTGATCTCAGAAGAGCCGTAGCCTTGGGCAAGCTACACAACCCCATGGCATCCTTAGTAGAATGGCAAATTGCAAATGAGTGCTCTTTAAAAGCAAAGCAAAGTGTTCTGCTTATATACCGGCCCATACCACTTCAAGTAGTCTCTGGGTGGTTTACAGTTTAATTACCGTATGCAGGCTACACATCCCCCACCCACCCATCCAACAAGCTGGGTACTCATTTCACCGACCTTGGAAAGATGGAAGGCTGAATCAACCATGAGCCTGCTACCTGGGATTGAACCCCAGGTCATGAGCACAGTTTTACCTGCAGTACAGGTATTTAACCACTCCGCCAGTACCTGGAAAACCCTGGAAAGCCTCACCATAACTCTGGGTTCAATTGAGGCAATTAACATTAGAAGGAGTCACAGGAATTGTCCTTGTGTAGCACAAAGAAATTCTTCCAGAAACTCCCAAAAACTGCAACATAAACAGCCACTGTCAGAGTATGAAGGGAAACCAACCACCTTCAGCAGGGCATGGATGTGTGTGTCCATTTGCAGAAGCATGGCAAAGTATTCTAAACAGGAACTTTGGAGAGGGTGGATTTAGCTCAGGGACATTCAGCATTTAACAATACAAATATAAATTATATTCAGTCAACAGCCATTAGGCCCTTCACTTTTTATTAGGAGAGGAGATTGAGCACTCAGCAGTTTATTGCTCTGAATAATACAGCCATTCATTTGCAGCATGAAAATATAGGAAGGGGCAATCTTCCTCAGATTGGTCAGGTATAGAATTTGCAGTGGGGCTTCTGCCAAACAGCGGATGATTGTGGGGAATGGAGGGCAAAAGGCAGTTCCAGCATCAAGTAAGGGACAGTTGAGCAACTCGTTGTGAGATGCCCCTGGCAGCACCTTCCGTAATGACACTGCAAGTCGCTCAAAACTTAAACACTGTGTATTAGCAACCCAACTTAAACAGCTTTAGCCAGCATGTTCTCAAGAATTCTTCGCATTTTTAGCTAATCCTCACATCCCTAGCTAGTCTAAGTGAAATATGCTGCGTGTTGCAGTCCAAGAACATGTGGAGGGCCACAGCTGTCCACCTCTAGAGATAGGCACGAAACGGAAAAAAATTTGTTCTGTTATTCGTTATTCGTTTCATTACGTCACGAATTGAATAACGAAAATTGTGACGAAATTGGAATGAACCGAACAGAACCACGAAAATTAGGTTCATTACGTTTCGTTTTCATTAATGGTGACACGCAATGAAATGAGCTGTTTTTAAATGTTAAAAAAACGTCCTGAATATCCGTAAAAACGCAGCGATAATTATTTATTCTGCCTGATAATAGCTAACAGGGGGGTTGGGGTCCTTAAAACGTGCATTTATGTCTTTTTCAGATTGCTGTATTTTTTTCCTTTAAGGGGAGTTAGGGGACATCGACCCAAAATGGCTCCCCGATGCCTAATATTGATTTCTTGGTTTTGTTATTCAATTCATTACGTAACGAAATGAATAACGAATAACAGAATGATTTTTTCCGTTTCATGCCCATCTCTAATCCCCACCTCTCCTTTCCCTCTCTCGCATCTGTTGAAGTCGGTTTGTTCGCTGTTGATCTGTTCACAACCCTTTGCTGTTGATCTCTTCACAACTGTTAGTAATGAAGCATTTTCTTCTTCCTACTACAGAGGTCTCAGAGTGAGCTATTGAGACAGTGAGTGACAGTTAATGAGAAAAGGTTGGATTATCCAGGGAAGTTGTAGCTATTTTCCTCTGTGGATCTCTAAGCTTCTAGCATGTAGGAAAAACTATTTTACAAAAAAAAATGAAAACTCTGCAGCATCCGGTCAGGCTCAGAGCTTAGGTTTACACTGCAAATGGTGTCCCGCTTCCACCAAACTCAGAAATGTAGTTAAAAATAACCCTTGGAAGAACAAGTTCCATATTAAACTTGGCCTTTCATTGTAGTCAGTAATTTCTCAATGGCATGATAACAGCACATAAGTTAATATATTTTATCAGCTTCTTCCCTGGACATTAAAGTTACATTAAAAGGTTCAATGACGTGGAACCCTTTTTCCTTGAGATGTTCGTTAACAAGCCTTGCACAGAGCCCATACTGGGAGAATTATGACTAAGTGTGTTTTATAAATTGCATTTGTTTAACGTGTGACTGGCCAGGTATTGTTCCTTCGAATACTGTGTCAGTATTCCACAAACCTGTTTCTCTGTTTAAAATAAGATTCAAACTTTGGGCAGTTTATAATAGCACTTTGTTTGAAGACTTAAAATTCCGAGACAAAAACCCTCTTGCCAAATACTTCTGGTTGTGTTAATGTTCATTTCACAGTGTCTTGCGGCAGGCTTGAACGTGTTGGCTCACTGTCTGCGATTTGGATTCTGGGACTATTTATCGAGATGAACGAACCTTCAAAAATACAGAAACAAGCAAACAAAACAACCTGCCAACCCTTGGTTTTATTACTTCTCTGTTTCCAATCCGTTATGCTGGCTCGATAACTCAGTGGGTCAGGTGTCTAGGTGCACAGCCAGAAGATCACCTGGTAGTGGGGCAGCTAAAAAAATCTTGTAAACAAACAAATAAATAAGTTTGGAGTTCAATTCCCCGTTCCCTGCCTTGAGGGAGAAGAACCAACCAGTGTGGCCTTGGGAAAGCCGCACAGCCCCAGGATGGCTCTTTACCGGTGGCCCCCAACCTGCTGCCCTCAGATGTTCTTAGACTACAACTCCCAGAAATCCGGGCCAGCACAGTTGGAAGAAGGGAATAGTAAACCACCTCTGAATGCTCTTTAGTCCTTGTTGGTACAAGTCAGAATTGATTTGAGGATGAGTCACAACGCCAAGTGCTAGGAAACAGTCTTTGCAGTGCACAAAAGGAATGCCTAATGTTACATACCAAAGGCCAATCTAAAGGTTGATGCCATCCTCTAGTTATCAGTGATTAGGGTATCTATTCTTGACCCATCAGTAGGTGTTCATCCTAGAAGTCCCGACCTGCAGGTACAGGTCTTTTGCTAGCGTGCACAACCAGCAATGAGATTTTGCTAGAGAAACAGGGCACTACTTGGAGCCTGCCCTTCGACCCCATTCCATCCTGGGCCTTTGCTAACAGCCTACTGTTTATTATCATGTTTATGATCTTGCTGTTGATGTCTCATCCCCTCCTAGATGTGTAGCCTGCATGATTAAATTGTAAACTGCCCAGAGAGTGCTAGAAGCACTATCGGGCAGTATATAAGCAGGACACTTTGTTTTAGATGTTCCTGCACATGCAATGCAAATGTTCAGTTAAAAGTGGGCTTAGGCATTTGAGTGAGAAATGGATGCTCCACACACAGATTCCTATTTATGTCTGCAAATGTCTTTGTCATACAATACAACACCCCCCTTTCAAACCATGATATTTCTTTTTATTTCCCAAGGCATTGACTCTTGTGGTCTCATAGAATCTTTTCCCTCTTCTTTGTCTCACCTTTTTTCTTTGCCTTTTGGAGTTAGAACATTTGTGAGAGCCTGAGAGTTGGCGATGCATACCAGAACCATGCCCAGCCCTACAAAAAATATATTAGTAATAATCAATAGTAAAAAGAAGTTGGCCATTGCTTTTGGAAAGATCATATTGTTGTCCTTTGCTAACGACTGGATTTTGCTGCTTTACAATTGAGAAGTACTTGTTGAAAGGTTATATAGCAGTGACCAATCTGTAGAACACTGCTCCTTTAAAAGGTCTTCTAACTCTTGCTTAATTGAATTTTAGGTACTATTATTTAGAAGCTCTTTCCCCCTTTTCTGTTTCCTCCTGTCTTTATTTTTATTGCATTTAACCGCCTAGAGATGGACCACTTTCACCTTTGCAAAACACATTGTGCGTGAACTTAGAGTCCCAGTACAAAGGGATTATCTCCCCCTTTCATTGCTTTGATGTGCTAATTCATTTTAAAGAGTGGCTTTGAATGATTAAACATCTTGTAACCCATTTCTCAAGTGAGAAAGGGGAAGTGGGGAAGCTATTGGTGATCTTGAGGAATTACTGAAGGTGAGATCATGCTGGCACGACCCGTAGAGAGGAATAAATGAGAAAGAGAAGGGAAATAAGTAGAATAGTCAAGAGGTTTTCTTTATTCCAGTTAGTAATTAAAATTCTAACCTGTTGAGGACATAAAAGTATACTGATGTAACAATGTGCTCTGTATGACGTGAGACATTTGTCCAATTGACTTGGAAGGGATGACTCAAATCTCCTCCTCCTCCTCCTCCTCCTCCTCCTCCTCCTCCTCCTCCTCCTCCTTTTCTTATTCTTCCTCCATCTGGCAAACTCAGCTGCAATTACAAAATTAAGCAGGGCTTTTGATGGCCAACATTGTGCATTATTTCTATGAATCAAGATGGGAGTATGCCTTCAGCGGATATATCTAGAACACTTCCAGTTGATTCAGCTTCAGTCACAGCAAAATTGCCCCCAAAACTATAAGTGGGGGAAGGAATAGATGAGACTTCCTCCACATCATGTATTGTATTGCTTACTTTAGGCGTAAAGATTTATTTATTTATTGGGAAGAGGATTATGTCCAAGAAATAATCCTTCGTATCCCAAAGGTTGACAAAACTCTCCTCTTTCCCCCCCTCTCCGTTTCACGCCTAGTATCCATTGAGGATTTGTGTTGCACTGCAATTTATATTGTCCATCTTTGCAACCTGTGGCTCACTGTATGTTTCTTCCAGAGGCTTGGCAAATCAATATATAACACACACAGCCTTTTAGGTCCTGTCTCGCCTGTGTGTATGAGGTGGAACAGAGATAACACAGCAGACTAACAGTGACCCAGAGGAGCATGAAATAAAATAAAACAAAACTGAAGGCTAGAGAATTTATATCTGTCCCTCGTTTAGTAATAGAATATAAAATAAATACAAGCTAAAATAGTATAGCTAAAATGTTATATATGTACGAATTGCCTTTGTATACTAAACAAGAAAGCGCGCGCACACATGCACGCACACACAAACACACACTCAAATCTACTCCCAGTGAAGGAAATTTTCTCCAATGTTTGAACTGCACACAAATAATATTCTTATTTCCAAATAACTTTTTGTCCAATTGGGTTAATCTTAAAACAAGAGTTGTGTGGTATTTTGTAAAATGAGAGCCTTGGATGGGTTGATCATATCTTGGAGGGCAATCAGCCTGTTCTTGACATTGTATTTTTGTTGACCCTTATGGGCCATGGCTGGCTTTTTTGTATCCCTGCTGACATATTCTTCAGACCAACACTTGGGTTTCCCCGCCACCCCTGCAAATTATGTATTCTGTCATTAAACTTTATGCCTTTCTTCCACAATCAATATGAATAATTATAGTCAACTCTTCAGAAAGTACTGAGATATTAGACTAAGCCCAACTCTAACATGGTCATTAGGTCTTGACCATGATTGGTTTGATGGGCATCTTTACTTACTTAAACAGTGGTACCTCTGTTTAAGAATGCCCTAATTAAAGAAAATTATTGGAAATCGGGATGCCTCAGTTTAAGAATTTTTTTTTCCAGTGGAATGCCTGGTTTAAGTTTTTTTCCCCATAAGGCATTAAAAGTTTATGTTTGCAAGACAAAAGCATGTGAATGCCTTAGTTTATGAAAATTTTAAATGGAATGCCCCAGTTTGCCTTTTTTTCTGACCTCCAGAATGGATTAATTGGTTTTCAATGCATTCCTGTGGGGAAACTGTGTTTCCGTTTAAGAAATTTTCACAATACAAAACGGGCCGGAGAACGAATTAATTAATAATAATAAACCAAGGTACCTCTGTATATGATAACGAGACATAGTTGAGAGAATACAGTCCACATAGTCCATTAATCTCATTTTTATTCAACAACACAGGTGGCTGTACATCTTGATCTTAGCTTGTGGCTCTACACAGCTCTAACTATGTCACAATTGTGTTTTGAATGATTTTGATGTTTGACTCCCCACCTCACCCCATGCTTTTATTCCCTTCTGGTCAATTCTTAGTCTTCCAATGGTTGAAGATTCATGGCAGTGTAGCATTTCTAGCTCTGTCAGGTCACATGGGTGTTCTCACCAACTCGAGTTTTCAAAAGCCATTTCTGAAGTACATTCTCCCAAAACAAACAGTTCTGCCTAATAAGTCTGGCTCTCTCTTTGGGGAATGAGTTGTGTGGAAAATAATTGGGAAACATCTCAAAAGAAGTGAGAAATCACGCTCATTACAGCCACTTTTTAATGAAGCCCTTAATGACACTTAGCATGTACGCTGTTCAAGCTCTGAAAATAGATATGATGACTTCATTGGAAAGTATTACAAAAAAGGCATTATATGAAGGATTCAGACAGGGTCATCACACCCAACAATCGCCCACCCCAGAATTGGGGCAGGAAAACTGCACCTCATCTCTGTTGACACTCAAAGGCACCCTTCCTCTCCTTCTCCTGGTTCAGTTTATGAACTCATTGGCACCTTTTAATGAACTATGAAGCAGTTTTCTGCGGTCATGTGATAGAGGTCATAGTCAAGTCTAGCTGGCTATGTGACATTGTGACGGTATCATATTATCTATGTGGCCTCAGATGGTTTGAGTAGTCCTTGGATACACCTGGACCTCAAACCAATTGCTGGCCCCAAGTCAAAGGAACCTACTGAATCAACGGGATTATCTAAAAGGACAACCTACCATTCAACAGTTCATTCACTGTCAGATATCTGCTGCTGCTGCTGCTGCTGTTGTTGTTGTTGTTGTTGTTGTTGTTGTTGTTGTTGTTGTTGTTGTTGTTGTTGTTGTTGTTGTTGTTGTTGTTTTGACTTACATAAAACCCATGGTGCTACAGTACTCCCTGGGCATAACATAATTATGCAAGCAACTCTTTGCCTGCCTACCTCCCACCCCCAGAGAGCTGGGTACTCCCTTTACCAATCTCAGAATCTCAGGTCGTGTGAGCAGAAGCTTTACCGCAGTACTATAACCACTGTGCCATGGGATTCTGTGTCTCAGCTACTCAAGTGGAGGCATGCAGTCGGATTTCAACCAAGGGTTTTGTTTTGCATTGGCTGGTATTCAATACAACAAGGTGTGATGTGTGATCTTCTTTCAGGGGAGAAACTTTGTCCCTGAATCTTATGGAGGTTCTGTTCCCTCATAGTTTACAAAAGATGGAGTGAGGTGCTGAAAAACAGATCAAACTCAGGCCATGAGCAGAATCTTGACTGCAGTACTGCAGCTAAACACTATACCATGAGGCTGCGCTATAGGACTCCCCTATCTGTTCTAAACGGGACGGACCTTTATCCCTGTCCATGTGTATACACCAAGGGGGAGGAGGGGAAGATGGATCAAGATTTGTTTTAGGGCGAACAAAGCTATTGCTTTCCACTGCATAAGGTATCTGCGTATCTGCGGAAAAGCTCAAGCCCCACCTGTGTTATTTACACAGAAACAAAAGGGATTCACTTAATTCCTTCTGCATTTCCACACCATGTGAAGCGGGTCTCACGCTGAGTGTTCTTTCCATGTGTGCAGCAGGTCTAGGCAAGTTTTCACATATCATTAAGTGGCACGGCTTGTGTTTGTTTTCTTAGCACACCACCAGAGTCCTTTGATGTATCTAAACGATACAGGCAGTGGCAGAAAGAGGGGGAGAGTAATTTATTTATATATTGCGTGGACCACACAGGTAACTCTTATTCTTCCTATATGCAAAATAAAATCTCTCCCTCTGGTCCTTCCCGGCTTCCTCATGAGCCATGTGCCAGTCCTTTGGAAACAGCTCCCCGGGCAATCTCTGAACAAAACTTGTTAACGCCAAATGGGATTTGTGAACTTAATACCAGCACAGCTGCTTTGCTTCTTATTTTCTCCTCCCTCCCCTTTCCCTTCCAGCGTTGAAACAAAACCTCAAACTGCCAAATTGTTAATGGAATTTAGTATGTCTGTCTTCCAGGGATTTGTAAACAGACAAAGTTCACCAATATCCAAATTATCTTCACCGTCTAGAACGGAGTGACGTTTTATTCATTGCTTCTACTGCTGGGAAGCCTTGATGGATCCTAAATCCCATGGAATGTATTTTGCCCAGCAGGCTTCCTCCTTCGCAGCTTCCGACAAGCGTACAGGATGATAGGATCCATTACTGGACCAAGTGCCATTCATGTGGTGTGGACACAAAGCAGCAAGATTTAACCAGCAGGTTTCTTTTCTTGCCATCCCTCAAATCATGGCAGGGAGGACTTTCAAATATAATTTCTGTGAATTTCATTGCATCAGGAAAATAAAAACTAGCCCAGAAGATTCTGGAGTGCTACCAGCTAATGGGTCTTCTGCAGAGTTTTCAGCAGGATCCTGATGTCTGTATATTCCTTCTGCTTCCATGAATTATAGATGGAATGCATGGCATCTTGTTGTTGTATGTTGTTTATGGATTGCTTGTGCGCAAGGAAGCATTGGGAGTTAGAGCATAAATAAAAATACCTTTGCATGCCAGGAGAATTAGAACAGAAAGATGAGGGGTGTTTAATGGGAGGTCATGGTCTCTCAAACAGTCTAGATATCATCATACGTGTCTTTAGAGGTACTAACCAGTGTCTAGCTTCACTTTTTAATGCATAGGACAAGTATAAGTGCTAGGGTCATTGATTTAGCACAGTTTGAAATTGGTGACCACCGGCCTACAAAGGAAGGCATCTCCACACTTGTCTGATCAGTCAGTCCCTTGAGAGATACAGTTTCAACTGCTTAAAGAAGCAAGTTAGTGAAGTCTCAAAAAATGAGCTTCAGCAGAGGAGTTAAAAGTTTTACAAAACACAAGAAAGATTAAGATTAAGTTGGAAATTGTTTCAGACTGAAAGAAGCTGCAGATGAGCAAAACTTCAGTTTTCCTTGCCTGTTCAGAAGACAGGATCAGGCCCCTAAGCCCTTAATTGTGTTTGAGAAAAAGGCAAGGCAATTTCTTTTGACATTTCAGGTCATGCTGTTATCAAACCGTTTCTTGATGTTGCATCAACAACTAGTTTATAGCAGGGCAAGATTAATCAAAGATGTGGCACATTCATAATCTTCAAGGTGAATTAAAAAAACACCCAGACACACAGTTGCTACATATTTCTCACTGGGTATTTATCAGAGGTGTCCTCATGAATCACAACTAGATTGCCTTCACATGCTACTGGACCCCTAAACAACTCTGAGCAAAACAAACCAACTCTGTCCAGAAATGTCTGGGCAGAAGTTGGAGAGGCGACAAGAAGGGTGGCATCATAGAAACTGGAAATGAGACAGGTTTAAGGGCAGATCCCAGGTTTAGAGATGGGCACGACTCAAAAAAATGGTGTTTCATTTGTCGTTTGGTCGTTTAGGGGTCCGTTTCGGTTCGTTTTCGTTTTTGTGAGTTTTTGTTGCAAAAAAAATTCGTTTTCATTTCGTTAGGTAACGAAACAAAAAACGAAAACAAAAAATTGCTGTTTCATTCCCATTTAGCGCAATTCAATGTATCTACCATAACGAAAATGAAGCGGTCGACAATTTTTTTCGTGTTTCGGGTCATTTCGTTTCATTTTGGAGTCAAAATTCGTTTTTTGTTTCGTTATGTAACGAATGAAAAAACGAAAATGAAAACGAAAAATCACTCGTGTCGTGCCCATCTCTACCCAGGTTAGTCTATGATAGTAGGAACAAGATCTAATGTCGTGGCACCTTGAAGACCACCCAATTATACTTGGAACATGCTTTTGTGGAGTCAAGTCCATTTCTACCAAACAGTCAAGGTTTCTGCTTGCATGGAGAATGTCTACTCTATGAAGAGATCCTCTAGGTTGGTGGTTCCTGACCTTGGGGCACCAGATGCTCTTGGACTAAAGCTCCCCGAAGCCTTTGCCACTAGCTGTGTTAGCCAGGATTTCCAGGAGTTGTGAAGCATGAACATCTGGGGAACCAAGTTTGGGAAGCACTCTTCTAGGTGGTCAATATCCAGATGCTCTTCACAGGCTGAGAACAACAATGTGGAGGGCAGGAATAGTACTTTCCTCCTTGATTCCATGTGTTCAAATTGACCCCTTTCTGAATTCCTAGGTAGAACCGAAATGTTGTATGCAGTATGTAGAATATTAACAGAGATGTCATCGCTTGTGAAATGTTTGCCAACTTTAGCTTTACTTATTTAGAAATTTCTCCTTTGTCATTTTGGGACACTGCTTCTGCGCAAAATTATCCAAATCAGGAGTTCAGTTATTGTATTATTTGGTTTTTTTTCAATATTAAACTTTTAATAGCTTCCACTTTCCTCCCCCTTTCCCTGCAATGGCAATTTGTTTCATCAAGGTTTTATGACAAAGGATATGGTTTTTCCTATCACTCTATATGATGCAAATGTGTTTCCAGGAGCTCAATACTGTTTTCTCTACCTAAATAAATAAACCAGGTGGATGCCAATGCCAGTTCTAAATAATTGGGTAGTTTATATTCTAATTCCTTTGTTTGTTTCTGAAAAAGGTTTGAGAATTATGATTCACCAGGGACAAATATGTGTTAGGTTGCCTTTTTTTAGCTCACTTTCCGATGCATTTTTTATAGCATAAACACCTAGTGTGCTATTAGTTATTCCATTAAGCCATATCCAATTTGTCTCCTTTTGTTTACTCAAGGTTTTTAAACACTCTGACATTTTCAGAATGACTTCCTATTACAAAGAGAAAAGGAGAGAAAAGTTGTAGTGCCATATATTTTCATTGTGTTTTGGTGAATAATTATATGCACAGGGTTGTGATGCTCTTTGTGGAAACCCAGAGATGGGTCGCTTCTGTTTTCACAGTTGTTTAATTGCTATTTTATATACTGTGCTTTACACATCTGGAAGTTGAGTCATGGCTACTGGACTTCTTTTTTGAGAGATAGAAACATTTCGCTGTTCATCCAAACAGCTTCATCGGACCTTCAAGGTAAGGGATCGGTTGATTGCATTCCTCCGGTTCCGAACGCCAGCTGGGCTCCTCCATTCCATTTCAAAAGCTGACCACTTCCGAAATGAAAAGCCCACCTCTAACGGCAATTAAAGCATGGAGAAAGGCACAGGTGGAACTATCAGTCCCCTCATGCTTTGCAACTGGCATGGGCCTTGGAAGGCTCCTCCCATGTTCTTCTCCAGACATTTACAAGCCATCGCAGCAGAGAGAGCCTTGGCCAAGAACAGTTGTGTATCCTGAAAATCCTCTGAGAAACTAAGATTTTAGCCAATGTTATTAGAATTCCAGCTGAGAGGAGTCCTGCTGAATTCTGGTAGATATCAAGAAAGAAATCTGAACATCTCGTGCCTGACATTTTGATCTCCCTTTGTTCTTCTCTCCATGTGTCCTTTGCAGGTGCTACTCATGTCATTTTACAGACAGCATCTCAACCCAAGGGATCATAAGCCCACATCACTGTTTCTTGAGTCCTTGCGCTAACAATAGATTTGTCAGTTTTTTGTCAAATCTGTTGGCTTTTCCCTTTCCCGAACCCATGTCAAACTTTTTAAAAAAATTACTGTTCAAGACCTTTAGCTCGTTTTTAAGGGGCCCTTAATCACAGCGGGTAAGCCAGCTATGTTGTCTAAAGTTGTCATGGAAATGTGCTACTCCACAGCTATATGTATTCTCTCCAGAATATGTTGTGGGCAGGAATGACAGTATCAGCAGAAAGAGGTTTATTGTCATTGCCCTCTCTTGCTTATTTCTGTCCCTTAGAGCCCAGGCAACCATAATGAGAGTTCATGTGACATCAGCCACTTGCTACTCCACCCCCAAAGTGTCATCAGGGAGGGGCTGTAATTTATCAGCAGAGCATCTGTTGTGCAGAAAGAAGGGTCCAGGTTCAATCTGTAGCATCTCCAAGAAAAGCTAGGAAAAGTTCTTTGTTGAAATCCTAGACAGATGATGACAATCCATGTGAAAAAGGATGCTTGCCTGGGGTTGAGTCTTTAAATGCCCTTGGCCCTTTTCAAATCCCATGACCCACTATCTGAGGGTGGTGTTGGACCATTCTGGACCACATGATGACTGGTCAATAGAGATGGGCACGAATCAAAAAAATGGTGTGTTGTTTGTCGTTTAGGGGGTCCGTTTCGGTTCATTTCCATTTTTTTTGTGAATTTTTTGCAAAAAAATCATTTTCATTTTCGTTCATTTCATTACCGTTTCGTAACCATTTATTTTAGTTTTTGTGATTTTTTTTTAGCATTTAAAGCAGTTCAATGTATTGCCGTAACAAAAACGAAACAGACAACAAAATTTCTGGTGTTTCTGTTCATTTTGTTTCATTTTAGAGACAAAATTCGTTTGTCGTTTCATTATGTAACGAAATGAAAAAACGGAAACAGAAACGAAAAATTGTTCATTTCGTGCCCATCTCTACTGGCCAAACCTGTCTCCCCAGTCAGGTGGACAAAGCCGCTCCTCCCAGCACAGGGCTAGTTCAGAGCATCCCTTATAATTAGTCTCTGAATATAAGCAGACTCAGATCACAAGGTCAGCCACAGGAGTGTGGCTCATGTCCAAAACTGGTGGGGCATATTAGATAGATGGGTGTTATAGAAAAGTTGTTTTCTCAGTTGTCTCCAGCCTTATGGAGTGCCATACCATGGAATCAGAGTTCAGGCGTGTGTGTTACATATCTTTGAATTACAGCTTCCAGAATTGGCATGCTTAACTGGCCATGCTGGATGACGGGTGCTGGGAATGACCATCCAAAAGAGGTAATACATTTTAGTCCAAAAAAAGATTCATCCCAGTACCTCATGATGAATTGTATGGATTCCACAGACTTCAAGGACCAGGCTACTTAAGCCTACTTTTAATAGAACGTTGGCTCTCTCTTTATACTTTTATGAATCAGAATGCAGCATGTGTAATCCCAGGCAAATGGGAATTCTCATGCTGAGGAAAGCAGCTTTAAAGCTGGCAGTGGTGCCTGTTTCATCTTTTTTAGTATCTGCATACTTATTGTGTTTAGCTATTGTCTTTTGATGATGGTTCCTTTTTAAAGAGAAAGGCATAGTAAAGACAACTAAACACACAATGCAAGACTGGCCGCAATGTGACATATGATGCTCTGTGGTTTCCATAGATTCTTTTAAAAACCGACAGTGTAATTAATGAAATAATCAATGATGAGTGCAATAAATTAAATGTCTGCCTTTTCAACAACGACAATAACAAATTAGTTTTTCATCGTTCATCTTGCAATATCATTGAATTAGTTTTTAAACCTAATGTTTGGCTGGTCCTGTAAGAGAGTCTTCAGTTCAGACGAGTATAGCAAACCCTTTGATTTGCAGGTGTTCTTTCCTTATACAAACAGTAGGGGAGACAAAAAGTGAGGCAATTCCTGACGCCACTATCTATTGAGATAACTACATTCAGAATTCTAAGTAAGATTGGCTGGTTCCCAGTTGAGCTATCATAATACATATTGACTCTTATGTAAGCCTCTAATTCTGGCCGATACTTCACGTCCGTCTCGTTGCTGTTCGCACTCCCGCTGTGAACCGGGATGTAGGAACGGAACCTCACGTCCATGTCATCACAAAGCGAGTTCGTCCCGACCACACCCCAGAACTGTGCCCCAAGCAGGGTGAGAGATTCCCCTCCTTGAGCTCGGGAATCTCCTTGATTCACTTCTCGTTCCGCAAGGAGGGGACGTGCGGTTTCTCTTAATCCGCAGTGAGATATCCTATGCTATTACATGGTTATTTTTTTTTTTTGAGGTTTTGACAGTGAACTATCGATGTATCGAACGGTCGGACTTACTACTCCGTTTCTGGTACCCTTCCCCCCCTTTTCGCTTAGGAATCTTGGGACAGGAGCTGGAATGCTGATGGTTCCTCCCTAATGTACTGCTGCCTTAGGGAAGAAATGTACAAGTCTGCCCCCCTCGCCTCACGGCAGACAGCCCTCCGAATACCTGAGAGGGCTTGCAGGCACGACATGGCTGGCTGCCCCCGCGCGCGCGCCCTCCTCTTCCTCCTCCTCCGGGATTCGAGGCGAGGACCACAGGGCTTGCCCAGGGGCTGTGGAGAGAGAGAGCGGGAGAGGGCGCAGGTGAGCAGGCGGCGGTGTTTTTTCCCAGCGAGGTGCTGCAAAGCTAAAGCGCCGCAGGAGGAGAGGAGGATGCGCATTCTGCCCTCCAGCACGCCTGCCCACCCTTGTCCCTTTGGATCCCGCCGCCGCTCCTTGCCGGGGCCATGGTGCCACTGGAGCTGGAGGATGGGGATGCAGCGGCAGTACAATGCGCATCAAGGACTTGAGGTTACAGTCCTGCCAGTTCCATTCATCATGCCCGTGAGTACAAACAAACAGGGGTAGAACCGGAATTAGATCACGTGACAACAACCGATTTCAACCCGGAAGCAACTTCAACTCAGCATGAGGATGGACGTGAAGTAACCGTCTAAGTCACTTCCACCCATCAGCTTATTGGAATTCTTATGGCCTTGCATGCTGCCTGTAGGTAGTTTGACTGGGAAGAACTTTTATGTGCTGGTGTGACTGTCTTTTCTATCTATCCAATATCATTTCTTCCCAATTCACAATCCAAGGAGAGCCCCACCTTTTTGCTGAGTTCTCTTTTCACTGTCTTGAAATCCACTGATGGCAGAAGTCAGTTGGTTGTCGGTGTTTGCTGTTACCTCTTCACATCCATAAATAACAAAACATTTTTTATTCTTTCTAATGCTCATGTCTCAGGGTGAGTTATTGATACCGTGAGCACCAGTCCAAGAGCACCTGAGTTAACAAACGTTGGGAATCATTGACCCAGTTCTTTGAAATAACTCCTGCCCCATGGCCCTGGGTGTCATCGTTTTAAAACCCAAGATACATTTTTAAACATAGAACAACTGCCCATAGGTGTGCCCAGGTGAAACAGGCCTGCCATGTATGTCTGAAGGCAATAAGGAAAGGCAAGCAGTCTGAATTGTCAACGGTGCTTCACCGAATAAGACAGGTAGTTCACACAACAGAGAAATATCTCGACACGCATTTCCTGAGCACAAACATAACATGCATCTTTATTTTTTAAAAAGGGAACAATAAATTTGAGAGGCTGTCCCAAACTCTCCATCATAGGAAGGCCTGTTGCGGATCAAACAGAAAAGACACAATAGAGATAAGACAGCAATACCGAGACACAGTCATCTGTGTCTTTTTAGAGGTTGCTTTCATTTATTTATTTTTTTTTGCCTTGCCAGAAAAAAAAAAGAGAGAGGAAACATTAAGTTCTAAAGCCCAGACTGGCACAGAGTTAAGGTACAGAGAAGAAAGCTTTCTGACCATCAAGGTTTCTTCTTTATCTCAAAATATTCCCTCAACTTTGTAACTTCGCCCGAAGCCCTTTGATGAACGAAGAAAGGACATGGAGAGGACATTTAGAAGAAAGAAAGAAAATCCTTGACCATCACAAAGGAAGGAATGGGAAGAATGTTTTGTAATGTAAATGCTGTGCAATTGATGGTGAAAACCTTCTCTTCCCCTCTCCTGTATACGGGCATTAAAAAGGCACTAAAGAATAAAAACAAGCAAACTTTTTACTCGGATTCTTCAAATCCTTTACCAATTTCTATGCATCACAGTTTAACAGCCTTGCCATCATGCAGAATGAGAAAACTGCTTCAGCCAGCACAAACGGAAGGGTGGCATCATTCCATGGGCATTTGTCTTACTCACACCAGTCCAGCCAGAAATGCCACACAGTCAATTCAATGTGCTTCATTGATCAGTGTAGGAGAGATTCTTGCAACTCATTTAAAAAAAAAAACCAACTGATTGATTAGAGAAATGCATAAAACATGGTACAGTGGTACCCCGACTTAAGAGCAGCTCGACTTAAGAGTGGAAAACTGTTGGCGTTTTAACTGCTGCCTTACAAATTTTAGATATGGTCTGCTTGACTTACAATTTTTTTATTTGTTTTATTTTTAACTTATTTTTTTCAATTTTTTAGATAGGTATCCCAACTTAAGAGTAGTTTGACGTAAGAGCATGCATTGGGAATGGATTAAATTTGTAAGTCGAGGTACCACTGTGTTTTTAAAGCTTTGTATAAGTGGCTTATAAAAGGGCAACTGATTCCATAAATCCCCTTGTTTGTTTGTTTTCATCCATAGGCATCCAGGATTAAAACAAGGGGTTTGGGCATGAAGCAAGGGTGGGTAAGTTGCAGCCTGTGAGTGCTTTGGCTGGATTTTAGACCCCTCTTGTACTGAAGGATGTGGTCTTCATCTATGCAAGCATCACATAAATGTTGCCTGGACAGAATCCACATGAGCTTGTTCTGGATCACTAAAGCAAGGACAGGTGATCTTTGGCACTCAGGGGTATTTTGACTGACAGCTGCTTTAACCTGCTCTTGTTGGCTGGAAATAGCTGGGTTTGGAGAAGCCGCTGCTCCCCGTTCTTGTTCGGAAGAGTGCCATTTTATGTTCAACTGAGATATGCAGACCAGGGTTCCAATCCTGTGCACATTTCCTTGAAAGTAGGCCCTGTCACAGTGGGATTTACTTCTGAGTAAGCACGTGTAGCCTTATGTAGCATGCCAGTCAGTTAAATCCAGTGGGTCAAATATCAAAAAGTTGAATGCTGTGGAAGCGGAAGACTTGCATGGAAAAAAATTGTTAAAACCTATCAAACTTGAACTACTTTGATATTCTCTCTATCCTAAGATATTTGTCTGATTGATCTCCATTTTCCAACAGGGTTTTGTTCTAAGAATGCATCCATAATTGCTTCTGAAAATAATCATGAGCCATTTCTTAGAGATCCACAGTGACTCAACTTGAATCAAGTTCCTGCTCATTTATCTTTGTGTGTCACACAACTCATGGAAACGCCGGCCTGAATTTTCAAAAAGCATCAAATATCAGGAGAATTATTAATAATAGGAATATATAAATGCTTTTGATTTGCCTTTTAAGACTCTGAAGCTTCAGTTTTCACATAGATCACAGTTTCTAGATTTTAATGGTTTCTAGTGAGATTTTTTAAAAGGCTGAAATCCTATTGCTTAGCATTGTAAGTCACAATTAGAGTAGACCCGTTGGCATCAAACTTATGGAGCAGTTGACTCATCCAATCTCCAATGGGCCTACTCTAGTGTGACTTTATGACACTAAGAGCCTTTTCACACGACCCCTAAGATCTGCTGGCCACTTAAATTTGGACCAGAGATCTTGGGGGTTCGTTTCTCTTCCTATGTTCCCACCCCTTCCGCACTTCCTTGCTCCTGTCTGCGTGAGGGGAGGGAGAAAAAAAGAGAGGAAAAAATGCAGGCTCACCTCCGTCTGCCGGTCGAAGCTGCCCCGAGCCCCGTTGTCGTCGTCGTCCTGATTCCTGTCTCTTAAAGGGGCGGGGGGCAAAAAACAACAACAACAAACAGAAGCGAGGAGAGCCCGGCACTCACTCCTTTAAATCCGCATCAGGATTTTTCACCCCCGGAGAGCAGGTACCTGAAAAGTGCGCTAGGACGCGCTTAGGTGGGCGTGGTCGCACTTAATTTTCTGTGAACTCCAGAGTTGGTGGGGAAACAATTTTAAGCTCCGGAGCTGGGAGCCATTTGCTCCAGAGTTTAGGGGTCGTATGAAAAGGCCCTAAGTTTTACCTGCAGTACAGGCATTTAACCATGGCACCACAAGGCTGTAGAAGAGGCAATACCTGCAGTGGACAAGACAAGATGGTGTTGGATAACAATTCCCTTCAGCCTTAGACCGGAAAGTCTTTGTGGATGGGACCCAGAGTCCAACTGTACCTGCACAGATTGTACTTTTGGAACCAAGCTGCCTTCCTTATGTACTTTTGGAACCAAGCTGCCTTCCTTAGGTTTCCATACTGTCTACATTACAATATGCAGTGAAAATGGAAAAGAGATCATAGCCATTGACTTTCAGTGCCAGCTGAGTTTCCTCTGACTTTAAACTGCAGTTTTGAAAACCGGTCTTTACTGTATAGCCGGGAAGCTGTGCTAGTTTAAGTCCATTGTAATCAACCATGTTTGGCTGGTATGAACTTGGAGGCACAGCAATAAATCAAGCCCTGTTCCTTTGGCATTCCAAGTGCCCCTTGGAGATTCTGCTTGCAGAGTGTGAGAGAATTTAGAAGCGTTGTCCATACAAGGTTGCATTTTTTAAAGCACAATCACACTTCTGGGCCCACGGAATATTGATTCACCCCGCCTCCCTTCTCTGCCAGCTAATAGCAGCTTTATTTCTCTGGAAACAGAAGGAACTTGGTGAATCCATGGCCAGAACGCCTTTCGGTAACTGCTGTCCTCTTTGCGAGCTAAGAGGCAGATTCAGACCATTTGGAAATTTCAGAGCTTTGTGCTGAGCCATGCGCGCCTGGTTCTTCGACATCCTTTTCATCCCAGCTGTGATCAAGGACAAAGTGCCATCCATCTTGCATGAGAAACAATCTGTAAAGGCCTTCTAGCAAGTGTTTGGAAGCGCTTGGGAAAACGGCAGCAGCTTCTTAGCTAAGGCAAAAAAAAAAAAATGTTGCTTGCTTTAGGAGAAAGAAAGAGACAATTAGACCACGCCAGCTGATGCACGCATGCACACACATACAAAGGAGGTGCCCAGACTAAGCATCATTTCCCTAGAATGACTGTTTGTTGCAAAGTCTGACATTGTTGAGGGACCGGCATTCCCACCCACTCCGCGCTTGTACCACAAGAAATTTAAGGACAATTGAAATAGGTTTTTTCCCTTTCTTGTTAGCGTCTCTTTAATCTTTCTAGCCAGTTTTCTTGCTCAAAAGGGCGAAACTGGATGTACAAACTGTTTCCTCTCTCACCCCCTCCCTCCCAGTGATATTTGTATGCATTTCTGACTTTGTATTTCTCTACAAAAGAAGATCCACTTTACTCCTTACAAGATTGGCACAATTCATCTTGGGTGGGTTGTTTTTTTAAAAAAAATCCCCGTATTGCCAAAGCTGATGGAGCCTTTTAGCAGAGAGGAGAATGTGCATGAAACCGTTCACGTGTTTGAGAAATGTATGCTAGTGTGCCTTAGGTAATTGGGGGGAAATGTATACGAAAATGCATAGACTGGAAAAAAACGCATACCAAAGTGCAAATACTGCAATGAGATGGGCAAATATGCATACACTGAATAAACACCGAGGCATTTCCCTGCAGGAAGGAAAAACAGTTTTGCAGACTTGTGTGGTCTTGGAGAGAAGAAGAATATGGTTTGCGATGAAAACGAGAGCAGGAGGACTTCATAATATCTCGCTGTTCATTATCCGACTCCTAGTTTGCTATGGCGCCCATAATGTAGACAAAACTAATAACTACCACAAGGGTGGACCTTGTTCAGGAGTGAACTGTATGTATCCTTTCAGCAGTTTCATATCCCACTAAAAACGAACAGGCGGCACCATCCTAGCAATAACTGTGTTGCAGGTACCAGTCACACTCTGGTTACACAACGGCTTGTATAGGTGATTGTGTGGTGCACATCTGGCAAAACTCTCTGTACAGGAGGACTGCAACGTCTGTGGCAGATTAAAACTTCAAATGTGCGAACCTTCTATATAGTATAGCCACTGGTTTCCTCTTGTGGCCACTTCCTGTAACAGACCTTGGAAATGTGCATTTCCGCGGGGGATGTTACTGAATAGAGATGGGCACGACTCAAAAAAATTGTTTTTTGTTTTTCATTTGGTCGTTTAGGGGTCCGTTTCGGTTCATTTTCATTTTCGTTGGTTTCCCCCCGCAAATTTTTCGTTTTCATTTTCGTTTTGTTTTTGAAAATTTTTCAGTTTCGTTTCGTTACCCAATGAAAATGAAAAATGAAAACTAAAACGAAAATTTCGCTGAGTCGTGCCCATCTCTATTACTGAATATTTTTAGGCAGCAGATAACTGTGGATGCTTGCACTTTCATTTGTAGTAAAATGCCACAGGATTCTGGCCAGATAATGGTAGAGAGTTTTTGTTGTTTATTTGTTGTTGTTTATTGTTTGATTACTTTTGCTTTCCAGTCTTGATCTGAGATGCTATGCCATAACACCAATTGGATGATAGATTCTGGGAGTCCTTAGCAGCTTTCTAGAAGCCCTGATATATTGTTAAAGGACAGGAGACCCTTTTCTTGATAAATGGGCAAAATGTGCTCACAGATACAAGACAGCTTGGGTGAGTTTTGCCTTACACAAATGATGGGGAGAGACCCCCACAACCATTGATCAGTCACCTCTTTCTGCTGTATTTGCCTCCTTCTTACTCATCAGAAAGAGCTGATCTAGGCATTTGCCTATACCGCACAGCTAAGGAGAGAGAACTAAAAGTCTGTGAAAATAAAACAGGACATTTTCTAAGCCTGCAAAGGAGAGATTATAAAGGAGCATATTCAGTCAAGCTACTAACACCTGTTCTTCTGATGTCCTCCTAAGGCAGTGATGGCGAACCTTTTAGAGACCGAGTGCCCAAACTGCGATTCAAGACCCACTAATTTTTCACAAAGTGCCATAAGTTTGCCAACACTGTCCTAAGGCATACATCCCTGTCATTTTTGATGCTGCCTTTGCCTTAGGTTTGTAAATCCTGTGTTCCTAGACTGCTATTAATTAGAGAGCGCGAACAATTTGATAGCTATGAGCGCCAACTTGAAGGGGCTGGATGCATGAATGCTATGATGAATGTGTGAATGTCGTCTCACTTATTTTGTGAGCTTTCTGGGAGTGTTCCAACTTAATTCTTGGCCTGGAAACATGCACTTCAGAGATGTAACTGTAGACACCGCTGTAGATGGCCAGTTGAATGTGTGGATTTTTGTGTGGCACAAACGAAATAGACCAGAACATTTTGTGATACTGGTGACAATAATTGGTGCATAAACAGAAAATGGTTGCTTTATCTGCACTGCACATGTTTATTCTTGCTAGTTTCATTTTTTGTTCATGAGAACAACAACAAAACTGCATACTTTCTTCTGAAAGAGGGCAAACGACCCTCTCATGCACCTGTCATTTTTGTACAAAGTTCAAAATAGTTGTGCAAAACTATGATACCATCCTCCTTCTGACATGAAACTTTAGAAGGGAGAAGCACTGGAATATTTTTTGCTCAGTCAGCCAATTGTTCTGGACATGTGTGTTTATGCGAGCATGTGTTTGGCTTCAGAAGAATAAGATATACCAGTTTCATGCAGTGATCTCGTATGTACACTGCAGAAACCTTTATTGGGGGAACTGCTTGTTGTTTTGTTCTTGCACTGCAGAGATAAATCTTGTGAGAGTCAATGATTTCTCAGCAGGCTGTCTCAGCATATTGAGGCAAACAAGCTTGCCCTGAATGCATAATTGTTGTGGAAGATTTTCACAGCCCTCGTGAAGCTCCATCCCATAAAAAACTACCCCCTGCCTTAGGCTTTTATCTAAGAAGCAGGTCTAGATTAAACAGACTGAATCATCTGCCTTGATATAAGATGGGGTCATGATTCCGCTTGGCTGTCACACGGCATCTCAGGAGAATTCCTCCTGGCCTAAGAATGTTTTTTAATGGTCTCAGCACATCTAAAATACAAAGCAGAAGTCATCTAGGCTGAAAGATAAGGGGTGTTATGAATATTTGCATTTTCCCCCTAGTTATCCATAAAAAAGAGGGATCTCAGCATACCAAGACACCCTATTGAAATAATAATAATAATAATAATAATAATAATAATAATAATAATAATAATAATAATAATAATAATAATAATAATAA
>JAHTLZ010000213.1:5617396-5642071 GCA_023846285.1 Phrynocephalus versicolor | reverse complement strand
TTCTTCTTCTTCTTCTTCTTCTTCTTCTTCTTCTTCTTCTTCTTCTTGAAACATAAGAACAGCCTTGCTAGAACAGGCCACAGTCCATCCAGTCCAGCTTTCTGTCTCAGTCAGCGGCTCACCATTTGCTTCAAGTTATTCCCAAGCAGATGTCTTCACCTGCTTATGATTCCCTGCAAATGGCGTTGAGAGATATCCTGCCTATCTCTCCAACCTGGAGGTTGTCCTTGGGCATCCATAAGGATAGCCATTGATACCCTTTTCCTCCATGAACTTGTCTAATCCTTTCTTAAAGTTGTCAAGGCTGACAGCTGTCACCACGTCTTCTGGCAGTAGGTCTTTTAGGTCACTACCCTATCTGTGACTTGATCCTTTCTGCTTTCTGGCTTGCTGATCCTACCCCCTCTGCCGCTCCAGCTGAACAAGGCATCTCCCCTTATCAATCCCAAACAAAGCAGATATGAAGTAGAATACTGGATAGTACAGATAGCATGTTTGACATGGGTTGTAGTCAGGCTTGTCAATCCCGTTTGGTTAAGTTCTGATGGGGATGTGGGTGGATATAGGCACACATGCACAGGCACGCTAAAGGAAAATGTTAAGCCTTCAATAGTTTTGGTATAGTTGCTAGTAGAGATGGGCACGACTCAGCGAAATTTTCGTTTTTGTTTTCGTTTTTTCATTTTTTCGTTTTGTTTCGTAACGAAAACGAAAACGAAAAATTTTTTTCAGAAGCAAAACGACAACGGAAACGAAACGAAAAATTTTGCCATGTTTTTCGTTTTCGTTACGGCAGACACGTTGCATTGAAAAGAATGCTAATGAAATGAAAAATTTTGTTTTCATTTTTGTTTTTTCGTTTTGTTTCGTAATGAAAACGAAAATGAAAAATGTGCAAAAAACCCCCAAAAAATGAAAACGAACCGAAACGGACCCCTAAACGACAAACGAAAAACAAAAAATCATTTTTTTGAGTCGTGCCCATCTCTAGTTGCTAGTCCTTCACTTTATCCTACTCCGTAAGGCTGATCACTTGGTGAGTAAGTTTTCTAGTTTCAGAGACAGAGGTTGATCTTAGTCATAAGTGGGGTTGCAACAATTTCCTTTTGCTGTGCGACGGACATGGGGTACCATTTTTTTGTATCGGTCCTAAGTGCAACATTTACAGAGACAAAACAGATGTAAAGTTGCTTAGGGTTTTTTGTGGGTTTATTTATAAAAGTACATACTCTCCCTTTTGGTGGCTATAAAAGAGAGCAAAAATGATCCTTCAATGGATAAAAACCACTGTCTCTAGAATGTTGACCTCACTCTCTATTAGGAACGGAGACCTAATGGAGATCTTATTTTAATTTGTCTAATGTTCTGTGTTATTCTCTTGAGAAGGAGAGAAGCAGCAACTAAGAGGACATTAGGAGAACAGGGGTCATGAGAAAAGTAGGGGAATGACAAGGGAGAAAATCATTTTCTGCTATTTAATATCTATATATATTTATAATATTTATATGCTGCTTTTCTCCCCATTGGGCGCTCAGGGGTGGCTCACAGCCATTAAAACTGTACTACAATAAGTTTAAAGTACTGTACAAGGCTACATTAAAATCAGTAAACACCAGGGATGGGTCTTGAGTTGTGGGATTCGCTGCCAAGTTGGCCTTTAGTCATGGTGTCTGGAAGATGAGTTATGGCTACTTGACTTCTTTTTTGAGAGATAGAAACATTTAGCTGCTCATCCAAACAGCTTCATCAGTCTGAATACAGCTGAATTTTTAATAGAAACTCAGACTTGAGTCATGGAACTTTGGACATGGTTCCAAAGACCCTGACTTGGACTTAAGACCCAGGCCCAAAGACCTGCCCAAAGACCCTGCAAAACACTAAACAAGATAAAAGCAAGATTTGAAACGTTTTGAAACATGCACATTTCATAAACAGAGCATTCCATTGACAACCCCACTCCACTTATTGCGGAAACGCCTACCTGAAAAGAAAGGTTTTTCAATGATGATGGAAGGACAAGAGGGAAGGAACCGACCTAGCTTCTCAGAGTAGTGAATTCCAAGTCCTGAAAAGGTCCTCCTCTCCCATGTCTTCTCCAAAGAAGCTTGGGAAGATGGTGGGACTAAGAGAATGGAAGAACCAAGAGGTTTAATCACCTGTATAAAGGGATTAACTATGAATAATCAGCACTGTCGAAAAACATGAAAGGGCAACATGCTTTTTACTCATTTGTATTAATTTGAAGGGGATTACTTGGGGTGAAAATCGATAAACCAGTAGATAATACTTCATCTGTAACAGAGTCCTCATGACAAGCTGTAGTCATCGGTTTGCACTGAGATGTTTAGTAGATCAAATTAATAGGAGTAGAGTTGGAAATCAATAGTTGGATGAAATGATAAAGTGTGATGAGATAAGTGCCCTGATACTCCAAAAATGCCAGGAAGTCATCAGATTTCTTTTTCGAAAAAGGAGTAAAGACATTTGTGAACAACCATATATTTCCTTGGGCATGCATTTATCTAGTTGAGCAATGGATAGTTCAGGGCCCAGCTACCATACTGTCATCAGGAGGTAAAACAGATGGATGAGTGGGCCATATTTATTTTATTTTATTTTATTTTATTTTATTTTATTTAAAATGTTTTAATCTGCCTTTCTCCTTTAAAAAAGAGAGATACCTTACAACATCAAAATGCAGTATGCAAAGTTAACAATAGCAAGTATACAATAAAAGCAAATGCCATGCTAAAACGGGATAAACAAGAGCAACACCAAAACACGTTCAAAACAGTAAAGTGCAACAGTCCATCTTAAAAATCCCAACCAGACAGTCAGCCGCTAAAGGAAAGCTTGTCCAAAGAGAAAGGCCTTGGCAAGCCTGTGGAAGTAATCCGGCTACCACATGGATAGTATTCCAGAAGCTCAAATATGGCCCTCCAATTGCCCCTGTTTTCATCTCTGTCCTATTTCTCTAGCAGACATACAGCCCACAACACTCATCCAAGATTTTCTTCTTTCCTTGTGCGAAGGTTAAAATGGTACCCCATGCTCATTTCCCCAACAGAAGCCATCTCAACTGGCACTTGCTTCAAAACTGCATATGTAATAGCATCACTCAGCAATCTGCAGCCTATTTTAGGGAAGGAGGTATCCACCAGGAAAACACGTACAAACTGGGGCAGCACAAAAGTCATCTAGCAAGAGAGCAGTTTTTTGAAGCTGTTAGTAAGAGTGTGTCATCTTTCTGTTTCCCATAGCAGGAAAAATTGCACAGTATTATTGCCATTTTCAGCGACTAATGGAATCATTTCTATTTACTCCTAACAATACGTTTCTTTATGCTGCTGAAACTTACTGTAAACGAGAAATTCAAAAACAGAGTGCCTGGTAACATATCAATATCTTTATTGAACAGGTGGGGGGGGGGGAGAGAGCTTTCTTTTCCCTGTCATGGTGTGTTCCAAATTCTCAGAAGAGTGACTGATGGGGTGCAACACATGAAAGATGGAAGTCTACTTTACGGCACCCACAGACAGGTTGTGTAGCTCTGTCAAGACAAGAACACAGCTTGGATCAGGATTAGAATGATCAGCTAGAGCAGACATGTCCAATCTTCGGCCCTCCAGATGTTTTGGACCACACCTCCCACAGTCCTTTGCCATTGGAAATACAGACTTGGACTTCTGGGAGTTGTGGTCCAAAATATCAGGAGGGCCAAAGTTTGGACATGCCTGAGCTAGAGAAATCACACCCCCAACATTGGTTACTTGAGATTGCTGCCTCCTTTTGGCTCAAGGTAGATGCCTAGATGCCCTAAGCACATCTGATCTCGCCTGATTTTGGAAGCTAAGCAGGGTTGGCCCTGGTTAGTACTTGGATGGTAGACCACCAGGGAATATCAGGTGCTGTAGGCGCCTGGAGTAGGAAATGGCAAACCACTCCAGTATTCCTGCCAAGAAAACTCCATGGACATGGGGTCACAAAGAGTCGGTCATGACTGTAACAACACAACACACACACACACACAAAGCCAGCTCAACATAGGGCTGTTGGCAGAGGGAAGTAGACCAGCATATCTGCTATGGACGAACAGTTGAATTTAGCTATTTAACAAATAATTTAATGCAGTGTTATTTTATTGCATTTTGAATGGGTTAGCTCTTTGAAATCAACTCATGTGATGCCCTCTCTTCCTTGGATCCCTCTCCAGATATCAGAAGATGCAAGATCTGGGGTAAGATGATGTGCATTGCAGTAATAAGGGAAGACCCCTTCCTTTGGTGACACAATTAATAACAAGGGATCAGCACTCAGCCAATTAAGTGTGCACTCTGACAGGCAACTGCAGTGTGCCAAAGGATGAAGTCATGAAATATTTAGGAATATGTCCATTCACCCACATTTCCCCCCATGCACATGCGTGATATAAAATTGAAAATGGATAATGATGAATAAGTAACATCCTAATCTAGAGGGTGATTAGTCTTTCTGAAGATAATTTATGAGCCAGGAATTAAAAAACAGGGCTGGTGACCTCATATTTCAGAGAGGCTGACATTCCCCAGGAAGGAAAAATAATATGACACTTCAATCAGACTTATGGCCCAAGCAAATGCTGCTTGCGAGGAGGGGAATGATGTTTCTGGATTGCACTGCATTAATTTTCGACTTAAATCTCACATGTGTGGAAATCAATAGCAGCTGAGCCAGCTCCAACTCTCACTCATGTCCAGTTGACTTGGAAAAAACAGGTCTGGTTGCTTCCACTCCAATCCAAACTCAACAGTTTCCCCATGTTGTGATTTTTTTTGTAAAGTTTGTAAAGTTGTGTCTCCACTACTTGGGTGGGGTCCATGGGAGTGTGCTAAGCAAGGTGGAACTTGGATTTTTATTTGCTTATGGATTTATTTTTGCACACAGCTGTTCTGAGGTTGATGCTGTAGTAATGCCCTTACCACAAAAAGCAAAAAGCAAAGAGAAACAGGGAAGTTTTATGACCACTATATCGAGTGTTCCTGTGCAGCCATGCCGCCCACGTGGCCATGGACTTGCACAACACTGGCTCTTCGGTCTGACTCTAGGAGCACTGCCCCTAGAGTCAGACATGACTAGCACACATGTGCGGGGGAGGGGAACCTTTACCTTTTAAAAGTAAGCAGAGGGGAGAGGAAAGTGTGACATTCCAGGCCGTGTAGTATGTGTGGTGTCTTGAGATGCAACAAAGAAAGAAGACATACTAGTGGGTCTTATGGGGGGTGTGACTGTGTTAGATTTCACCCATAGATTGGCTGCAACCCTGTTGGCAAAGGAGTTCATCCTCCAATCCTTTATGCCTGTATGGATGCTGAAAAAAATGGTTTATGACCAAAAGAGATCCCTCTGCTTTTGTTTGCTCTTTTCACAAGGATGGCAATTTAAAGTAAGCTGGCATAGGCAACTGAAGAGGGGTCATCCATTTTCTGTTTCTTCATCCTTATTTATTTATTTATTGATTGATTTATTTATTTATTGCATTTATATCCCGCTTATCTTCAATTTTGAACTCTAAGGGGCTTACAACAATGGACTACATGTATTACAAAAGCAGAACAAAATACAATATGCATTAACAGACAAATAATACATCATTACATACAAATTAAAACCTAGAGGCACCTCAGCAAATCATTAAAACCTAACATTATAGGCATGACTATGGCGGGAAAAAAAATTAATTAGGGGTGAGAATAAAACATTTCAAAAGCCTTTCCCCCGCTGCTAGCCAAGATTGTAAGAATATTTTGTGTATTTTTTCTCTTTATTGGGAGTTTCTCTCCCCCTCTCCAAAAAAACCCACAGTAAATCACATTTTTATGACAAAGTGCTGTACTTTGTTCCCCAAAAAAGAGTCACACAAGAACTGTTATGCATGGCGCTTTGTGCAAGAGAATAGTAACATACATACAAACAAAGATTTTAAACTACAAAGGACTTTGCAACACACAAACAGTGGACCCTCGTATTATATAACAAGCGGTTTGTTTAACAAAAAATCCGCTTAAAGGAAAAAAATTCCGGAGATAGGGGGAAATCGCTTAACAGAATCACCTATGGGGCGAATCCGTACAACAGAAAAATGGTCGCAATTAGGGATTGATCCGTTTTCAATGCCTGTGGGAAATTTGTACAAAGGGAAATTTGCCTAACAGAATTTCATTTGGAACAAATTAATTCCTTTATACATGGTTCTGCTGTATTTTGAATCACAACACAATAAAATGATTTTCCTACTGATATGAACATGTGCTGGTTTTTAACCTACATGCAAGGGGGAGGGGGAATTTTGGTGGTAGGTAGATGGGGTTTTAGAGGGATTTTAGATTTGATCCCAGCACCACCACCCCAGCTGCCATGTCTTCCTCCTTCACTCTATCCATTGCACCACCATGAACTGACTCTGCGTGAAACATTCATCCTATCGTATCAGCATGTTGAAGCCTTAGGGTGCCATCAGATGGTGGCAAATAGAGATGGGCACGAAATGAACAATTTTTCGTTTCCGTTTTCATTTTTTCGTCTCGTTATGTAATGAAATGACAAACAAATTTTGTCTCTAAAATGAAATGAAACAAACGGAAACACCGGAAATTTTGTTGTGCGTTTCGTTTCCGTTACTGCAATATGAGTGAATTGCTTAAAATCCTTAAAAAAATCACAAAAATTGAAATAAATGGTAATGAAATGGTAACAAAACGAACGAAAACAAAAATTAATTTTTTGCAAAAATTCACGAAAAACGGAAACGAACCGAAACGGACCCTCCAAACGACAAACGACAAACGAAATGCCATTTTTTTTTATTCGTGCCCATCTCTAGTGGCAAAAGTGTGTGCCTGGAAATGAAGGATTCCCCCTTAAAGTGACCCATCTTCCTTCCTGGGAACTGCTGCAGCTCTGCCTCAAAAAGATAAAGCCCAGCAAGGGCACTCTTGATGCCTTTGCTCATGGATCGGGGTTGGGCTGGAATATATATGTACCTGTGCATGGTGTGATTGGAGCAAAACGGATTGCTCCTTAACACTCCCCAAGCCTAAATTGCTATCTGTCTCCCTGTGTGATCTCTCTAGCAATTACATTTAGAGCAATTCTACTTAGCCGAATTAACAAATGCGCCAAGAGTCTACAAGAGCGACTAGAAGAGCACTAAGTAAGAAGGGGCACTGCCATCTGGGCATGGGAGTAGGGATCAGGCAAAAAGCTTGTAGGATTTATTTCTTTTAGGAAGCTCTGCGCTCAGCCGTTCTAGACTATAAAGTTTGCATCTGCATTTAAACAGCCTGTAAACGTCGGAAATCAAATTTAAATTACGGCAAGCAATCTCTGCTCGCTTTGGGGGAAGCAAAGAAGTGGCACTGGAAATCCTGGATTAAGAGCACCTCTGTGATGGGGGTAGGTTAGCTATAAAAGTGGCTTGGATTGAGAGCTACCAAGTGAATTGGCCCAGATGGGTGGCAGACAATCATTATTTATTTATTTATTTTATTTTATTTTATTTTATTTTATTTTATTTTATTTCTATATCGCCCATCTTCCAATGGAACTCTGGGTGGTTTACAACAAGTTAAGAGGGGGGAACCCTCAGGCAAGATGTGTCAGGGGGCAGGGGGAGAAAAAAAAGATGAAATCAAATTAGATAACTAAAATTAAATTAAATTAAATTAAATTAAATTAAATTAAATTAAATTAAATTAAATTAAATTAAAGGTTGCCATATGCCTCCCTGAAAAGCAAGGTTTTCAAAGCCTTTTTGAAGGTGGGCAGGGACTGTGCAAGGCGCAGCTCACTCGGAAGATGGTTCCACAACGAGGGGCCCACAACAGAGACGGTGCGGTTGCACGTAACCGATTTCCGCACCTCCCTAGGAGTGGGCACCCTGAGTGAGCGTGCCCGCGACATTCGAGTGGGCCTGGCCTCAGCTGACCTCTGGGAGATATGCTCTGACAGGTATTCAGGATCATCCCAGTATGGGACCCATTCTGCCCAGTCTTTCTGTTAGTGTGCTGAATCACTGAGAGACTTGGAAGGAACGGATCCAGAGGAAAAATGCAACTGTAGTCCAAACTGAAGTTATGAGTAGAAGCATTGGTCCATCCAAACAAACAAAAGAGCTTAGTTCCTCCCAATGAATACCTCTGTCAGGAATTAGGACCCACAACACATTAAAAACATGTATTCCACAACAAATATACATGATGATTTCACTCTCCCAATGTTGACACGAGGGAGATACAAACATGGTACAAGCAAATGAGGAAGTCTTTATCTGTGGCAAACAATAATCATGAGCCATCAAGTTGCTTCCAAACTATGGTGACTCTAATAGGGTTTTCAAGGTATGCTAGTTGGTTTAAAGGTCACTTACTTGGAGTTAAGCAGGGTTGCACCTGGCTGTTGGACAACCAGATGGACAACCACCAGGGAATGGATGAGCAACCAACAGGTGCCATAGGCATCTGGAGTAGAAACTGGCAAGCCGCTCCAGTATTCCTTCCAAGAAAACTCCATGGACATGTAGTCACAAAGAGTAGATCACAACTGTAACAACAACAACAACAACAACAACAACAACAACAACAACAACCCCAGTGAATTTCCTTCGCTGAGTGGAGAATCAAAGTAGTTCAAAATTCTATCTGCTGCACCACGCTAGCTTTTAGATAAACCAGATGAATAAAAATAGATGAATAATGAAGAGACCTTTTGGTTTCCTTATTGAGGTTCTGCTCAATATCTACAGGAGCCACAATTCAAAGGTCTGTATGGGAAACCTCTCATGGATTTAAAGACCATCCATGGCAGCCCGACATATATCCCAGGCACTGGCCAGCTCACTTCTAGTTTTGTTCATCTTTCCAGTGGTCCAGGGAAGATCTCTTAAAGACCATATAATGGTAAAGTATTATAAATGAGAGGAGGCATGATTATCTCAGTAAGGTATCCCAGATATTGGGGACCACCTCTAGGATGGTGGTCTTTCTCTGGCCCCAGTGAGATGGACTCTCAAAGAGGTATGCGAGAAGGTCTCTGTTGATGACCTTGGTGAGCTTTGTATAGGGGGAGGCCATCCTTGAAGAATTCTAAAGCTCTTGCTCTGAATTATTTTAAAAGCTAAGAGTTGTCATCAGCACTTTGAATATAGTCAGGAAACAAATCCAAAGCTATGTTGCTATTTCAGCAAGTGGGGTGTCATGTGATCTCAGTAGACAGAACCAATTTACGCCCTGCCTGGTATATTCCTGACCAATTAAAGCTGTCAGATTCATTTCCAAAGGCATATACAGAGCCTTGGAGTCTTCCAGGAATTATTTAGCTAAGGCGTTAGCATGGCTTGGTCTCTCGTGGTAAACCTCATTGTTAAGCTATCAACTGCAATATGAAAAGGACCACCCAATCTTTGTTTGTTTGTGTGGGTTGACAATATTTTTCTGGACAACTTCCCCCAAAATGCAATCTATCCAATTTATTTATTTTTTTGGTGTGTGTGTGGGGGGGGGGGGGGTTTAATGGATTTTATTGGCAGAAGCCAATGGGGAAAAAGTAAAATAAATTTTGTTCTAGTGTTTCCTTCAGCTCTGTGGCTATTAATGGATTTTTTAAATGTCATTTTGTTCTAGTGAAGCCTCCATAAGGCAACACTGTGGTATCAAAAAAATACTTCTTTTTTATCTCTCCCAATAATGGCATATTCTCATCCTGATTTCTGGACAGTCCATATATCAGCACTCCTTCAGGGGTGCCAGGCTCTTAATGAACATTTTTTTCCTCCCATATGCTCATGTTCAGCTACATGGCGGACCATGTTTCTTATGGAAGAGAGAGTAGATATAATTCATTTCCAAGTAACCTTAGCACATGAATAATTTCCCCTACCCAAATACCTATAAAGTCCCCAGAGGTGAGTGATGGGGGGAGTGGTAACGGGTGAGGTTAAGCGTTGGAATTGCTAAAGTTTGACCTAGCCATAAATCTTCACTTAGCTCCTGTTTTATGAGAACATTCAGTGCAAAAGTAATTCCCAGTTACTGTTGCTGTGCCTTTATAAGTCATTCCCGACTGATTGCTGTCATAGCCAAGGTTTTTAGCAGCTTTCCCTTAAGGCATCTGCAGTATTTTAAAGCTCACCCCATTATAGCAAGATTTTCCATGTGTGTTATATATATTTTTTCAAGGAGGAATGTTATTTTACGGTGGAAGTATTAAATACTCAAAAACTGTCTGGGTGTCAGCTCTTCTTGTTTCGGATTAGTTCGTACATAGGAAAAATAATTCTACACCATAAGCAGATTTGATGGGAAACAAATAGGATAGACAAAGATCCAGCTAAGAGGATTTTAGGCCCCACGATACATGGGTACAGCAAAAAAAAAAAATCTTTGCTCCTCTATAGAGTTGTGCCTTGTTGTATGTTATTAGAAGTGAAGTCTGAAGGATCTTCCTGACAACACAAATACATCTGAACCCAAGCAAGTAGTAAGGGATGCTTTAGACTAGGAGTTCCCAAAGAGTGCATCATAGCACCCTATGGCTCCCTGGTGCATCAAACCAACCAGTCAAGAGCAGCATGGAGGTTTCTCTTTGCTTCTTCCCTGAACTGGCGGTGGTGCTTCTCTGCTCCCTGCTCCACTCCTTGCCCCTCACTGCTCCTCCTCCTCCACTGCCACTGCAGCTGCTCAGGGGAGCCACGAGTCCAAAAGGTTTGGGAACCATGGCTATAGATTGGTGAAGATTCTCATTCATCCAGGTGAGTTTCTCTGGAAGTTGAGTCATGGCCACTGGACTTCTTTTCTTGAGAGACTGAAACATTCAGACCGGCGAACCTGTTTGGATGAGCAGCAAAACGTTCCAGTCTTTCCAAGAAAAGAAGTCCAGTGGCCATGACTCAACTTCCAGTCATGGCTATAGATCCATTTGGCTGAACACTTGAGGCTGCCCACAGTGGCATAGAGATTGGAATATGGATCCCTGATAGCATGATTTGGACTGGGGGGGGGGGGGGGAGTCTGCACATATTTCTGCAGAGATCAGCAGTTCCTAACTTTCTGTTTCTTTGGACTGCAACTCCCAGAAAACCCTGGCCAGCCCCACTGGTAGGGGAGGCTTCTGGGAACTGCAATCCAAGAACTCCTTCATCCTATTTCTGAAGGTAAGAGGGGAAGGACGAAAACAATGAAATGTCTCATTCATCTGGCAATCCATTGAGGATGAAAGGACCACTCAAATGAGAGTTAAAATAGATTGCACTGAAGGACCCTTTAAGTACTGACTGGACCACACCAAATTCCCCAGTGTGGAAAGACCTACAGAAATCTAGTGACTGGAAAACCCTGATACGGCAGCGGTCTTGTTGGCTGGGATATTCTGGGATTGAGAGTATGCCCAAGTAGTTTTGTCCTTAGTGCCCTCATACAAATGGGAAGATTCTATTTTAAAAGCCCAGGACCTCCTCAGTTATGTATTATGGACTGATGAGTACAGAAAATCCTGTTTGAAACTTAAGTGCTTTCTTCAATTGACCAGCCATGAAAGTACGTTTTACACCAAAACAAGGTATTCAGTATTAGACACTTCTTGGCGTCTGTAGAATGCTCAGGAATGCTAAAGAACTGAACTCATTAATTCTCGCAAAACGTCCTTGTATTGAGTGAGGCCTCGAAGTATATTAATAGCCATAAGTTAATATTCACAGATGCACTGCAAATGTATTTGATTGGAGACATAATAGATCTTTCTTTCTTATATTTGTTTTTGCTTCCCGGGGGCTTGGTTTTCTCTCTCTCCTTAAGTACCAATTGACTGTCAAATGTGTTACTCATTATATTGAGTTTCACTGCCAGCTGCCTGCCCTCTGCCTTTCTTGAGCTTTTTGATCATCATGAATGGAAAGTGTTTTTTTTTTAAATCCCAACTAGCTCAGTTCACTGATCTCCTCTCTCCAAGCCCCAATATCTTGAAAAGAAAGAAAGATATGAGTAATGGTCCCCTGTTCATGAGAACAAATGGGACCTTAAGGTAGGGATGTGAAAAATACTTCTAAATTCCTCAGTCATCCATTTGGCCTCACACGGGGTGAAATTCCAACCAGGAAGCAGGCTGCGATGCATCATCTTTCCCTCTCCCTGGCATTGACCAATCAGACAGGAAGGTGGGATGATGCATGTCCTTGCCAGCTCCTGATTGGCCAGCACCAGGGAGAGTGAAAGATGACATGTCGGAAGGTGCTTCCTGTTTGGAATTTCACCCCACGCGAGGTAAAGTAAGGTAAGACAGTGGTTGATTTTGTTCCAGAGGTTGGGACTGCATTCTGAATGCCAGCTGTGCTGACGGGTTTTATTTCGGAACTAGTACACTTCCAAAACGAAATCCCCATCTCTTAAAAAGAATGTTAAAACTTCTGCCTGGATGACATATGTGCAGATTTTGCTTTGACCCTGAAAACGTCTTGGGGTATGTGATATAGACTATTTCAGTAACAATCTTGAAACCAAAATTCTTTTTTCTCTCAGTGGGCCTCTACCCTCTGCAAAGCAGTGACCTAAATCTGTTTGTCAACTCCAGATAAGACATTTACTGAATCAGCTGAACTGAAATAAGCATTGATTTACGACATTCCCATTGATTCAAAAGCTCTGCTGTACTTAATACTATCCATTGAATTTAGACACCTATTTTTATGTCGGTCAGCCATTAGAGTCCTTTTCCCCAGTTAGCCCATCAACATTCATTAGGCGTTTTCTTGGTTGAGCTTCCTTTGACGTCATCTACTCTAGAATCAAGAACCTTATTTTTGTGTGTTGTTGCTGCATTATTTTAATGGTTGCTGTATCCTGTCCTTCATCCAGACTGTGATTCTTCGTAATGCCTTTCACAACTGTCAAGAACTGGTTAGTCAACCAAACTGGGTTGAAAGATTTTATATCCACACCCCTTGGGGTAAGTGGAGATAGAAACTGTATGTAATATAACAAGAGATCTTGAGTTTGATGGATGAAACCCAGGGAGAATCTGAGTAAACATTAGTCTTTATTTGTCACCTCAACCACGTCAAATACTCTCCAAGTGTTTTGATGGGGAAAAGAAAGATTGTTGAACAGTAAATATAAAATGTCGAGATATTTCCCTGTCCTCTTTTCCCCAAGAAATCAAGCAATTCCATTTCTACTCAACATCATATCTGAGTTCGATTTTATCTTCTGATGCATTAAGATAAGGTATTCTTCACAGCGTTTGGTAGCAGCTTCTAGCCCAGTGAGGATCCGGTAGAGTGGGGAGAAATTAATTGTTCGAGATAATATAGAATAAAGTGTTTTGGGAGGTGTAAATGGAATGTCCTTGTGACGAAGAATAAACAAAAGGATCCGGTGGATATAGAGATGTATTATGACCAACCTGTTGGATTCCCAGGATGGAAATTGCCAATGTGTGGTTAGACCCTCTCCCCCCAACCAACCTGTGGGAGGAAGGGGGAAGGATTGGAGGCAAACTTTGGCACATGCTAATTGGAGGGAGCTCAATGGAGTTGGATATGCAACACCTTGTAGGAAGGCAATAAGCTGTGCAGAAGTGAAACTGATCAGTATCTTCACCACTGGTGCAACAATGACATGCTTTGCTATGCATGAAACTGATTACTGGGTCTACTTCTGAAAGGGTTGCTGTGGAAGTTGGAGGGAAGGGTACCAATCCTGCTCCTGCTCCATTCTTTGGGTCTTTTCCAGAAGATCTAATCCCATTCCAGTTAGTATTGAAAATATAAGGCTTGCCTCCAATGGTAAAATTCTGCAATCATTCACTCAGATAAAATGTTATTGCATATATGCCTGCTCCCCATTATAAAGCTCACCACATCAACCAGCCAATTTAGCAATTCAGGATTAAAAATAATAATAATAGCAATTCAGGGGCACAAAAGTTTGTTCAAAAAAGGAAGCATGGTAACGATACTATTGGAGCATTGCGTGGAAGATGGACACAACTTAAGCAAAAATGAACTCGACTGTTTAACTCGGAGTTATGAACAAAAACATCAAGAAGCTACAGCAGTGCTGGAAAATAGCTCTTCTTTTACTGATTTTTTTCATAGCAATCCACTGGGATTCATGATTAGCAGCAGAAACCAAGGAGGTCCATTGGATTCTGCCCCGATTAACTTGGACCTATTTATGGATTTTGTATGCGCAGGCTCCCACATGGCAAACACTGTTTAACTTAGCTATTTTGCAGGAGGTGGTTTGGTGCCTCCGAAGGCAGCTGCATTTGATAGATGCCTGGACGGGAAGCATTTATAAAATGACACCAAATTAGAAACAGACAGTTTATGGGTCTTGGGAAATGAATCTTTTATGAAGAATAAAACTTTATGATGGAGGACTGCCAGGGATGTACACATCTCCAATTTAATGCATTTGGATGAATGTGTAGCTATAGATCTGTTTGAAAGATTAATCCAACTACGGGAGCATGGAGCAAAACCCATGGATCCTCATACTATTTACCTTTGCATTAGTATTTGCAGAAAGAAAAATGCTTCTGTTAGGACTGGTGGGGAGCATTTGGGCCGAGGGAGGGCCTTTCATTCAGGCAGCACGGCTAGTCTACACATAAACCTTCTTCTTGGCAAATTGCTTTGAGTGAAGATTCGGAGTGGAGCCCTGGAGAGCAAATGCACATTTGCAAGGACAGAGGGTGTGATGAACTAATCCTGTGTGGTTGGCAAAGATAAGGTCCGAAGCAGTACACAAAGACCAGAGAAGAACTAAAAGATTTGAAACTTAATCCAGGCAAGACAGCACTCCCGGGCAGTCAAAAGTCAAATCAGTCTATGCTAGACGGGATTAGACTCCCTGTGAAAAGTCAGGTTTGTCATTCAGAGCTGCTCCTGGGCCCAATCCAGAGCTTTGAATTCTTAGGGATATTGGTGAATCACCTCCTCTTTACATTCCATTAAATCACATGGACCTATTCTAATTGTGGCTTTCAATGCTAAATTAACCAGAAGCTGAGTCATGGCAACAGGACTTCTTTTCTAGTGAGATCTCAGACGGAGGAAGTTACTTGGATGAGTGGTGAAATGTTTCAGTCTCACAAGAAAAGAAGTCCAGTCGTCATGACTCCACTTCTGGATAACCTCACCTGGATTACTCAAAATCTTCACAGACATGATGCTAAATTTAATAGCGACTACAGTGGTACCTCTACTTACGGGATGCTCTACTTACAAGCAATTCAACTTAAGAGCGGAAAACCATTGCTGTTTTAACTGCTGCCTTGCAAAGTTTAGATGTGGGTTTGCTCTACTCACATTTTTTTAATTTTTTAAAATATAATTATTTATTTATTTGATTTTTTTAGATACGGCTGCTCTACTTACGAGTTGTTTAACTTATAAGCATGCATTTGAAATGGATTAAACTTGTAAGTAGAGGTACCACTATATTAGAAATCTATATGAATCAATAGAACTTGAGTTAACTTACCAAGTCCCCTCTAATTTGATATACAATACATTATTTACTATGCTAGACAACAGAATTTCAGCCATTATCTTGAAACATATATTTGATATTAATCTGTCTCATTTATTCCACTTCGTACCGTTTTTGACTGTGCATTGATTTATAGATGTAATAGTAACAACAGGCATCTTTATTTAGGGTCAAAGAAACAATCCAGCCTAAAACCTTGGGTTGTCTCTGCCCACCTGAAGTGACCGTAGTGGCCAAGGTGGGTTGAGGTAACATAACTACACAGCTTGGTTTGTTCCTGCAAGCCGGAGATTTGTGAGATATGGCTTATATTCATCAGAACTAAGGGAGCAAACCTTGGATATATTTAGTCTTTCACAGGTCTGTGCCTGTGAAAGACTAAGATACTCAAACACTTTTGTGCAAATTGTGTATCATGTGCCCGTTTTTCAAAATCCCAATCGGCACTGCTCTGGATTGTCCTGGGCTCTGTGATGTCCCTTGGAATATGCCATGGACTGAAGATACTTTCTGTCGGGGGTGTGTGTGTGTAAATTTCCTAACTTGAAAAATGTGGGTGGATGTTTTAACAAGACACGCACATATTGTGAGCAGTTCTCAAACGATGCACATTTGTGGCATGCATTTGCTCTCTGTTGTCTGCTGAGTAATGCCAGACCGTCATTTCTAGGGTGATCCTGGACCTAGTGGTGTTCCAGGCAAAAATGGGCCCCCTGGTGTGAGAGGCTTCACAGGAGCTCGAGGACTGGCAGGAGAAACTGTAAGGTTTTGTCACTCTAGCGAGAAGGGTTTGAGGCGGGAGGAGGACATGGAGCAGAGAGGCTGCCAGTTAATAGCAGTTCCTCCACTAGCCATTGTGTCCGATTGCTGAGATCAAAAACAAGCTCTTGTCTTCATAGCAAGATGGAGGCTGCATTTACATACAGTAGGTCTATTAGTTCTGAATATTAGAACAAAACACAAACAGAGGCAAAACCTTTTCAAAACAAGAAGTGTTGGGATGATTGTTTGCACCTCCCTTTCCCACTAAACAGACGGTTGTTTTACTTGCTTTGTGTGTGTGGGGGGGGGGGGCTAAAGGGAGAAAGGATAGTGAGCGTCTGAAAATACCATTGAAGGAGTAGTTTGCACAAATTGCACATCTCTTGATGGGGAAAAGACACAATGCTTCTCTCACTCTTGGGCCAGAGCTGAGGAAGAAGGGCTTGGCAGGTCCTTGTTGAGATGTTTTGAGGACAAGGGATTTAGAAAGCATTTTCCACATGCCCAGTGCCATCACTGTGACATCATGGTACATAATGATAAATGCAGCAACCTTTAGCCAATTTACCTGTTAGATGAATAACTTAGATAAGCCAGTTCAATCGACTAAAAAGCAATAACCCCTGCCCCTTCAAATACACATGGGCAGCGGTGCCTATTCTGACACGATGCTGGCTGTCAGGACACATTGCTGCATCCTCTAGAAAAAGAAAAAGGGGCCCCTTCTTACTTCAGAATGCTTGTGGTATTTCTATGCAAATTTAATTAACTAATTGATTGGGCAATTGATTAAAATCTGTGCCATTAATCAACTGGGATGTATTTAATTAGATGGTAGCCTTACTCATAATTATTTATTATGACGATTTGTACTGTGCTGTCAACTCAAATGCATTTCTGGTTTTACCGTAAGAGATCACCCCAGCTTCCTTTCAGGTGACAGGTGTGGGAGATTAATAAGAACTAGTAAACCAAGCACTGCTGTAGACTCTCTCAGGCATATCCCAGCAGGTGTTTGATGATAAATCTGCAATGTTAATTTTTTTAAAAAAACGAATATTCACCTTTGTTTTTAGTGTGTTACGTAATACACTTTTTATGAATTGTCACATAATGAACGCTTTTTAATCTACATTTTGGTGCAACTTTGAGCTGAAAACTACCCAGGAATACTCCAAGAAGCATGAAAGACGATCATACCAGGACCCTAGGTATTTTGGGGAAGTGTGAATCAAGGAGATTCACTAAGAAATGAAGGTCAAATGGAACTTTCCAACATTCTTATTTGGATTTTCTTTGGAAGTCAGTGGATAAAGCCCAGTTTAAGAGTAGACCTGTGATGGCCAAACTTCGGCCCTTCTGATGTTTTGGGCCCCAACTCCCAGAATGCCAAGCCTGTACTGCCAATGACAAAGGACTGTGGGAGTTGTGGTCCAAAACATCTGGAGGGCCGAAGTTTGGCCACCGCTAGAGTAGACCCATTGAATCAGTGGGGGTTGGGCGGCTCGGTAGTACCACCATGGGTTCAACTGCTTCATCAGGGGTACTCTTCCTGGAGTGTATCATGGGGTTTCAGTCAATAGAAGGAAATTTTGAAAATCCTCAGGAGCGAAGGTAATCACAGACTGCATTAAGGAGAAGATCCATTCTTTTCACTTATTTTGTAATCAGGACCGGACCAATGGTTGAAACGTAAGCACTTGAATTATTTTGTCCTGTTTTAGGAGGAGGTGAGGTGGAAGAGGGAAATACTTTGTGTTTGTTTGTTTCAAGCCTGTCCGTCTTTTCAACACTAGTCAACCAACCCTAGATCAGTGATGGTGAACCTTTTAGAGACCAAATGCCCAAACTGCAATTCAAAACCCACTAATTTTTCACAAAGTGCCAATACAGCAATTGAACGTGAATACAGGTGGCTGTGAAGGGGCGATGTCATGTGCCCACAGAAAGGGCTCTGAGTGCCACCTTTGGCACCTGTGCCATAGGTTCACCAACACTGCCCTAGATGCTGTCAGATCTCGCTTACATTTCTCAAGAGGGCAACTTTGTCGGAGGTGGTCACGAAGCAAGGACATAGAGAGCACATGTCAAGGTTGTTGCCACCATAACCAAGAATCTGGCAGAGAGGAAGGGATAAAGGGAAGTTGTCTTTAGGCATGGAGAGCAATGAAGGGAAAGATTAAAAGGAATAGGCCATTTTGTGGGGTGTTTCTGTTTTGTTTTGTATCACTGGCTTTGCAGCGAAGGTATAATGAGGAAATAATGTGGAGTAGCGGACGCCCATATGCTGCTGGCTATATGGATCTCCTCAGCACCATCAATGCTGCTCTTGCAAGGATGGTTTATGAAGGCCAGCTCAGCTTTTTCTTGGGTTACAATCGGCTCACAATATATTTCTTTGCTGCCCAAAGCAGCTACACTGTCTTAGGGATGTAAATTTTCACTTATTTCATTCTGGAAAAGGAGGAAGATTTTTTTTAAAAAAAGAAAGTTTTCCTCCCTGCTCAGCAAAAACAGAGGAGGGTTTTGTGCCATTTTGTCCTTGGTTTTGCATTTCAGCACTTTCCCTGTGAAAGGAAAAAGTAGCCATGTTGTCATCTTTGGTGCAAACACCTGCATTTTGCAAATTCTTTTTCCCAAGCACTGTTGCTAATGGGAAAATGTGCAGATGTTTGTGCTCCCATAGGTGCAAAAAGAATTTCCCAGGGTTGTTCTTGTGTATCATAATGCATCTTAACATGTGAAGATATCCATATTTATAAAGGACAAGATAATTTTTCAAGCATTTTTAATGTCTTTACACAAGAATGGTTTGTGGTGTCACACAGCAGGTAGTGTGGCATAACTCCTTGAAAGGAAGCATACTTTCTAATCTTCTGTTGATCCTGGCTTTATATGCTGGCTACCAGGGAGTTCTTAATAGTTGCTTCATCATATTCTCCACAAATATTACTCCCATAAACTGTGGCATAAGGGAATTAACAGCTGGTTGTTCTCCACTTTAAGGCCCTCAGCAAAGCTACAGTAAGAACCCCCAATCTGTGGCACCAGTATTTGTGGATTCACTTACCTATGTCCTGAAAATATTAAATACCCTCCCCCTGAAATACATATTTATTAGAGATGGGCACAAAACGAGCAATTTTTTGTTTTGTTTTCATTTTTTCATTTTGTTACGTAACGAAATGAAAAACGAATTTTGTCTCCAAAATGAAATGAAACGAACCAAAACACCAATTTTTTTTTAGTTGTGCCCATCTCTAATATTTATACATATTTCCGTGATGTGGTTACCAAAACTGGGCACTAGAGGGGGCCAGACAGCATTCTGTGTATTGGGTTAACCTTTAATCCACAGTTTGTCACTATCTGTAAGAGATGTTTAGAAATAATCTCCCACTAAGACTTCAGTTGTACAGTACTGATAATTTATTCATATACATTTCTTCCTGGTTTTTGAAGTTATACATTAATTAATATGCAGAATTTTATTAGCCAGGACTTCACATATTTGCAATGGATATGTGTAACAATACAAATCCATCCAATCCAACCCCCTGGCATGGAGGAACCCCTATCAAAGTACCCTCGACAGATGGCCATCCAGCCTCTGCTTTAAAAGCTCCAAAGAAGGAGACTCCACCACCCTCTATGGCAGCGTATTCCACTGCTGAACAGCTCTAACCATTAGGAAGTTCTTCCTAATGTTCAAATGGAATCTCTTTTCCTGTACAGTGGTGCCTCTACTTATGAACAGCTCTACTTATGGGCAAGTCGACTTAAGAGCAGAAAACAGTTAGCATTTTAACTGCTTCCTTACAAATGTTAAATGTGGTCTGCTCTACATACAGGTGTTTTTTTTAGTTTTTTCAATTTATTTATTTGTTTTATTTTTTTTAGACACGGCTGCTCTACTTATGAGTTGTTCAACTTATGAGCATGCATTCAGAACAGATTAAACTTTTAAGTAGAGGTACCACTATACAGTAGTTTGAAACCCTTGCCTCGAGTCCTAGTCTCTGAAGCAATGGAAGACAAACCAGTCCCCTTTTCAATATGACATCCTAAATATTTGAAAGGATGTCATTTCATAATCCTCAAATCGGCTTAGTTAAACCAGAATTCAAGAGGAGACAACCACAACACTGATCAAGATTGTGGGAACACAGGGGGTGAGGGGGGGGCAGAGTGACATCCCCTTCGGAAACATTTTCACTCAAGTTTTATGAAGAAAGAGATTCTTGATCCAACCCGTTTTTTAAAGTATTGTTCAAAAACGTCGAGGAAAATATTCTCTTCAGATTGGAATCTAGTTTCAGGACATTTGCCGTGCATGTTCGAAAAAGTTAAGTAGGAGTTCAAAGGATCGAAACGGCAATTGAGAAGGGCCAACTCCAGCAAATTGGACTGCTGGATTTGGTAAGGAAGGAGTGGCCTTAAGTTTCAGGGTTAATAATCCCTTGATTTTTGCAATTACATCTTGCTCACAGTGGAAGGATATTTAGGCGGTTGAAGAATATGCCTAATGAGGTGGTTATGGAAAATTCATTAAAGGCTTCTAATTGAGTTTGCTGAGTCGTCTGGTTGAACGGGGATATCATTCTGTATGCATGGGCTCCGGAAGATAAGTCCTGCTGAGCATCTAATACTATATCGCAAGAAAGTAACCACTGGGACTGCCTCCCTCACGCTGCTTACTGCGTGGATGGAACGCTCAGAGCTCTTTTTTTAGAGATTGCGATGGGAAATATACACGATCTCTGTTGTGTACATAGCAAAATGCACATCGTCTGGGTTTCTTTTGAATGTCCCACCAGAATTTCCTAAGGACACTTATTCCATTGTGGGAAATTACAATCAAAGGTGGATTCCAGATGTGTTTGATAGTGGCTGCTACACCACCTTCAATTGATAGAATATGGCATGGTGCAACTAGGTGTGAAATACTGATGAAATAATGTCTCCTATCGCTGGTATTTGTTAAAATACTATTGGTCCATTCACTCTTCTTCTCTTTCCTGTTCCTCTTCCTCCGCGTCCTTGAATTATTGAAGCTAACTTTTTTAAAAAAATCATGAAGGTGCAGAAACTACCGGATAGCTCAGTGGTTGGACCTGACACTCCATAGGGTCCTTTGAACTCTGCAGTTCAAAGTTTATTAGTATAAACTCGGTCTATTTGTGTCAGGTTCACATGTGTGTGTGCTCTTATTGTTATTGTGTGTCTCTGTATGTTCTGTGGGTTTTGTTTCTTGACCCAAAACAAGGCTTGTATACTAGAGATGGGGAAGAATACTGGTGAGCGTCAGGATTCTGGAAAAACCAGGCTGTTTTCACCCCTTAAGTCTGGTAGCGAAAATAAAGCACCCCTCCATGTGAACATCAGTAGTGTGCCTGAAGAGCTGTTTCAGAGAAATACTAGAAGCACACAAAAAAACTGCATATGCTTTGCAATACAAATAGCTAAAATGTACGCAGTTGGGAAGGAAAACCGAATGCACTTCAGTCAGTGTGAGAAATGTGCAGATTGGGTAATCTGGGTAGAAGACATTAGAGGGGAAATGTATTAAAATGTGCACAAATTTCCATGCAGAGAAAAAAAAAACCTTGACAAACTATTGCAGTGTAAAACAGGGATGGGAAGAAAATGTGCAAGAGATTGTGAAACACAATGAAACCCAGACATTTCTGCTTTATACAGATGATTGTTAGATTTGTAGTTATTAATATTTATTACTTGTGTTTTACTTTGTGCTGTTTTCTGTTTACTCCCTTCCCAGGAAGCACTGTCATGCACGTGACTGCTTTCGACGCCGACGACCCGGCGACAGACAATGCTCTGCTGAGGTACAACATTCTCAAGCAGACACCTGACAAGCCTTCTCCAAACATGTTCTTTATCGACCCGGACAAAGGCGACATCGTCACGGTTGTGTCACCTGCGTTGCTGGACCGTGAAGTAAGTGGTTGTATGGTGTTGTTTCCCTTAAAAAATTCTTTCGTGATAAGAGAAGTGAATAAAGATCGTTCTAAGGTGACATATATTTATGGGTAGGGTTTTTTTTTTTTTTTTTTGTCTTCTGGCGTTATCTTGTCTGGAACGCAACAGGCTGTTTTCAGATGTGATCAGGGAACATCTTGTTCGAAATTCTTGTTATGCCATTGCAGTGGGAAAAGAATAAGTGTCTAGACCAGTGGTTCTCAACCCCAGATGTTCCTGGACTGTAACTCCCAGAAGCCTCCACCATTCGCTGTGCTGGAAGGGATTTCTGGGAGTTGCAGTTCAGGAACATCCGGGGACCCACAGGTTGAGAACCACAGGTCTAGACAGTTGAGCAGTGGTGTAGTGGTAGATTTTGATGGTTCTGACTGTTTTCATAGCTGTTGTCCTTGCAGGGATGTCTGAAAATACAGACAACTCTGATACATTTTTTTTTAAAAAAGGAAACTATTTCTGTAAAGTTAATGGCTCTTAATTACACATTCAAGAGCATCCACAAATACTTTGCCTAAGTATTTTGTTTTTATTAGTTTTGTTTGGTTTTTTTCATTTTTTTATTTTTGAAAATGTATTGTTTAAAAATACATTAAATTTAATTAGAGAAAATCAAAGCAAAACAAATATGAAGCAACAATGATAAATGCGGTAATGTTGATACTCACTATAAGCCACCATTTTAAATTTAGAGTACAGTTTTGCTACATACATTTCATATTATGCATATAAATAAATTAGGCCTTCCAGCTGCCCAAGTAAATGTCCTCACGGATTTGGCACTTATACGATACTTAATTAAATGTCCTGTAATGCTAAGAGATCCTCAGACCATCGTGCAGCAGACAGTAGATGTTTTCCCATGTATGGTGGGGACTTGAGTTAAATTTAATGAAAAGCTACCATTTGTTAAAAGCATCACAGCTGCAGTGGCTATAAGGCAGGCACATAGCACTCGGAAGCCTCTGCACTTAAACTGATGTGTTAATTTTTCATCATTATGAAAATTCACATATTAACATTAAAATGTCAAGCACACATTATAAAAATGATTTGCTAATGTTAGCCAACAGGTTATCAACATTCCAGACTCTTAATTTTTTAAAACCTCATTTAAAAGGAAAACAATAGTTCTCAGTGTCCCAACCTCCCAAAAATTACCTTCCAAAGTAATAATATAAATTAGAGATGGGCACGACTCAAAAAATGGTGTTTCGTTTGTCGTTTGGTCGTTTAGGGGTGCATTTTGGTTTGTTTTCGTTTTCGTGAGTTTTTTTGCAAAAAAAAATCGTTTTCGTTTCATTACATAACGAAACAAAAAAATGAAAACGAAAACGAAAAATTTCTGTTTCGTTACCATTTAACACATTCAATGTATTTGCCGTAACGAAAATGAAGCGGTCGACAATTTTTTTGTGTTTCGGGTCATTTCGTTTCATTTTGGAGTCAAGATTCATTTTTTGTTTTGTTACGTAATGAAATGAAAAAACGAAAACAAAAATGAAAAATCGCTCATTTCGTGCCCATCTCTAAAATAAATTAAATCGGAATTTACTGTAGGGGCGATGCTGACTCTTGAATGATAACATTCGTTTGGCCACCCTAACTTTGAAAACTGTTCAGTCACAACTTGTATTTTCTGTATCTTTCTGGACCTATGTGGTTTTAGTACTTGATACGGCCCGAACGGCTAATCAATAAAGTTGTTGTTGTTGTTGTTGTTGTTGTTGTTATTGTTGTTATAAATTAATGCCAAACACTATCACTCAGAAGTGTAATATTGTCAGCATTTAATCTTAATAACATCATGAATTTCTAATAAGTGTTGAAAACTTTGACCCAGTACGGGAAGCAAATTTATGTTGACAAATTATTTCCAAGCGGCCTTTGGCTGTGGTGTAGGCTATTAAGCGTGCAGGTCTTGATTGGATCTCATGTGGTTAAGAAGGAGAAAAGACTGGCAGAGTGAGAGGAACGGAGGGCAGCCGAGATGTTAAGATGATAAGAATAAGTTCATTTATTTCACGCCACCCACCCTGTGCTCCAGCTTTGCCTCTGCAGGCATGCAGCAGCCAAGACTTTTTGCCCTCAAGAGAAGATTCTGCCTTTTGGCAGGAAAAAACTGTGCCCACCCTGCATTGTGCTGATACTAGCGGTCTAGCGTTTTATCAGTCATTGGGTAGCCTCTAAAAATATTTTAGATCTTATTTCAAGAAGAACTTCTGGATAGCTCAGAGGTTTACATATCTGACTGTAGAACTGGGGTTGGGAGTTTGATTCCCCACTGGGATAATCCATAGGGTCCCCTCCAAGTCTACAGTTCCAAGATGATGATGATGATGATGATGACTACTACTACTACTACTACTACTACTACTACTACTACTACTACTAC
>JAHTLZ010000213.1:5599324-5616254 GCA_023846285.1 Phrynocephalus versicolor | reverse complement strand
TTGTTGTTGTTGTTGTTGTTGTTGTTGTTGTTGTTGTTGTTGTTGTTGTTGATGATGATGATGATGATGATGATGATGGATCACCTTGATTCCACTCCATTTTGGTCCATTCATAATTTCTGTTCCACTTGTTTCACATCAATCTTATTGTTTCTGTATGGTGCAGAGACCATTTGAACAAATTACTGAAACTGTAAATGTGTGTTGAGACCGTGTAGCATTGGGGGGGGGGGTTAGCTCTTTATATCCCTCTGATCCAAAATTTTTGCAAGGCTTTAACATTTTTCACGGAGGTCTCTTGGCAACTTAAAATGATGAGGCAAGTATTGGTGCTGGATACTTTTAATAAGGAATTCTAACTGTGCAATCCTAGATTTATTTTTATTTTTACTCAGAATTAAGTCAGTCTGAGATTCAGAAGGGCTTATGTATGAACAGAGCAGCTTTCCCCCATCCCTGGTGCATTGTATCTGAGTAATTTAATATATAGTATAGGCTGCAGTGTTTGTAATAATCAGCTTCTGAGTTCAACATATTTGTTCTCTGTTACTTCCAAGTTAGGGTATTTCCCTCTTCCTTAATACATAAGCAGTCCTGAGATAAAACCAATTTGCTGGAAAGTGGGAAATCAATAGGAATGAATGAAGAGGCTGAGCGTCTCAGCTGTGTTCTAAAAGAGACCGATGGAACATGGAATAATGATGCCATATTTACATACAAGGAACATCTATAAGATCGACCACACATTACTGCAGGACAGAGGATGGCAAAGTGAGAATTAAGCCGTCCATGATTTCTCTCAGGAATCTATATTGCTATAGTCATCTATGATGGGTCTTCATAAAATGTTGGCGTGATGGAGAACTCAGTGGATTAGGCATCTGGCTGTGTAACCAGAGGTTGGGAGTTTGATTCCCTACTGTGTCTCCTATGAGTAGAGCCAGCCTCTATGACCTTGGGCAAGCTTCACAGTCCCACAGCGCCCTTGGAAGAAAGGAATGGTCAGCTTCTTCTCTGAGCAGTCTCTCCCTCAAGGGCAGTGAACCTTCAGCCCTCCAGATGTTGATGACTTTTTAAGTCATCAACAAGATGTGAAGTGGGTTTTCCCATGGCCATCTAAATTAATAATTAATATATATGTTTTTTTTCCTGCTGGGGGAAAATGGACAGAGGGAGGTCCTTACAAGAGAGAGAGAGAGAGAGAGAGAGAGAGAGAGAGACCACATTCACAACTATTCACACAACCCACTGGTTGTCCTTCTGATTTCCTGTAGCAGATTCAGTACCATCATGATGCACCAGCAAAACCACAGGACACAGTGGGCAGTTGACTCTTTGGTTCTCTTGATTGGTATCTTCTTTTCTTCTCACTTCAGAACCGAGTAATAATTTATATTATTACTTTGGAAGGTAGTTCAGAAGAGACTGAGGTCCCTGAAAAAGTGTTAAGGATAGTAGTTACTGGTGATTTATCAACACAGGAGTGACAAAAAAATCTGCCCAGTCTTTATATGCTGTGCAACATATCTCAGAAGGACTGTGGTGGAGTAACATGCCAAATTGTATTCCAAATGGGTAGGTATTGGTCCATTTGGTCTCTCTTCTAACATAAATGCCATGTTCAATAAAATATGTGCCAGTCCTAATGAAGTCCTAGGAGTCCATGTTGATGGTTTCATTTGTAGTCATAGTGGCTGTTGCTGCTGTTTAGATTTGTGACACTAGTCAATAAAACTACACAAACGCTAAGAGATACGGAAAGCTGAGTAAGTGTAATGCTGCCTCTGTCTACCTAAAAGTAAATTCCACTGAGTTGTGTAAAATTTATTCCTAGTGATCTAGGACGGTAGCCAGAGAGGCAGAGAAAGACAGAGATCCATCTTAGCTTTTGCAGAAATGTATGGACAGAGGCAATTGCTGCTTAAATACTGTTTTAAAGTAATGGCATTCTTTCAGTGATCAAAGCTCCATGTGATTTCAAGCTCTTCTTTATTAATTCTTTTTCCTCCCCCCCCCTTTTTTTTTTGCAACTGCTTATATGAAGATGCTTACAGGGACCATTCTGGTTAATTTTTCACTAAAATGACAAATATGTAAATACATATAGCAAGTTCAGGTTCTTTCATGTCCAAGTGTCTTTCAGAAAAGGAAGCCAAAGATAAGGGCTACAGTATATTGAAATGTAGCTTGCAAGGGAAAGCGGCAGTGCTTGATTTCTCTTCTTGAATCAGCTGCTTCCTGTTAATATGCCACCAAACAAACAAACAAACAAAAAAACCTAAGCTAATTTCAGAGTCATACTCAGTATAACTAGTCATTTTGGCACCTAGGACTTTGCTTCCATATTGGTTGACCTTGGGCAACATTCAGGGAGGGTATGTAAGAACAGAGACCTCCATGGCTCACTCACCTGTCTTATATTTCCTTTTGCCGAGGGAGGAGTAGGTGGAGGTAGTATATATGCTGAGGGTGAACGGGTTTCTTAGGAGCAAATTCTACCAAGTGGGCTCATGTCCTTCCAGGTGCAGCCCTCTACATTTCCTCACCCTAGATATGCCGGTGGACATGTACCCACCGTATCTAGAAGCCAACAAAAACATGTAAAAAGATGCCAAAACTTTTGACTTGCAGATAGTTCTGTCCTGTGATCCATAGGGTCCCTTCCAGGTCTGCATTTCTAAGATGATGGTCAATATCACCTGGAATGGAAAGTGCAATGTGCACACATTTCTGTATGTTTCCGGCCTATGGAATCTGTCTTAATACATGTGTGTGTCCAATGAGTAGATCAACCAGGTTGTTATGGGCAGGAAGGAGGCATGTGGTTCAGACCAGTTCCTGCCTCTCTCCATCCATACCAGGAAACAGTGCCCCAAATCCTGATGGGACAACAGAGAACAGAAATGACTTACAGTAGGACCCCCTATCCACTGATTCATTATCCACTGATTCAGTTATCCATGGTTGGCAGAGGAAAAAATTAAATAATTCAGCAGCTACAAAGCAAGCTGTAAAGCAAGCTATTGTCACAAATGGCATCTGTAAAGCAAGCTTCTGTCACAAACAGTGGCCATAAAGCAAGCTACTGTCTCAAAACAGCAGTCATAAAGCAAGCTACTATCAGGAAACAGCAGTTTGGGGGTGGGTGAGCAGGTGTTCTCTCTTATCCACGGTTTCCATTATCCATGGGAAGGCCTGGAACCAATCCCCAGTGGATATCGGGGTCCTACTGTATTTCCTCGATCTTAAAAGAACCATTGTAGGGAGCAGATAGTACTAGATGGACTAGATCAGCTTCATGGATGGTCAGTTTGCCTTCCTACCTGGAATCTGTCCCAACCTACTTTGCAAAAAATAAAAAAAATCTGCTGGAGCACAGGGGATCAGTAGGGAATCAGCTCCTTTTTTGTGAAAGAAAAAGAAACAGGAATGGGTCACACTGTGCTCACAAAGTAGACCACGGCTGTTTGACAGTGATCCTCTAACGCTGGTTTTTGACAATACGTCAAATTACCTGCTGGAGGTGCATAATCGTTCTAAAATAGCAATGATACCAAACATCATTTAAAAAACCCATGCATGTCTATGAGTGCATTATCCACAATAGTAGGCAGACAGGGGTGCCTCCAAGTTCTTTTTTAAAAAAGCATTTCCTGCTCAGCCCCCCTTCCCCACCGTTGCCAACATGAATTTGTAAGCAGTCAATACACTTACTACCCACTCGATCTAAATGCAAATGTTCAGCCAACAGTTGCTCCCTACTTTTTAATGAAAAGATATTAATCTTTTGAGCAAAGGCATTTCACATGTGATCTCCACATTATGTTCTGAGATACTCCTGTTTACAGTTATTTTTACCAACAGCTCCTTCTTGCTTGACACCCATCAGCTTTATATTAGAAGAATCACATTGTTCCAGCATCCTCGTTGCCTCTTTTGAATTCCACCTCCATCTTCCATTCTTTTGTCTTTCACATGCTAAGCAAGCACAAAGGAAGCAATTTAAGGAGGGGAGGGAGGTTACAAAGAAGGCATCTAACCTTGCAAAAGAGAAGGAATTAATTGCTTAGTTCGTCCCAACAAAGCCGAAAACTTAAAATATTTGTGGACCACAGTGTCTGTCTACCAGCAGTGATTTTGTGGAAGAAATGAATTAGATTGGGTTATTCTATCACTTTTATGCCCTGCCACAACATACTTGCTACTTTTGGAAACCTTACCTTTGGATCTCCAACTCAAAGAGTGAGGAGTTACTTCTAAAGAGACTGACTATGCTGATGACTAGAGATGAGCACAAATCATTGGTTTGGCGGTTCATACCAGTTCATTTTTTTCACAGCTGTTCTGTGCTTTCCAGCCCCACCTCCTCCAGTGAGCACCTACTCAGAGGCAGTGGCTAGAATGGGTGGGGCAGGAAGGCCTGGACACGAATTGCCAAACCAGCGATTCATGCCCATCCTAACGATACCATACCAAAGCCATCAAGAACTAAGCAATGGAACAATGATCACACAAAAAGTGTTCTGCTTATATACTGCCCCATACCACTTCAAGTAGTCTCTGGGTGGGTTACAGTTTAATTACAGTATGCAGGCTACACATTGCCCCCCCCCCCCAACAAGCTGGGTACTCATTTTACCGACCTCGGAAGGATGGGAGTCAGCCATGAGCCTGTTAACTGTGATTGAACTCCAGGTTGTGAGGACAGTTTTAGCTGCAGTACAGGCATTTAACCACTGCGCCATGGGGCTCCTTATGTAATTCCACTGCTGCTTTATTTTCCATGGCTCCAGTACATCACTACAGTATTCCTTTTTGTCAAAAACGGGGAAATTGGACTCATTGCCCTTCTGGAAATATGAGTCATCCTCCTTTGCTGTTCAAGAGTAACTTTCTAAACTGAGCCCGTAAGCCTGAGTTTACAATATCATTTCTTACATCGGTGCCGGAAACAGATCCTCATTTCAGAAATCGTCACCCCAACAGCCTTGGTTCTCATAAACATCCAAGTGTGTCATTACTCGACTATTGTTCCATTAATAAACAACCATATATGCATTCACATATTTCAAGAAGCGGTTTAATAGGCAGATTGTACTTAAGAAAACAAAACAATACACAGACGGGTGTTAAGAGGGAGTGAGGTTTCCCTTCCATTAAAAATCTTTGATGGATGAACAATAGAACACGCCAGGAGCATCATGAATGAGCATTACATCTCAAGGACGGCCAGCAGCTGTGGAGGTGGAATAAAGCATCTTGCACAATAAGGAAGCACAAAGGACATCCTTGTGCATCGAGTAGAAAGCATTCCCCATTTGTCCTCCACCTGTCTGCTCTTCGGTCCTGCTGTCAGAGTACAAGTATCCTTTCTAGTGGTCTTGGTACGAACTTTTATCCTGGGCCTCCTTTGTTCTCTGTGTTGAAAGCCTTGCCCGTTTTGTGGGAGGAAAAGATGATTCATTTATGTCCTCCAGTTCTTTGTGCTTCGATTCTTTACGTTTCTTGCTCCTCACAATTTACTTACAGCCAAGAATGGCAGTAGGGCACATACCAGCATATTACCCTCCATGTGCTAGGGTTCAATGAAGAGAACAAACATATCAATTGAGCTGTGATGAGTTTTTTGTTTTTAAATGGCCTCAGTGACAATCCTAAAGTAGGATCAGGGTCAGGGCTAAAGTCCAGATATAACATATAGTTCTTTTATATGGGGTGTTTCCTGAAACCCCCCCCCATGCAGCGGCATAGCAAGATTTTGGGGCGCCTGGGGACAAAGTTGTGTTTGCATCCCTCCGTCCCTCCCTAACCCATCACATCCACCCAGGAAGGTGGGGCAATCTTGCAAGCATGGGGCAGGTGTTTGTGTGTGTGTGTGCATGTGTTAACGTGCGTGTGCCTTACCTCTTCCACTGTGGCAATGAAGATTTGGAGGAGGAGAAGGATGGTACCACAGCCAGCGTGCTCGCCCGCCCGCCCACTTGCCTGCTTGCTTTGCTGCTCACCTGGTGCATGGTGTCGGGAGGGCGCAGGGCTTCCTCCTCCCCCTCCCCCTCCAGCCACCCCCAGATTTTCCCCCCATGGCCAGATGTACCCTTCTGCTCCCCCCCCCCCGGTATGCCCCTGCCACCATGTCTCTCATGAAAAACAAAAGAAATGTAATAATTTATGACAATGGAGCAAGCATATTGAAAACCAGAGCATATTCTGTTGCATGACATTTCGCCAAGAATGATGTAGGATATTAGTTATTTATTTATTTGATTCAATACTTTATACTGAAAGGGCACAGAAAATATCCACATTAGCAAATACTACTTGACATGTTAAGACATCCATCATCCGAGGTCTTTGGTGTACTTCTTTTCTTTTTAACTCTATGTGGCAAGTGGCATTTTTCATAACTGCTCCAGCAACCATGCTATTTCAGGTTGGAGTGGGGGCTTACAATGAAATCATGAACCTGGTGGCTGTATAGAGCAGTGGCTTAGGTGTGTGGCAGCAGCGCCAGAGGTCAAGAGTTCAATTCACCACTGTGCCTCCTTGGTTGGCGCTGGACTTGATGATGATCCATGGGACCATCTAAGATGAAGAGGACAGGGGTTGAAATAACCCCTCCAGATGCAAGAGAGATCATAGTGACAGATGTCTTTTGGACATTGACTCATGGCCATTTAGACACCAGCCTTATCAGCTCATCTTATAGAGAACACATTAATGGAAGGAAGGAGCCCTCTTGCTCACTTTGTCTCTTCCATCCCATCATCATGCCCAGGTCCACAACCTTGCATATAGTTCCAGGTCTCTGTTGGGGAAACTACTTGACCGACATCGGTTTGAACGATTTGCCGTTCAACACACACAGGGCCAGCAGAGTTGGGTTCAGTGACATAACAAAGGGGACAAGATTGACAAATTATATCCCCCTCTCTTCCAAACATTTTTCATTGTGAATGGGAAAAAGTAGGGCATAACCTATGGGTGGGGTTGAATTGTAATTGCATGAATTACTGGACTAAAAACTTGCAAATATGATGAGCTGTTGAGTTCTCCAGGGTTGTCCTGCTGGTTTATCTACTTATTCATTTAAAACATTTGCCTCACAGGGACTCAGTGCGGGTTGCAGAGCCGTCTAAGGAAATGCAGTTGAAATTCAAACAGGTGAAAATACAAAATTAGAAACATTAACGGCCTTGTGCAAAAACCTGTGCAGGCCAGGATCTTCAAGCCCCAGAAGGCTCCAACAAAAAAAGAGACAACATTTGGGGATGCAGAAAGAAGCAAATGGCATTTGGAGACAGAAGATAGAACATTTGCAGGTGGCGAGATAAGGAAAACATTGGCCAGATATCATGACCATTGTTCTCAGAGATGGTGTAAAGAGGTGGCCATACCAAGGAAGGCTAGGAAGTCTTTGGCTACGAGCCAGGCTGGCCACCTTCATGTGGAGTGCTCTGCCTATGGAGGAGGATCAGGCCCTTTCCTGCCAAATATTCGGAAACCACCCAAATTGCTTTTCATGGACACATTCCAGGATGTCTGCCTTTTTGTTACTTAGTCTTCCTTTTTTTTGTTAAATTTTGTAGCTGGAATCTTATCTATTACCACCATCTTGACGGTTCAGCCATGTCATTCTTCTTATATTTTTCATTTTTTCCATATTTGTTAGTTGGGTTTCATGTGGTTGTGTTCTTGATGTTTATTTCACTATTGGAAACCACCCAAAGTAGTGGCAGTGCTACTAGATGGATCAGTAGAGAAATGGAAGTGTAAGGAAGGAAAGAAGGAAGGAAAACTAGATGTCATACAGGAAAGAATAATCTTCGGGTATGAAGAAATGGTGAGTCTTGTCTTTAGAAATGAATTAGCAATATTGTTCATGAAGACAGATGGCTTGCAAGGCAAGAGCCTTGCAATCCTAATTTAGGGCCTGTGGAGATCCTTCCACTCCGGTGGGTAAGGTCCCCAAGCCCATTGCATTGCCTTAGAGCTGAAAAGTATGCAGTAGTAGAGATGGGCACGAATCAAAAAATGGCATTTCGTTTGTCGTTTGTCGTTTGGAGGGTCCATTTCGGTTCGTTTCCGTTTTTTGTGAATTTTTGCAAAAAAATCGTTTTCGTTTTCGTTCATTTCATTACCATTTCATTACCATTTGTTTCAATTTTGTGATTTTTTTAGGATTTTAAGCAATTCACATATTGCAGTAACGGAAACGAAATGCACGACAAAATTTCCGGTGTTTCTGTTCGTTTCGTTTCATTTTAGAGACGAAATTTGTTTGTCGTTTCATTACGTAACGAAATGAAAAGTGAAAACGGAAACGGAAAATTGTGCGTTTCGTGCCCATCTCTATGCAGTAGCATAAGCCTTTATGTTAGCAGAAAACAGGAGATCAAATTTAGGTTCTGTGTTTTGTTTTATGCAGGGTGTTACTCGGGTCTAAATGGAACCACATCATTAGGAACGAGTGGTTTCATGTTGGCAAAACAACAAGAAATGAAAGCTCTTCTAAATCTCTGGGAATTTGCACTCTTGCGGCACCAGAAAGAAAGCCTGAAGGGCATACAAAGGAGTCGACAGGATTAGAAGCTTGGTTTTGATTCCTTTACCTGTTCAAGGAGCAAACCATTACTTTTCATGTTTCTTTCTGTGTTGCTTTTCACCTCTGCAAAAACCTCTGCCCTAGACAGCAAAAAAAAAGAAAGTAAAATATGTTTGAGTCCTCAAAGCACGAAGAACCTGGCTAATGGAGCGGTTTTGTGACACCACCCTACTTTCTCTGTCCTTCCAAGAGGGCAGATGTGTAACTAGTAATGTGATTTGCTCCAGGAATCTGTTCTCCTTGTAAACAGAAATAGTTCTAAAACATTATCTCTCGCTTTTTTCTTTTTCCTAGTCTTCCCGTAAAACAAGCTGGTCTCCTGTGCATACATGCCCGCTCTTTCTTACCCTTCTTCACTTTCTGTGAGCTTTCTTGCTATCAGTAAAAGTGAGGACATCTCTTCCCCTCCTGCATACATATACACACATCTCATCAATGAAGTGTGTGTGTGTGTGTGTGTGTGTGTGTGTGTACTGCTAGGACATTGCTGGGATGTATGTATGTGTATGCAGAATGGTCAATGATGAAGATGAAGCAAACAGCGAGAGCAAGTACCAGAACCTTAGGGGACATCTGAAAGACTCCCAGAATTCTCCCAGCCAGCATCACTATAATGGTCAAACTGGCCAAGACTATTATGGGAGATGTAATCAAAAATCAAAGCAAAGGGTGGTGCTTATATACCACCCGATAGCACTTAAAGCACTCTCTGGGTGGATTCCAAGTAATTTTGCAGGTACACATTGCTCACCCACCCAGTCAACAAGATTGGTACTCATTTTTACCAGCCCCATAAGGATGGAAGGCTGAGTGAACCTTGAGCCTATTATCTGGAGTTGAACCCCAAGTTGTAAACTAAATTTCTGTAAAAGCATAGGCCTTAAAGTTGCCCAAGGCCAGAAAGAACAGAATGTCCCTTTCCTTGAGAGATATTTGGCAATGAAAGGTGTTTGGTTGCATTTCACGCCGAGTAATGTTTTAACACCCCTGTTTGTTATTCAGATCTTCTGAAGCTATTTGGGGACACAACTGATCAGGAGAAACTTCCTAACTGTTAGAGTAGTATGGCAATGGACCCAGTGACCTCAAGAGGTGGTGAGTGCTCCAACACTGGAGGCATTCAAGAGAAACTGAAAGAGCCACCTGGAAGATCTCCTTTGACTGGTATTCCTGCCTTGAGCAGGGGGGTCAGACTGGATAGCTTCATAGGCCCATTCTCAGTTCACTATGAAGCTTGGGTGTGTAAACAAAACAATGATTCAATGCAACAACAGGGAGAAACAACATGTGCTAATATAAAGAATGGCATTTACCTTTGAGCCTTGATGTGAAAAAAATAGGTTAGTTAGGAAGGAAAGTAACAGTAGATAACAACATAATTATCACTTTGGTATTGCCTTATGAGACTTTGGCTATTAACTCATCTGTTGAAACGGATATTCAGCATGTGTTATATATTCTATCTCAGCTGTTTCTCTCTGGATTCTTGATCCTTTTATTTTTCTTCTTTGGAATAGTACATAACTTTCATACCTTGTGAAGAGTGTCCCGAGAGACTGAAGTGATTTGAGACGGATTTGTGTGCGCTGTGATTTATGCCCATCAATAATTATGTGTAGTCCTCCCTGGCTTTGAGGATTTTTGTGTTTGTTTGCCTGTTTCTGTGCCCCTTGGAAGAGGAGACAGGAGAGCATAGCCCTGGGTGTCCCTAAGTCAACTTTCATCAAGAACTTGACTGAGCTGAAGAGTGGCTAGCTGGAAGCGGCTTTGCTTTCAGTAAGCACTCAGGTCAAACAAAATTCTTGAAAACAGATAAATCCATAAATTCATCCTGCATTTCACCTCCGATGGCTTTGTGATAACAGAAGCTAGAAGAAATCAGCAGCAGCCTGAGTGTCTTGTGAGCCTTTGGAGCACAGTAGGTGTCTTTGAGAAAAAAGAACAGCTGATCTTTCTTCACTCATAAAAGCAGAGCGAGGCTTAAGCGAAGGAGGAAAAACAGCAGAGCAGCAAAGTAACATTTAATGCTTCAGCAAGGTTGCAAAGTTAAACCTCTTACAATGCTTCCTCTCTCCCAAAGCAGCTTCTCCAAAAATCCTGGACTGATATTAACAACAAAAGTAATCTCAACTTGATTAGACCTACTGAATCAATGTGATTTCCATCAACATCGACTCATTGATCAGTAATTGATTCAAGAGGCCTCCTTTCACTTGGGATTACCACCTTAATTAAGATCAGATCATGGAATATGGTTTTTTAGACTCAAAGTTCTGGAACCTCCTCTGCCTTTGTGGATTCTGGCTATTCTGGCTAAGGGTTCTCAGAATTGAAACCCAGCCGTTTCGGCCAATATGTTACTGAGAGCTTGTCATTGGAAGAGGGGATTCCATAAATGCTGAAAGCATCTGATTGTCACAGCAAGAGCTTATCCCACTCCTGTCATTTTCAGATTAGTTTGCTTAGTTCCTTGGTTGGTCATCAGAAATAAGACTTCATTTATAAGTCTGGTTACTCCATCATCAAGGTCTTCCTAAATCGTGTTTCTGAGACTCAGATTTTAGTTTCTATGGCTACCGGTAAAACATAGTTTGGCCCTTAAGTTGAATGAATGTAGAAAGGTTTAAGACCTAAATAACCCACCTGGAGTTTGTAACATAGGCAGAAGTCATTACTCCACTGTGCAAATGTGGAATACATAACTTGAAATAAGCCGTATGGCTGAGAGAGATGAGTGGTACCAAGTCTTCTGAGCTGTAGTCACACACATTAGTCACTACTCCAGATGTTCTTGGGCTACATTCCACATAATTCCATGGATTGTGCTGACTATGGCAGAGGGAACTTGCAACCCAACATCATCTCAATTGGAATGCTATTGCTATATGTTCTTCACCCTGATGTATAGGTCAAGCAGACATCCTGGGGCTGCACAGATGTTGTTGGTAACATGGTCCCTTTGCCTCTCTCATCATTTCTTGTGCTGACTGTAGTTGATGGGAATGGTGGCTCCCTAGCATCTGGATGTCCTTGAGTTGTACATAAGGACCAAAAGGGTTGGCCTTTTCCCGAGGCTTATATTTTACCCACACACTTAGAGCAAGTGAGATTGACGTGTGCGTGTGTCTGTGTGCGTCTCTGTAAATCCTTGACACATCAATAATACTGGTGTGGGTAAAACCTATATATGAATAATTAGGTAGATGTGTATTGTTCCTTATTATGTGCTTTAAATTTTAAAGTTCATGCAATTAAAACAGAGAGAAATATTGACAGATGTCTATGACATGAATGCCATCCCCCTTGAAAAGAGCCAGATATAGATAAATTGCTGCATTATACCCTGAAGAATGAAAATATTCTGGAATGTCAATCAAACCTTCCCTTTGATTCACCTCCTTCCCTCCCCCAGATTGGATAATTTCCTCTCCCCCTTTTCAAAACACACCGAATCAGATAAAGAATCATTTATAAAACATGAACACACGCAAGCTGTTGCCAACTTGAGTGCTCGTCGCCGTTATGAGTGCAAATGAATAAATAGCTTCAGAATCTTGATTAAAATGTAGTTGTGAAATTCTGAAGGCCCTGAAAAGGTGTGTGTGTTGGGGGTGGGGTGAGATGGAACTGTTTGCATTTGTTTCTGTATTTGAAGCACTGGATTTCTGTGTAGGCACCACAATCTTATACTTTTTTGAAACATTAACATTAACGGCTACTATGGCCGTGGCCTTCAAAGAGGTATGCTTGTGAATGTTTGAAACTGCTGTAAGAATAAACAATGTGCTGAATGCAGTTAGTAGTCTTAGTTGTAACTGCCCCTCTGAATCAATGCAGTTTTCATTGTGGACCTGCTATTCAGCAATTGTTTCAATGGGTTTATTTTATTTGGGACTATCAGTTGGATTTAGGAAGCTAACATTCATTCATTCACTTGCTCACTCACTCACTCATTGTGCAAAAGCACTATATTTTCTCTTAACTCTGCTCTCCAGCTGGACCCCACTCCCTCCTACGACTGGTTAAATCTAACTATGGGACTGTCTGTTTTCATGAGTGCAAGACCAGGTGACTGAAGGGAAGCCTGCTTGGAGGGTCAAAGGATCTTTACATGATTACTATTGTATGATCAGCAAACAAGATTTTAGAGAGCATATTTTAGCTTCTATAAGAGCTGCCTTGTTGGATGAGAAAACCACAATTCAGTAGCTTTTCTTTCTATCTCCTTAATGAAAGGGTTGTATGTTCCTTCCTTCCTTCCTTCCTTCCTTCCTTCTTTAGTGTGAGCTTTGTCATTTGTCTCATTTTGTTGACTTGCGGTTTGTTTGACAAGAAATTGTTGATTGATCCAAGTCAGTTATAATTGTTCCCTACAAGAAGTTGTTTCAACTTTTTGAATTTGATGGACTCTGTCATGGTGGGCTTAAGTGGTGTCAGGAATTCACTGTAGTATAATCAACAAAGAAGTAAATGTGTATGTGTTTTTTTCTTTTTAGCCTGGTTGCACATCAATATAATAAACAACTGTCATGTATATTTAAAACTGCCATTCCAGGATTTTAATTATGTCACCTCCAAATAACTTCTCCTCAAAAGAAAGCTGAACTGGCAGCTCATGGTCTGAAGAAAATGAAACATGACGTAGCTCATTTTCTATTCCTCCTGGAGCTAAAATTTAATTTTCTTCTTCTTGACATGAAAGTATTTTAATTAGAAATTATTTCTGATTGTGCTCTTCCCCATCCTCCGAGCCCTCCATACGGAGAGGGAGAGAGAAAATCTGTTGAATCAGTCAGCGTGTAAGCATTATTCTTCTGACAAATGTTGCTTTCATAATATCCTATTAAATTAGGCCTTCACACATATTAAAAAAAGTCGGGATAAGCAGTGGCCATTAAACGAATGAAAGGGACCCTGATTTTGCAAACAAGTGCCGTTTATCGTACCAAAAATGGCATCCACATACAACAGTTTGGCAAGGCTTGGTGACCATACATTGTCTCTTGAAGTCAACCGGGTGTTACCTCATGTCCACTTTGTTGCTCTAGAAAGTGTGCTGAGTTGTGGTACTTAAAATTGTTCCCCCATGGCCGTCGCGCTTTAAGCAAAATAAAGTGCGACCACGCACGCCGAAGCGCAACTCAGGGCATCTTTCTTGTACCTGGCCTCAGGGTGATGGAATCCTTGTCGCATTTCCATTGTGGTTTCTAAACCGGTACACATGCCCATGGGGTAACTTATATTCCACAAAATAACTGGGGAAACAAAAACAAAATGCACTTTGATGTGGCACCTGTCCATGAGGTCACAGAAGTTTCGTAACAATAAAGTGCATCCTTGAAGACGCACGAACAGCAACAAAACCAGGTGACCGCAACAAGATATATTACACATTTTATTTTGTTGCGGTACAAAGTGGCTGTGAGGTAACGCCCCAAGTACATGCTACCAGGAAATAGAAGGAGAGAGAGTCAGAAAGAGAAACAGAGAGAATGCTGAGGTGATTAACATCACAGTTAGGAAGACAATGATGAGATGGCCCTCACGCTTTATGAGTCTGCTGTCCAGGTAGTGACTGCAGACAAGGAAATGGAGGGTCCCTGCCTGACATCCTGCTGGTTCTATATCTTGAAATCAGGGCCTAAAATGCCCGGCCATCCCAATAGAGCAGCGGTTGCCAGCCTGGGGTCCCCAGATGTTCTTGGACTAAAACTCCCAGAAGCTTTCACCCACTAGCTGTGCTGGCCAGGATTTCTGGGAGTTGTAGCCCAAGGACATCTAAGGACCCCAAGTTGGGAATCACGGAAACAGTGGAGGATGGCTTCAGAGATCATCAGATTGAGGCCTGCCCCTCTCCAAAGGGCTCTTGGGTCCCATCCTCTCGAGTACCCTGCATTTCCAACTGTTAAGAGTTCAGTTTTCCTAGTGTGCAGCAAAAACATAGCACTATTGGTAGTAATGAACAGGTACTTCTTGATCCCTCAAGTCTTTATCACTTTCACATGTGTTTGAACATAATTTTGTCCTCCCCGTATTTGCACCGAGTCAGTGGTGTTTGTTTCTTGATTTGTTCACAGATATTTGCACAACTATACACCATCTCTCCCCCACATTTTTGTACCTAGGTCCCCCACATATTTCCTCAGATCATCTTTCTCCTCAGATGACTCTATTTGCACTCCTTTCGCTGACAGTGGAATTGGAAACTCTGTAGCAGCAGGAACCTTTAAAGGTGGCTGTGCATTGGCTGGACACATCTGTCTTACAAGCTCGAGTTGCCTCTCTTTGCATTAAAAATGGAGATGAAACAAACAGTTACACCCACTTCCAACCAGTTTGGAAACTAAGCATGGTCAGACCCATGTAATATCTGTGTGGAAGCATAGAGAAAGCCAAGGGTAAGCAGATCACATCTGAAATTCTGGAGAACCAGAATTCTGGAGAACTTAGAAATGATTAAAGGGACTGGACCAGGCATTGGTTTCACCTAATATAAGGAATTCCTTAAATTCTATCAGGAGCCATAGTTCAGTCCTGGAATCCACTTTCCACATGTAGGCATCCAGTGCCAGTGTTTTCATGCTGCCCGAGGGAAGACTCTTGCCTGTAACTCTGCGGAACCATATCCAGACCAATTTTTCAGTATCAAGCCGGATAAATCAAGGCTCTGACAGGATAAAGCGGCTGGATGTGTTGTTATGAAACCACTTGCTTGCTGTTAATCTCATTATAGTCAAACCTGCAAAACAGACTCTGAGCCACAACAGACATTCATACAAATCTGTTTCTAGAAAGAGTGCTCTTTCAGTGGTGGAAAAAGGTGCATTTGTGGAAATGCATGAAGAGAAGAAGCATTGTGTTCTAATGGTAACCTACGGAATGTAATCCACACTTTACTTGGCATGGTCATTTCTAGGGTCCTGCATGACAAGTGAGTTCCTGCATGAGGTTGGAAAGAAAACTGCGTGAAAGCAGGAGAGACACCTTCCTTTGTACATTTCCCCCCCCTGACCCTGGCATGACCTTTCTATTGTGTCATTCTAAGAGATGCTTTTAGATATCCAGGTTTGACCTTTGAAGGCTAGGATTGTTGTTCTCCCTTGAGGGGAAAGAAAAGCAATGGGTATGTGCTTTTACAAAACAGAAATTGTCTCTGTAATGAAACATTTCAGCTCTTTGCAGCTTTCAGATGTTTTCCCTGGTATGTTTTCCACCCATTGATCTGAGCTTGATCCTTCAGGGCAACCTTCACACTATAAGAACCCTTCCCCACCTTTACTTTTTCCCGTCCACTTTTCATCTGTGTAAGGAAAAAGACTGTTAGTAAACATCCTTCTCATATTTCTGAATTAAAATTTATTTATTTATTTATTTATTTATTTATTTATTTATTTATTTATTATACTGGTTAAAATCATTTTACTAAAAAGCACCATTATTTAGTCAGCTGGCCTAGAGTGCCAAGCACACAGCAGGCATTCCCTCTTTGGACAGCGTCTGAGAGCTGTTGCCACAGGAACATAGGTGCTCGGTCGTCTTGAGACGTAATGGCTATCTTGCAACCTATTTCCTGGATTAAGTTCAAGGCTGATTCTCCCCAGACTCCAGATATTTAATTGTCTGCTCAATCTTTCATACTTTTTCCTTCTCCTCTCTCTCTGTCTCTGCCTTTATGTGTCTGTCTGTCTGTCTGTCTGTCTGTCTGTCTGTCTGTCTGTCTGTCTGTCTCTCTCTCTCTCTCTCTCTCACACACACACACACACACACACACACACACCTTGTTCTCGAGCAAAGAAGCTGCATATTTTTAATTTAAAATGATGGCACATAGGAAACTGTACACATGATTGTCTACTGCAGTGGCTGTCAGTAATTCCACAAACACCTTGGTGCCAAATGGACAATTACACCCATGTGGAGAACTTTAGGTTCAATTCAATTACATTTTCAGTAAGGCAGTTAAGGGGTTGCGTAGGGGAAGCAAATCTGTGCAGCTTCATCTGGGAGAGGGCATAATTGTTTTAAAATATAACAAACATCTGAAACTTCCAAAACCAGCAGGGTTGCCTTCCTCCCCATCTGTCTGAGCAGACCATCTGTGTTCCAAGATGCAGCTGAAATAGCAGAATGCTAACTAATAGCAGGCTTCGATGATACAGTTAACATTTCATTAAAGATGGAACTCCCCCAAGAAGGAAAAGATTTCTGTATATCCAGGCCATGCCCCTTGCTTCACTTCTGTATGTGTGCATTAGTTATCTTTTTGTTTTGTCATCAGCAACTAAACCTGGATTTCAGTTGCAGATCTGATTACTCAGGCACAGAACT
>JAHTLZ010000213.1:5566675-5599314 GCA_023846285.1 Phrynocephalus versicolor | reverse complement strand
ACAGCATCAGAGAGAGAGAGAGAGAGAGAGAGAGAGAGAGAGAGAGAGAAGGAGAAAGAGAAAGAGAAAGAGAGAGAGAGGTGCATGCATGTACATCAGGCACGACCAAACTTCAGCCCTCCTGATGTTTTGGACCACAATTCCCAGAATTCCAAGCCTGTATTTCCAATGGCACAGGACTGTGGGAGTTGTGGCCCAAAACATCTGGAGGGCCGAAGTTTGGGCATGCCTGATGTACATGAAGGCACGAGTGCTTAACATTACGCTCATTACAGCTCCAACAAAAGACCTCAGTTTATCAAGTTTAATCTCAGCAGCTTGGTTCCTGTACACCCAGATATTCAGAAAAAGTGACATTATTTTATTTAACTAGTGCTGTCCTAGCAAAACTTTATCCGAAAGGCTGCAGTGTTCTTTTCTTTTCTTCTTTTCTTTTATTTGTAGCACCCTTTATTTATCTGGATGTTCTCTCTTTCTCTCTCTTCTTAAAAGTGCCTTCGTGATTGTCTTCAGAAAACGAATGGAAATAGCAAAACAAATAGATGGCTGGGAAAAGAAGTGAGCAGGGGGGAAACTCGGCAATATTTTGTTTACGTTTTTGTATGACTTGTGCAACTTTCCGGGCTTCATGGTAGGAAATTGCTTTACAAATTGCTCCAGGCAGTAAAAGCTCAAGAAACATGTCTCCAAATTTGTTCCCTGGTTTTTAATACTCTTTTCCCCTCACACCACGACATCTGTTTACTTTAAAGAGGCTTTAACAAGGAGTTTAGGCATAGACAATCCCCCCCCCTGCACACACACACACTCACAAGTTCTTGGCAAGAAGCCAAAATGAAAAGGTGTTCTCTGCTTTTTGTATTAAAATAAATACAGTGGAGCCTTGTATAACAGTTTGTATAATATAAAACCTGTACAACATAAAAATATTCTGGAAATAGAGGAAATTTGCTTAACAGAATCGCCCATGGGGCGAATCCGTACAACATAAAAATGGGATCACTCCGTTTTCAATGCATTCCTATGGGAAATTTGTATAAAGGAAATTTTGCTTAACATAATTTCATTTGGAATGAATTAATTCCTTTATACAAGGTACCACTGTACAAACATGTACAAATGTTCAAAGCAAGACAAAATCTCTTGGCAGGGCCACGTCTGGTGCCCTCACCCTTCCCACCCCCCACTGAATCTCTCAAATTGTATGCTTGTGTTTAAACAGCTTGATCTTTGCCTTGAGTGGACCCTGGAGCCATTGCACAGTGAGAGTGGAAGGGCAATTGTAATATTCCGAGCCTAGGGATGCAAAATTACCCTTGCAGCATTGCGCGCTTGGCAATGATCCATGGAAAAGTTCTGGTTCAGGACTACAACTCCCAGAATCTCCATCTAGCATAACCTGTGGCTGTTCTGGGCAGAGGATTTCAGGAGCTGTAGTCTGTTTTTAAAAGTAACTGTTGCAAGCCCTGGCACTAGTTTGGAGGGTCTCACAAATCACTATGGGACGGAAAAAATACACTATAGAAGTCGAATTGCCTCTTTGGTCTACCTCAGTGGTTCTCAACCTGTGGGTCCCCAGATGTTCCTGGACTGCAACTCCCAGAAACCCCTTCCAGCACAGTGAGTGATGGAGGCTTCTGGGAGTTGCAGTCCAAGAGCATCTGGCGAGCCACAGGTTGAGAATCACTGGTCTACCTGTTGGTAGGAGGTAGACCAAAATTTTGATCATTCAAAATTTTGAATGATCAATTCCTGAAGAAGCGACTATGTTCCTTTTGATAGTTCACTCCGTTTTGCTTTTACTACACTGATTTTTGAATGTGTTTATTCCGTTATAAAACACAAATGGATACCCAACCCCATAGGGTAGCAAATGTTGTTGCTGTTCTTCTGACTGTAGTTTTAAACTGAATATATTTCCTGATATCCACCCCAATTCTACAGCAATTAGCCAATTTCAAGGGTAGTATATGGTTACCATTGTGTCTACATGAAATTCTGAGCTTCAGAGGCCTTGTACTTACCATACCAAGAACATCAGTCAGGGCTTCATGATATGAATGTGGGATTCCCGGAAGTATCTCCTTATCTTCAGTGGAAATTAGAAGTCTGGATTTGATGGCTCTTTGGCTTGATGGAACAGAGCTTTCCATATGTTTTTAAATTTAGGCTAGTTAAGGTTGAGTGAATCCTGACTTAAGATACAAGTTCCAGTACACCAGGCATCCCTGAATTTTGGTGACCCTGATTTCATGGGGTGGCGAATCTGTCCCAGGTTTTAACGCAACATTTTAGGGAGCTATCAGAGGTGTTAAAACCTGTTCGCAAAATAAGTTCATATCTTGTTTAAAGTTTGGGCTAAACTGGAGTCACGAGCCTCCACTGCCATGCACCATTGGGTCCTTTGATGCAGAAAGGCAGTGTAAGATATGACAAATGGACGAACAAACAAATTTAGCACCCAACTCAAACATTAAAAATGGGATATCACCATATCATTGAACCTTGATGAATGAAGGCCTGTTGTTTCACAAAGGCTTGCTTCTGAATACGAAGGCTGAGCGCATCCTGTTCAAAGGAACAGTTTAGGCTTTTGTGTATCCATTTACTGGGGGAGTAATCCTCATTAAATATAATGGAACTTGTTTTAGAGTAGATATTAGAGATGGGCACGACTTAGCGGTATTTTTGTTTTCGTTTTTGTTTTTTCGTTTTCGTTACGTAACAAAACGAAAACGAAAAATGGTTCAAAAATGGACCGAAAACGGAAACGAAACGACTAATTTTGAGCCAATTTTCGTTTTTCGTTACTGGAAAAACACATAATGGAGCTAAATGGGGAGAAACGAAATTTTTTTCGTTTTCGTTTTCATTTTTCGTTTTCGTTACGTAACGAAACGAAAATGAAAAATTTTGAAATTAGCTCACGAAAACGGAAACAAAATGAAACGGACCCTAGCCGAAAACGAAAACGAAAACAAAAAAATTTTTCTGAGTCGTGCCCATCTCTAGTAGATATATACAGTATGTATCCAGGATCACCGTACAGCTAGTGTTTGTTTCTCTGATTGGCTCAGACTTCCCCAGTAACTGCTAACTGATCTATTTAACTAGAAATAACAGGAACTGGACTGGGGTACATACACATGCAAACATGTGTTCTGCTACTGGGCCATTGCCCTCTTGCTTGGCTGTCAGTATTAATAATCATTGAGACAATGTCGGGGCTTCGCACATGTGTTTACCCAGGCTTTTAGGGCCCAGCCTCCAGCTTCTGCCATCACTGCCGCTGCATTGCAGAAGGAAGAAACCCCATCTGTCATCGCTGGCAACATGTTTAGAAGAAATCTCAGCATTTTCTCGAGTGAGGACTCTTCAGATTAATTTATAGAATAAAAGAGTCAGCCCATTTTTAATAGATTCCTCTTAAATCACAGTAAAACCCATTTGCAGTACGTCAGCCCTTTGATCTTCAGAGTGATAGGCTGTTATGAATTGACAGGGACGTTCCTTCTCCAGAGGTGCCTGAGTGAAAACTCACTCCTCGAGAGCTAGCTTCTGGTTAAGCATGCTCTAAGATCATAGAAAATAAATATAATGGATGTGTTTGAGAGAGAACTGAACTTGATCAGCATCACTCACTGGAACCCAAGCTGAGCACAAGTCCTGTACCACCAGGTCTTGCATGACCTTGGAGGTCAGGGCAGGGATGACCCAAACCATTTTGTAGACAAAGGCAAAGCGCTGCATGACATTCAACACTTCCCATGCTCAGTGGATAGCAGCCCAGCAGGGCTGTATCTAAGGGGGGAGAAGGTTACATCTTCCCTGAGCACAACAATCTGGGGGCGCCTGGAGGGGGAGCAGGAGGAGGAAGCCGTGCACCCTCCCGCCACCCAGCAGTCCTCCTTTCCCCTAAGGCTTGGCGATGGCACTCCCTCCGCCGCCTCCACTGCTGCATGCCAGTTTTATGTGATTTTGAACTGGTTGATAGGTAAGAGTTGGGACAAGTAATGGGAGCTTGCCATAGATTCCAAATGCTGACCTTTTGATTGACAATCTCAGTATCTCAGCAACTAAATCTGCAGCACCACCGGCATCCGTGATGCAACTTATACATCACCCCACAGCATTAGAGCACTCTCTGGGCAGTTTAAAGGAATCACCTATGTTATCTTTATGACCATCACTGAGGATTTAATTGTTTCTTTTAATTATTGTAACTGGCTGGATAGTCAGGGGTTTAAGTATCTAGCTGCAGAGCCTGAGGTTGGCAGTTCAATTTCGCACCGTGCCTCCTACAAGTACCTGTGTGGCCTTAGGCAAGCTGCACAGTCTCAAGGCACCCCTATAAATATTTATTTATTCATTCATTTAAAGTTGTTTTACCTGCGTGGCTACTTGCCTTTTTCCTTAAAAAGGATCCAAGTCAGCTTGCGTCATTAAAAGACAACATTTAAAGCTAAAAACGGAAAGTATGCATTGCAAATGCTAAAAAAGATCAAACAAAAACTACACTTAAAAAAACACATTCAAAGCAGTAAGATTACAGTCATCCATTAAAAAACCCACTCAGGCAGCCTGGTCTTTGAAGAGAAAGGTCTTTCCCTGCTTGCGGAAGGACAGCCAAGATGGAGCCAGCTTGGCCTCCTGTGGGAGAGAGTTGTAAAGTCTGGGAGCAGCAACAGAGAAGGCCCTCTCCTGTGTCACCACCACCACCACCACCAAACACACCGGTGAAGGTGGTGGGACTGCAAGAAAGGCCTCTCCTGATGATGCAGAAGAGAATTGTAAACCACTTCTGAGGATTCTTTACCTGGAAAACCCTCAACAGGGTTGCCATAAGGCAGAATTGACTTGATGACACATCTTGATGAGGATGAGGAGGATGAGGAGGATGAGGAGGATGATGATGATGATGAGGAGGAGGAGCTATTTGCTAGGTGGGTAGTATGAAAGTCTAATAAATAAATAAATTGATGATGATGATGATGATGACGACGACGACGACGACGATGAGTAGCTATTTGCTAGATGGGCGGTATGAAAGTCAAATAAATAAATAAATAAATAAATAAATAAATAAATAAATAAATATGATGATGATGATGATGATGATGATGATGATGATGATGATGATGAATGCATTTACAAGTCTGAGCTTCTTAATAAAGCAGGGGCTTCTACCCTGCTCTACCCCCAAATTCTTTTGCTTGGGCATCAAGCCCTCAAATTTGAAAATTTCCTCCCTGAGTTTTAAATGACAAAGGGGGGCCCCCCCCCCCCCCGCAGCCGCCTCTTCGGCAAGCATCTCTGGCAGATACTGGCTGCTGTTAGACTGTCTGGCAAATTATTCTCCATTGTTGAGGGAAGAAAAGGTCATATATCACTGGTTCTGATAATGAGTTTGATAACACAAGAGCAGGGTATGCATTTGCTCTAGAGAGAGCACGCAGGAGCGTCAGGATGAGTGAGAAATGCCACCACCACCTGCAGATAAATGGTGAAACGGTGTGACTGAAGACTCGCCTGATTTGTGAAAAACTGTCAATATAATCTCCCCGAGGCAGAGAGCAAACTCTCTTGCTGCATTAGGTGCCCCTGTAATTATATTTCCTTTGCTCTCTTTTATGTTCTGCACTTGGCATTGCCTTTGATGCTCATTAATTTAACATGAGGGGCTTCTATGGGTGGAGAAATCTTTTTTTCCAGCACATTTGCCCCTGAAATTGCTTTACTGGAAAGCCTGTATCATGAAGGCAGGTGAATGGCAACACAATTAAACCAGTTGTGTTTCTTTCTTTCTTTTTTTCCCTTGTCTAGCAAGAGATCTCTGCTGGAGCGTCTCTCTCTGGCCACATCATGTTGCTTTCTTTCTTTAGATATGCAATGCATTAATTCGTTTGTCCATTTGCTCATTCATTAATGCATTAATTCCTCCATTCATCCCCCTCTTCCTCCCACTTATGCCCATATCCTTCCCCCCCCCCCATCTGTCTACATCATCAACACTCAAAGCCCATGTTCTTAAGGACTGGTAACCAGTTTGCTACTTGTTAGTTTTGGTTTCGGTTTCATTTTCAATAAGAACTTACTGCCATTTCCAAATTCAGCTGGACACAATCCTTCCCCTCTGTTCGGTTTCTGTAAATAGTTTGATGGAATGCACATCAGGCTTAGTTCTTGATCTCACGCTTCTCTCCCGCCCACACCTCTCCCTTCTCATCTGTTCTTTTGACCTCCTCTTTGCTCTCTCCCTGCAAATTCAACTAGCAGAGTTCAGACCACCACTCTCCCTGAGCCATCCAGGCCTCTGAACCTTCCTACCCTTTGTTCTTTGAGCCACTGTGTCTCCTGTGATCTTCGTGTTGCCCTTTCACCTTCCTTTGAGTGTAGCCAATGGTTCGGACATCCTCCCCATGTTTCATTTCATTTTGCTTCAGTTCACTCCCCCACCACCACCTTCATCTTATAATGAACTGTACTGTGCCTGATAAAATATGAATGGAATTGAATCAGTCAGTGCCAAAACCAGTTGGAAGGGACGCAACTTCACTGCACCTTCAGTAGCTTGGTAACATTTATAAATATTTGTCTAAAGATTTACTTGTAAGCTAAGGGAATGGATATTATCCTCTTCCCTCACGTCTTTTTCTGGCATTATAACTGTGTGAAAGAAATTTGAATGTATATTACATTTGGTTGAATCAGCTTCCCAGCGATATTAGGACTATGGAGCCCCTTTCAGCCTTCAAGAAGCAATTAAAAACTTGGCTTTTCCAGACTGTTGTTGGCGACTAATGGTGGTTATTAGTCTTTATTGTCACCATTTTATATCCCATGTTTTCATTGATTCTAATGTTCTTATTGAGTGGTTTTTCTTTTATATATGTTTTGCATACTTGCTTTGTATAGATTCTTTTGTTGTGAACCACCCAGAGTTCCTCTGGAAAGTTGAGCGGTATCTAATAAATAAATAAATAAATAAATAAATAAATAAATTGGCCAATGGTCGTATCAAATAAAATACACCAGGAACGTCTTATGAACAAATTTAAGTATATATGTATTTACTTGGCTCTGCACATTTTGCCTTCACATCTATGTGCTTTTCGATGTTTAATTTCCTTCTTGAAATAGGGCTACAGCTGCTTAACGACTCAGTTAACATACAAAGAAATGTGTATATTTTCATCTTTCTTACATGCAAGGCAGACTTCTTGTTTAATTTCCATTACTCTATGGTCAAAATCCTACTGCTTAGTGCTGTAAATTGCAGTAGAAAGTGTTCTGCTTATATACTGCTCAAGGGGATAAGAGCATATGTGTGTGTTTTTGTGTGTACGTGTGTGTGTGTGTCAGCATGGGCATGAAATATATCTGTACAAAATGCAAACTTGTTGAACAGAAAAAACACTTTTGCAAGATTTTTTTTACCCAAAAGGGGGGAACAAACAACCTTTCAGCAGTTTTGCCAGTGGAAGCGACCACAACCAAATGACAGTTGGCTGTTCCCAATGCTCAGAACAGTTCATAAGTACTGTTATTTTTAAAGTAAAAACAGAATGTGCAACAAATATTAGCCTGGTCCCCATCTGACATTAACATAAAAGTTCCTGGATTTGAGTTGCTTGCTTTCGTAACTCATTACGTTTCTGCAAATTATAAATATTTGTTCTGATTACTCTGGGTGTCTGAGTTTCAAGCAAAACTAGGCATGTATTTCTTGCCCCTCCCACCCAAAAGGAATGTATTTAATGCATCACTTTGTTCAGGAATAGAAAGGGGGGAACGTCTGAATACATACTTGTGTGCTTCAAATATTTATTTGTTACCTCCCCATCCCTGTTTAATGTAGACATTTGGAGGTCTCTCCCCCCTCCCCCCCCTTCTCTTCCTCTGATCCCACGAAACTCCCCATGAAACAATTTTGCCTCTGGGTATCAATATCTCTATGCAACACAGCTGTTAGACTTGTGAGCGTGATAGATGTGGCTTTTATGAACGTAATGAAATGGAATTTTTAAATGCAATTTTTTAAAAAAGCCCAGACATAAGCTGGCACATCAAAGGGAATGGCATATTTCTGCTTCCGTTCCTTCAGGAGCGTGGAGCGCTTCGTGCCACTTCCTTGAAGCGAGAGGCGAGACAGCGGTATTTGAGCCTCTGACTCACCATACTTCAAATGAGGCCAAGCCTCACCACGTCCACCCAAAGTGGACGGAAGTGCGCATTAATCAAGATCCATTTAAGCTGCTCTCAGGGCTCAGAGGGTGGCGCCGGAGGAAGGAGGAGGTCATTTCAACCCCACCCCCACCCCCTCATGCTTTAACAGGTTGCATAAGAAGAGGTTGTTGTCATGAACAGTTTGCATCGAACCCCGTAAACATCTTGTGATGGGGATGACCTGCTTCTTGACAGATAAAATGCACTAACGAACTCAAGCTGTCTTCTGGGCTCTGTCTGGTAGACGTGGTATTATCTAAACGGAATGCTCTGTGAAGGGAGTGATATGAATAGACAGGATCATCAAAGGGAGAATCCCCCCCCCCCATCTCTCTCTCTCATGCACACACGCAACCAAAAGGTGAAGATGCCGCCGGGGATGGGGCATGGGCTAGACACCGTTGATCTCCAAAGACTAGACACCATTGATCTCCACACATTCCCATATTCAAGTTTTAAATGTGTTTATTGCATACATTTACACACCGCCTGGTTTTAGTGGCATTCACTAGTCTAGGCAGTTAGCAGCAATTATAAACCCATCCCATTCCTTCCAATATCAAAGAGCTCAATTACAAAATAAACTTTAAAAAATGAAGTAATGAAAGCCTAAGAAATACCACAAAACACTAAAGATGGCAGTATGCAGAGAATGAAATTAATTCCCTCTATCACCTCAAGGAAGGATATCTCTGAATGCTTTCTTGTAGAGTTCTGTCATCAGCATCCTTTTGAATGTAGTCAACCGTGGAGCCTGATGGATACCCGAAGAGAGCCAATTCCATAAAAATCAGGCCAAAGTGAGAAGGCTCCATGGCTGGTAACAACCTTCTCTTGACATGGCCACCTGCAAGACTAAGGCTTGGCGACATGGGATGGGATGAGCAGAAGTTCTTAGGGAGAGATGCCCCAACCAGTAACAAGGTCCCAGACCATTATGGGTTTTGTATCTCAATACCAGAACCTTGAATGTGGTTCAGAGAGGCCTAGAAAGCCAATCCAGATGACTGAAGACTGGCGAAATATGATCAAACTTGGTGACTGTTGTGGGTGTTTGGGGCTGTTTGGCCGTGTTCTGGAAGTTTTTCTTCCTGACGTTTCACCAGTCTCTGTGGCTGTCATCTTCTGAAGGCAAGGAGGTTAGGGAGGTAGGAGTTCTCTCTGTGCTCTGGGCTAGAGAGTGAGATCGTGGGTTTTTCGCACAGACTGCCAAACCGTCAGGAAGAAAAACTTCCAGAACATGGCCAAACAGCCCAAAAAAACCATGACAGCCATCAGATCCCAACCGCAAAAGCCGTCAAGAATACAACGATCAAGCTTGTTCAGGCCTGAAATTATCATTGCTTCCCCATTCGGTTTTTGCTTCTGTCTCCAAGGCACCTTGACTGGCAGTCTCACGTGGACAGCATTACAGCAAATATGGAGGCAACATTAGAAATGGTTGGTTATAATTGAAAGAGAAACAACGTATTTTTGCGGAGGGAGTTAGACAGTGAGGAAATTGTCACATATTTTTTTTCAGTTTCCTCTGCAGGCACACATTCAGGGCACTTTAAGATCCCCAGTCTTCCTCTTTATGGTTCCTTAAATTAAAAATGCACTGCAAACCTCCTTTAAATGAGAGATACATCCAAAGGAAAAGGCTCTGGCACTCTGTCATATAGATGACGGCCCTCTCGAAAAGGCCTCCCGTGTTATACCCCTGAGCGGATGCTGCTAGACCAGTGGTTCTCAACATGTGGGTCCCCAGATGTTCCTGGACTACAACTCCCAGGAGCCTCCACCACTCACTGTGCTGGAAGGGATTTCTGGGAATTGCAATCCAGGGACATCTGGGGACCACCTACAGGTTGAGAACCACTGTGCTAGACTAAGATGTTCTAGGTTGATAAGTGAATAGGCAGGATATTAGAGATGGGCATGACCAGAAAAATTACGTTTCGAGTTGTCATTTGTTGGGACGGGCCCATTTCGGGTCGTTTCCGTTTGTCGCGGAAATTTCCCAAAATTTGTCATTTCCGTTTCCGTTTGTCATTTGGGTTGGGGATTGGGGTAAGTGGGCTCTGGGAGGCACCTCTCTGGGTGCCTCTGAGTTGGCCCACTAGGGAAGGGAAGCGTAACGCATAGCCGCCGTGTACCATACATTTACATTAAATTATGTTGGTTAGTGTGACAGAGGAACCTCATTGGCGCTTCTCTGACTCACTAAGAACATAATGTTAGGGTTGGGGGGTTAGTGTGACAGAGGAACCTCGTCGGCACTTCTCTGACTCAGTAAGAAGGAAAGCATACTGGCGTACTGGCGTACAGGTTACGCTTAGGGAGGGAGTGGGTCTGGAGTTGAAGGCACCTCTCAATGCATCACTCTGACTCACTAAGAAGGGAAGTGTACTTGCGTACGAATCTGGGTTAGGGTTGGGGTTAAGGTAAGGGCTAGGCTTAGGGTAACGGTTAAGGTTAGGGTGGGTTAGTGGGCTGCACCTCTGGGTGCCTCTGGCCCACTAAGAAGGACAGTGTACTGGCATATGGGTTAGGCTTAGGCTTAGGCTTAGGGTTGGTGGGCTTTTTATGCCCTCTCTGGCACACCCAGAAGTCTCAGTCAAAACCTGGCCATGCGATTGGTGGAATGGCTCCAAAAATTTGCATGGTCCCATCCCATGGCCAGTCCATCATTGTGTGTGCGCAGGTGTAAAAATAAATAAATAAAAATAAAATAAAATAAAATCAATGGAGACGTTTTATTGCAAGAAAAACCCACTCCTGTTACTATAAAAAATCAGGCATTTAAAATACCTAATGTTTCTGTGGTGCTTTGGTGAGTTTTTGGACCACGATTTAAAAATAAATATTGCGGTCACCATTTTGGATCCCCCCCACCGCATGGCAAATGGAGATGATGAGGATGCCCCCCCCCAGCCTGGTACCAGCAGCCCAGGACAGGAGAGGGGGGGAAGGCCGGAGACCCCCCCCCCAGAAACCAGCCCTCTCTGGTAGGTGCCCTCACTGAGGCAGGCATATTTTCGCCTGCTTTTATGCCCGGGAATCGGGGGGGGGGGGTATTTTTAAAACTTTTTTCCTGTGCTGCTTGGCATCGCGCGATCGCCGCGATGCCATGAACGACAATGACAAATCAGACCCAATTTATCTTTATCGGGTCGGGTTCAAGCTGGAGCGGAGTAATTCTCGTTACCGTTCCTCGTTATGTAACGGAAACGACAAACGGAAACAGAAACGAGGATTTTGCCGAGTCGTGCCCATGTCTACAGGATATTCCTTAGCTCCTTGAGTTTAATGGAGGCAACCAGAGATATGCATGAAAGGAATGGGCAGAATGTTATTGGAAGCAGCAATAGCTATTTCCTCAGTGTCTCGGCTGTCTCTTCCATACTGAGACATGTGACTGAATCAAGGGAGTGCCTTCTACGGTTTCGGATTTACACCGTGCCAAACCAGTGCCTGCAAACAAATAAATGCACAAGTATAATCTCACAAATACAGCCGTTTAAAAAGCAGAAGTAGTTAGAGTAAGGTTTTGAAATCAAGTTCTGGCAATTTTGTGACATTCTTGTGACATTCTTGGGTTCTTGTTCCAATAGCAGCTTTTGCTGCTTGAAGTAAGGCTTCATTAGAGAAAAACACCACCTTCGGGAAACAAAAATTACAAGCCAGGAATCCTCATTCTTTGGGAGACCTGTCATTAAACTGAATTCTTATCCACCCACCTTCTCTGCACAGCAAAGTGGAAACTCAGTATGATTTGAAGTGAAGATTAAGGATGATGATTAAAGGCTGTAGAAAGAATTGATGGCTTGGAGCAATGAAGAGTGACAACAGTTTCTCCCCCCCCCCCGAGGGACCAACAAACCTGACCTCAGTACCCCTCCTCTGTGTATCTATCTCTCCAACCCTTATGCTTTGAAGCAAAATATATAAAAGGGGGCTTCTGCTCTTTCTCTCTTGGACACAAACAGGAGCACTGTGACCGTCTACTGTTCATACTCAAGTCCACCAAAGTGGAAGTCCCACTGGGGCTAACAGTGGGGATTCAAACCACGGAGCTGCCGACTTTGCAGCCGACAGTTTTCAGAAGCCTTAGTCCACTGAGCCACCATGCCCTGGGCATATTTGGTTAATATGTGATTTATTTATTTATTTATTTTTATATTTGTATACTGCATCCGATTTTCCCAATGGGAACTCTGGACGGTTTACATACAGAGCAGTACGACAACAGTAAAACCTCCCCATCTTTAGCCTGGCCCTATTTTGCCTCTCTGAGAACTTGTGCTGGACGCATTGCTGTCACAGATCCTGAGAGTGTCAAGTTCCTAGAAGCAGGCGGTCTGGTCCCAGTGCTGAGATAAGGCCGTGGAGAGGCCACATGTGTCATGAACTTAGAGAGCATGAGTTTAATGGCTCTTTGTTTAGGAAGTTTCCAGGTGACTGACCGGAGATCTGGTCACAGGTTCAGGAATTATTGGCTCTGTAGCCTTGCGAGCTTCTGAATCCATATCCACAATCTATTATATGCCTTGGATATTAAAACTTGAAGTTTATTTATTTATTTATTTATTTATTTATTTATTTATTTATTTATTTATTTATTTATTTATATAGCTTGTGTGCCACCCACTACCCAAAGGTCTCTGCGCGGCTCACAATCAAAATGGACAATGAAAACATCAAAATACAATAAAATTAGAACAATAAAAACATATAAATGCAATAAATATGGTACATTAAAAACACACCACTAAAATTGCCATTAGAACCCACAATCATTAGTTAAAAAACTTCTGGAACAGGAAGGTTTTTGCCTGGCGCTGAAATGTTATCAACGTCGGCGCCAGGTGAGTCTCATTTGGGAGGGCATTCCATAGTCTGGGGGCAGTTGCTGAAAAAGCCCTATTCCTGCAAGCCATCCCTTTCACCTCCTTAAGGGATGGCTCTTAAGACTAGATCTTAATTGCCGGGTAGGTTCATATGGAAGGAGGTGGTCCCAACCCATTGAAGATTGAACAAATGGAGGCAAGAACAGATCTTCCACATGTACCTTTCCACCCCGTTCCTGGCTCTTATGTGAATAACTTGCACATAATTGATAGAACCCCTAAGTATGGAGATCATCTCAAGCTTGTTCAGTGGTGGATCAGAATGTTCTCATTCAGTCCCTATCATTTATAGGTCGGGCTGGAAATAATGGTGTCTAAAGCGCTGCTAGTCAATGTGGGCTTGGTGCAATGGTTTCAAACCACAAGAAAAGAGATTCCATTTGTACATTAGGAAGAATTTCATGATGGTTAGAGCTGTCCAGCAGTGGAATATGCAGCCACAGAGGGTGGTGGAGTTTCCTTCTTAGGAGGTTTTTAAGCAGAGGCTGGATGGCTATCTTTCGGGAGTACTTTGATAGGGGTTCCTTCTTGGCAGGGGGTTGGACTGGATGGCCCTCGTGGTCTCTTCCAACTCTATGGTTCTATGATTCAACTCTGTAAAGAGACTGGTGGTCTGCATGGTGACAACCATAAAATATTGGAGTGTCCCTCCCCGTACTTGGTCCAGAAATCACTTGTGAGAATTCAGCAGCCACTTGTGGTTATATGTTCCAAGAATGTTTCATGGAGGTACTCTCAACTATAGATGTGTTCGACAACATTTGGTCTGACTGGACCATTGACAATAGAACATGTCTCCCTTGCACTAAATGGCATCTACAGGATCCAGGCTTTATGGTTTTGCTTCCCCCTCCCCCCTGAGCATTTCTTCCAATGAAACAGATCTGGTAACTCATGATGGTTTACTGGAGAAGGGAATTCTCCTTTGGGAACCATATTATCTGAGTCTTTGATCCTGTGAGTTCCACCAAGGTATTTCATGGGAAAACACAAGATGTTCTCATTTATAGAAACGCAATAGAACACCTTCCCCTCTGAGGGCAAAATGGCATGGATTTTGTCTCACTTCACTGCCAAATTAAAACATGGCTGCTTGTCAAAACATTTCAGACTTAATGATCAAGGCTTGATTTTTGTGATTTGCTGGACCACAGTTTCTGTCTGATTTGTTTGGATTCTGTTTTGAATGGTTGGAGAGATAGGCAGGATATCTCTCAATGCTGTTTGCGGGGAATCATAAGCAAGTGAAAACATCTGCTTGGGAATACCCTGAAGCAAATGGTGAGCCGCTGTGTGAGACAGAATGCTGGACTGGATGGGCTGTGGCCTGTTCCAGTAAGGCTGTTCTTATGTTCCTATGTTTTAAACGGGCTTTCAATGATTTTATTGATGGTGCTTGGCCCAAAATCTTCAGATATATGGAAGAATATAAATGTTTAAATAAAAAGGTAAATAAGTTAATAAATAGAATCTATACGCCTTTATTCATTCCAATACAGTAAGCCATTTACTTAGGAATTGAAATATGTACCTCTAATTTGTTGCCTAATTAGTTCATTATCATCCATCCCTGGTATGGATGATAATATATATTGCAGGAAACTAATTTGCACTGCCGTGATATATATTTCGTATATTGGACAATGAGTTTGAAATACTTATTAAAAAATACCAGTAATAATAACACAGTCCAGTCCATATGAATCCTCATGCAAAATTATTTTTAGGTCAAAACACTGGCCAAGATGTAATGGGTGTAATTTAATCCCCATGCTCAAGGACTTTATTTTTCATTAATGAGGACATATAATCTACTTTGTCTAATGAGAATTTTTTTCTGATACGTACTTTGCTTATTATTCCTGCCCACATATGTGAGCCTCTGATACAGCAAACATAATTGAACATCTCCTTGACAGGAATTAAATTCTGCTTTCCGAATCAGTATTTCTTTTCCTGGAGTCCGGGTTCCCTGCACAACCCCCCCCCCCCAGCATTATGCTAAACATGATAACTCATTCTGAGCATTTCCTGTGTGACAGAAATCACATTTTTTTTTTTTAAAAAAAGGAAAGTGCTAGAGGTGGCATTGAAATGCTTCCTCAAAAACACATCAAGATTTCCACCTATTTCTCTGAGATCGCTGCAGTCAGAGTCTGCCTGCTGTGCCTATACATATTCAAAGGGCCATAATAGAGATTTGTGACTAAAATACACAGCGGCGTGCCTTCCAAATAGTAGAAGTTTCAGAGAGGGTAGCCGGGTTAGTCTTCTCAAGAATTTCCAAATAGTGTGTGTGTGTGGGCTAGGGAGAAGATAAAATCATAAAGCTTAGAGGGTAGAATGTCTTTTCATATGTGAAGAGCTGGTTCCGAGCAGACACAACAACATTCTCACACCATATAAAGACAAATCTGCACAATTGTCAACAAACAGTGTTGACAAATCTGCACAATGTTCATTTTCTTGTTTTGATAAAACCTAACGTGTTTTGGCCCTTGTGCTCTTTTCAAGACCCTCTTCAAAGGATTCCTAATGAAACAAAATTACCAAAAAATAAATGTAGATGATTAAGTAAAAGATACAGAGCAGGGTCGGCCCTGGTTAGTACTTGGATGGGAGACCACCAGGGAACACCAGGTGCTGTAGGCACCTGGAGTAGGAAGTGGCAAGCCACCCCAGTATTCCTGCCAAGAAAACTCCATGGATATGGGGTTACGAAGGGTCGGTCACGACCGTAACGACGCAACACACAAAGAGAGAGAGCAGAAACAAGCTAGGCTTTATCAACACACATTAGAGACTACAAGTCACTTATTGGCATCTTAGATGTCTAGTGAATGCCTAGCCATGTTAGTTTGATATTTTTGTTTTGCTTGATAGCTACATGTGTGACTTTGTTGCATGCACATACTTCCTTTCAACTATGACATAATAGCTGAAGTCCAATGGAAATGGTTTCCAAGAGCTGTTCTCAAACGTCTGTTGGGAATCCTGGATCACATCTCTGCGATTCCAAGCATGGTATAACCTGTGAGTTTCACAGGAAAACACTCAGTTTTAATAGCCTTGTGACTCTCAGGATCTTCTTTGTGAGACCTAGCCTCACCTGTAGGTCCTTGTAGCATAAGATATCTCACTGAGTGGAAGCAATCAGGGTGCTATCTGCAATATTTAGGCAAAGCAACTGAGGCCTATGGTACAAGATTCGGAAATTATAAACCTGCCATATTGAATATAAAGCTGGAACAGTCAATATCTAAACACATTAACATTGAACATAATGGCCTATTCCTTGCCAGATTGAGGAGTATCCCTTAACAATCTGCCTATTAGGAGAAGTATCCACGAGAGTCCATTTATCTCATGTGACTTTGGGTAGAGAGGAGTGTCATGAGATCTCTCTCTGTTCCTCGTTTGTGTTGTGTGTTGTGTCGTTACAGTCGTGACCGACTCTTTGTGACCCCATGTCCATGGAGTTTTCTTGGCAGGAATACTCAAGTGATTTGCCAGTTCTTATTCCACGTGCCTACAGCACCTGGTATTCCCTGGTGGTCGCCCATCCAAGTACTAGCCAGGCCCGACCCTGCTTAGCTTCCGAAATCAGGTGAGATCGGGTGTGCTTAGGGCATTTAGGCTGTCCCTTGTTTACTCTGCTAGAAAAAAAAATATCCCTTAGACTTCAGCAGAGGATAATTCAGTACTAGCCATCTGCATGTTTCTTGAAGTGCTTCTCCACACGCAGAATGATCTATTCTATTATTATATTTCCACTGCAGTACCGTTAAGCTTCTGTAGGGAAAATGCATATTTCCTTATTAATGATCAGTCTGCTGAAATATATCCCAGTTCCCTGGCAAAGCTCCACTATTTTGGTACCTGTACTCAGGTGTTTGCATTCACCTCATGTCCTCGGTGTCTAGAGTTTCCGCGCAGACAAATAGGCTGGTGTCCAATGCCATTATGGAATACGCTCTTAGAGCCCATATGGTATGAGTTTTCTCATAAATAAATCATGCTGAGAGGAGCGCACTGCAGATAGGGCCCTTTCCCCATTTTCGTCAAGGCAGGAAGTTAAAACGCATACACACACGTGTGCGCACATACCCCCAAAATTCGAAAGCCCCATAGTCCGACACCATAACCGCTGCAGGCTGGCCCTCTTTGTAGCACTCGTCAGAATTAGCTGAAACAAATGAGACTGTGGTGGATGAAGATCAACAAAATTAATAAAATTAAATTGTAATTGCTGTTGAGCAGCCACATGTTGTGTGATTTGGGAGCTAATTTGAATCCAAAATGATGTTAATGAAGAGCAACTACAGCAGCACTAGCCAGTTTCCAGAGGCAAAGTGGTACGAGATTTTGCAAACACAGCTCCATTTCCGGGGAGTGGGAAAAACACATCCAGGGTGAAGCTGTCACTGAAAACAATGCACATAACCTATTTCAGTTTTTTAATTTTTGGGATACCGTGTGATAGGAATGAACTTGTAGATTGGCCAATATTCACCCACGTACACCAGGATAATTTTTAAAAACCCAGCAACTTGCATAGTGGACATTATGAAGCATTCCTGACTACTGAAATTCCATTCTTCTCAGGGTCGGCATGACCATGAAGGTTGTAGTTAATAGCTGAAGTTTAAATTACATTTTAAATTGAATTTGTTCTATTTCTTGAAGCTTCCTTTCCCAGCATGGAAAATGGGACCAACCAATAGGCAACCAGAATGTGCCACTTTGTCTAGGGTTACTTACTTATTTATTTATTTATTTATTTATTTATTTATTTATTTATTTATTTATACTGAAACGGTGGTAGGAACACAAACCATCTTCAGTTCTTCATGGGAAAGGCCTAATGATATGAAATTCTGACTATAGTTCCTTGAGTAGACAAACTTTTGGGAAATTTCTTCAGAGCTCTTTCATAAGATTTGCCTCCAGGAGAATTTGAAATCCTGGCTATGCCAACAACAACAAACTTTTGTGTTTGTGAAAAGTCCTGATATTTATTTCCTTTCCCTATCTTCCATCAAGACAGCCAAATAACAATCTTATGAATTGCCATCTCTTGGTGAAATATTCCATTAGCATTTATTTTGAACTATCCACAGAGAGATGCTTCTTCATCATCTTTTCTCTTCCCTCCCCCATCCCACTGTTGCAACCTCTAGCCCAGTGGTTCTCAACCTGTGGGTCCCCAGATGTTCCTGGACTGCAACTCTCATAAGTCTTCATCACCTGCTGAACTGGACAGGCTTTCTGGGAGTTGCAGTCCAGGAACATCTGGGGACCCACAGGTTGAGAACCAATGCTCTAGCCTGTCCAACTCTACAGTATTAAAGAATTATTTGGGGGAGCGTGTGTGTGTGGGGGGAGAAATAAAACTGCAGATCGTACCTTTTGATAACTGCCTTTCACATACATTGCATACGGAGAATAAAACAGAACAAAAGCAAGGATCTAGAGTAGGCAGTGGGTGGGCTGGCAGGAAATAAATAAATAAGCCTACTATCTGCTGCAAAATCTATCAGCATTTTGGGAGCTGTCAAAAATGAAAAACGACGCTGCAAGTCTGGCCTTTAAAAATGGTACTAATTTATTGGGGGGGTTGGGGGACTATGTGAAAAGAATGCATAGCGAAAAAGGAGAGTCGACTTTCCTTCAAAAAAAAGGAGTTGCAAAGTTAAACTTATTGCATTGCTTAGATCTTTGAATGTCATTTGTCGGATGTCTTTAAAACCGGAAAAGAGTGGCAAAGACATGCTTGCTATTTTCTTAGACATAATAAATTGTCAGCACGGCTTTTGGTTTGTTATTAATGAACCTGCTGTGAACTATACACCTTTCCAGTATTATATTCTCACTGGTCCTGAGCTGTCATTTCTGTTCATTAAATCCAATCTCTCTCTCCCTATGTGATCCTAGTCAACATTTTCAGGCCATTTGACAATCCATTTGTCATCCATTAATCAGTAAATTACGCTTCTTTGTCAGTAGAAGCAACATCTCTGGTCTTATTTGCTGTATTTTAACTCACTTTTCCTTTAATGAGCTCACACTAAGGTCTCCTCCTCTCCACTTTTATGGTGAGAATGTATTTATTTTATTTATTTTAGAGTATTTTTAACCCGCCTCTCTCCTTGGAAAAAGGACCCAAGGTGGCTTACAGAATGAGGGATCATATACAGTACAATTAAGACATGTTCAGGTATTGAGAACAAGGAATTGAGGGACATCTTGCAGCATTAATAGACAACATTACATTAAAGCTACAAAAGAATGTGAACAGTTAAAGGGGAGTAAAGTTCCATGTAAAGTTATGAGTGGTGGAAACTAATATTGAAAACATAGTGTCACTGTAAACCCATAAGGTTATAATTAGTTATTAACACTAAGTCTATGTGATCCTGTAGATTCATCTAAAAGATACATAACAGATAATCCATCATTCAGGGAAAGCTTGCCTGAAAAGAAAGGTATTTGCCTGTTTCCGGAAGGACAGCGGAGATGAGGCAGTCCTGGCCTCTAGTGGGAGGGAGTTCCAGAGTCTGGGCGCAGCAGCTGAAAAGGCCCTTTCATGGGTTCCCACAAAATGTACCTATGAGGGTGGCGTTAACCAGTGAGATAGATTGAAAAGATGTGGTGCCCCAAAGTCACTGACTGATTTGCAGGGCGAAAGTTGGAATTTGAACTCAGTTCTCCTAAGCCAAAGGTCAACATTGTAACTACTGTACCAGGCTGGATTATGCTATACCTTCATAAACATTTTTTTAAAAAAATTTTGCAGACTTGTCCCTATCTTTCTCTTTATAGTTTTTTAATTTACCAGTAATATTCCACCTGACTTAGTGAAAATCTATTCCCCTGGGTTTTTGAATGCCCAAGCAACACAACAAAAAACAGACAAAAGCCAAAAAGCAAACCTACAAAGACCATCCTTTCCACCCAAACAAAAAGTAAAGCAAATAAGGTACAAATTCAAACTAATTCCTAAATAACTAAATAATTGAATAAGTAATAGTGACTGTCCTCTGTGAAAAAGCCAAATCATGGGTCCAAACTGGTACCTGAGGGGGAGAATGTCCCCAAAGCCTCCTTTGAGCAGAATGACCCTTGGTCAGATGGTGTGGTATAAAAATCAAGTTAATAAATGAATGAATAAATAAATCATTTCTTGAGCGTCTAACATAGTTAGAGTAGATTTGCTGAATTGTTCATCAACACATATGTAAACCCCAATGATTAATAGATCTACTCTAGTAGGAAATACCAATGGGAATCAAAACTTCACCCTTCCTTGCATATGGCTCCCATGATGAGTGCATAATTTTATATACAATTCCCCCAACCTAGGCTCTCCATAAGAGCTTGGATGCTGGCTATTGTGGTTGGGTGCTATTCTGTGTTCCAGTTGTTGTTGTTGTTGTAGTTGTAGTTGTAGTTGTAGTAGTAGTAGTAGTAGTAGTTGTTGTTGTTGATGATGATGATGATGATGATGATGACGACGACGACGGCAACAACAACAACAACAACAACAGTGTTTATTGGATTTATTTACCATCCATCTAGCACCAAAACCACTCTTGGCTGTTTACAAGAATATCACCATGCTTTCAGCATATTGTCATCTCATTACAAGCGACTTCCCAAATGCATTTCTGCCTTCATCCTGGGCAAAAACATATATATGTATCATGCTGCTGAACTAATGGGGGAGTTAAAATCTTTAGCAGGTTGAAAGTTTTACATTCTGTTAATTAATCCATACCCGTTAATGGTTGAAAAAGCTGCACACTCTCCTTGTGTCTGTCAGAAACAAAGCACTCAGTAAAATGCCCAGTCCTTTCATCAGCCATATGCATCTTCTCTGCTCACCCTCTTGAGGCAGGCCCAGGAGGAAAGAAAGAAATAGACACACATTAGTCTCCTTACACAAATCAAACCCATTTGCCTTCTTATTGCAGTGTTCTGTATACTGTGCTCACTCCCCTATAATTTAAAGCCAACGTATCAGCATAATAATCCTCTGCCTTTGTTCCTTTTATTTCTCTGAGATTAGCTCTTTTGACAGTGTATATTGAACTTACAAATTATTAATGATTCAAAATTTGCCAACATTGCCTGTTGGACCGAAGTTAAAACTAATCAGAAGAGTGTTTTTTAACAGTACAACATAGCGGTTGTATGATTTAATGCTGTGCGATTATACGCAGAAAATCTACTGCTCAACAGTATTTTCTTGTATCCTGGAAATTAAAAAATAGGTATAATGATTCATTTAACTGCCAATACCCAGCAAATGGAGTTTGCCAGCATTTCCTTTCAAACAAAAAAACTGTCCCTCTACTACCACCTAATGGTGAAGACAAACAGGAAGTGGTTGCATCGGGTGAATTTATCCAGGAGTGAAGTAGGGCAGCCAAGTAGTCTACATACCGAACTGTCGGTATGTCAAGTAATTAAGTTTGAAGTCAACGGTGAAAACTTGAACAAGAACGTTATTGAGGATGGCTGCTTAGAATGAGAACTGGAAATCAACGAAGATCTCAATTTGCCTCCAACGTTTATATGTAGGTCCCAGTTACACATATGCGATCAGAAAACTTTGGCAAAATTGAATTATACGGAATCACTTTTTTATAAAGTTGACTTTGCAGGTATTGCTGCAAACAGTTCCAATATGTGGTCTTAGAGATAGATCTGTAGTGGCCATTAGTTACACATTTGCTTGAGAATAAGTCTCATGAGCATGCCAAAGCTAGAATTGGCCAAGGTTACCATGCTTATGTAGGCAAGACTTTCCCCCACTGAAGAGATATAAAATGCTTATAAGGTGTTTCCTTTAGTAGGTACTCATACTCTTCTTTAGAGGCAGTAAATGCATGTTGTTTACCTGTGTCCCCCCCCCAAAAAAAAAACGACTCAGGATATCGAAATCCAGCATTGAATTCAAACTGGAAACCCACCAAATCCATTTCTTGTCCTCTGTTGATTGACCTGACTACTGAATCGCTAAGATTTTAATAAGAGAACAACCATGATGTGAATGGATGCAAAGGGCAATATCATCCCCTTCATTCCAACTGTAGAATGGACTGGAATAGTAGCTGAATCACTTTCAACCACCACCCCTTTGAACTGCAGAGCTGAAAGAGATCTTATGTTTCCTTTCAAGGAGGCAATTGAACTCCCAACTTCTGAGACCTAAGACGATGAGCTATCCAGCGGTTAGGCCATGGGACAGCTTTCTCCCTGTAGAAGACTGGTTTAATGAAACAAACAGATATACTTGTGGGTTGAAGTCATACAGTGAAGGCTGTTAGTGCAGCTCTTACAGGAAGGTGAACGAACACCAGTTTTGGACTACAGCTTGCTGGAGCTGTCCAAGGTGCTAAAGAAATCTCAGAGTGGATTGAATATTGCCATGAATTCAGAGCCACCAGACTTTCCTGGGAACACAGGCCACTGAAGTAATAAATTCATCACCTGTAAGAGGCTATATGCTAACCCAGTTGCCTCAGGTCTCTGTGTGTTGTGTCGTTACAGTCGTTACCAACTCTTCGTGACTCCATATCCATGGAGTTTTCTTGGCAGGAGTACTGGAGTGGCTTGCCAGTTCCTACTCGAGGCGCCTACAGCACCTGGTATTCCCTGGTGGTCTCCCATCCAAGTACTAACCAGGGCCGACCCTGCTTAGCTTCCGAAATCAGGCGAGATCGGATGTGCTTAGGGCATCTAGGCAGCTTTTCCTCAGGTCTACCTTTGCAATAAACCAGAAGATCTCTGAGAGCCCTCTGCACTCTCAGTGTGGCTGTGTATGCTATCTCAAGAAGTTGCTATTTTTACGCATTGGAGCAGGAGGAGAGCACATTCACACCAGGGGCGGCTTGCTTGTTTCTCATAACACACGTCGCAGCTGCTGTGAGATGATGAATGAGCCAGGTGGACAAAAGATTCCAGCACAGAGTCCACTGCTTTCTGGCTGTGCTCCCTATTAAATAGATAAGCTACCCTTCTTCATTTGAAGAAGCATCTCTTTGCTGTTCATATTTGTGCGTCATCACTGGGGTGGTGGGGGAAAGGGGAAGAAACAGAAGAATGTTTTATAACAAATACCTTTCCTCCTCTTATTTTTCTTCTGCCTTGGCCAATGAGGCACATAATCCATGGCCATTAAGTTTTCTATATGATGAATTGAAATGTACATGCTAGTTTTAAGACCAATGAATAGCAGAGTCCTGTTCTTAGCCTCTGGAAGGTTTGACACATGTATATTTTTTCCATTCCTTTCTCTTAAGAACGTATGGTGTGACGCTACACTCAGCATGTTTGCTGTTGCTTCAAGTCAAGAAACCTTTTAATGGCATTAAATAAACAAAGAACAACAGCATCACATTGTGGAGTAAAAGACTAAAAGATCAATAAATAAAGAGATGAAGGAGAACGGATTAGTGGCCACCCTTAGTCCTAGAGGTCTCATTAATAGCATAAAGCACTCTGGCCAGGTATTCAGCCACTAAGACTGTCAGTTTCAAAGATTTGCTGTTGATAAAATACTATGGCTTTGCCTGTAAACTCCTATGCAACATTCTGATGATGAAAATTACAGCCTGACTTAAAACATTAATGGATGGATGGATGGATGGATGGATGGATGGATGGACTTTGTTCATTTGTTCATTCGTTTTTTGTTTTTTTGTTTTTTTGTTCAATTTATATACCACCCATCTAGCAAATTGCTACTCTGGGAGGTGTACAACAGAATTAAATGTGCATTATATAATAATGCAATCAATAAACCATCCCAGACATACAGTAAATCAGAACCCAAAATAGCCAGTTAAAAATTTTCCAGAACACACTACAATACTGCATTATTCCTCCCCTCCTTCCTCCAGTGCCCCATCAATTTGGGGAAATTGTCCTCAAAGCCTTCGAATAGTTCATGTTTCCTATGGAAGAGCATTCCATAGACAGCACCGCTTCAGAGAAAGCCCCGGTTCTGGTTACCATTTTCTGGGCTTCTCTGGGTGTTTACACCTGTAGGTGTGTGCACTATGAGGGCTGGGTCTGATGGGCAATCAAACAGGCTACAGAGATACCGTACTGATTAAGACTTCAATGTTCATTAGATTACTTTTGTCAATTAGATTAATTGTCGTTCTTATTAGCTACGCACACCTTTGGTCATTTCACTTCATGTGAACACACATCCAGAACTATTTTTTGCAGGGGCAGAAAGGGTGTATTTTGCACAAATATCCATTTGGATATTTAGAAACAATGTTTTGTGTGTAAAAACAATACTTTTAAAATTGATGCTCCTACTGATGGGGAAAAGAAATTGTCTTTTCACTCTTGTGCAGGAATGAAAAATCTCACAGCACTTGATCATTTTTGATGAAGCAGCACATCCCCTTGCATAGAAGATGATTAAGCTTGCCTTACATCTTTAGCACAGAGGGTCCTTTTCTCATTGGATGATGAATAAATGCCATAAATCAATAAATATGCTTTTCAGAATTAATGTTCTGGAATAGGTTTCAAGCCGCAAGTTCATTACTGGTGGAAGAATTGCAGCTGCGTTAAACCCTAGGAAGACTAAAGCGATTTTGACTTAAGGACCATCTGCCAATATCTTTCCATAAGTAAACCGGGCCCCACCTCACCCCACCCCATACTTCCAGCCTCAATGTAGTTAGATGAAGATCAATGGGCCCTTGGTATGTGAGAATGCCCCACTTAATCCAAAAAAGCTTCTGTATATGTTTGTTGTGTCGTTATCATGACAGACTCTTCATGACTCCATGTCCATGGAGTTTTTCTTAGCAGGAATACTGGAGTGGTTTGCCAGTTCCTCCTTCAGGCATCTACAGCACTTGGTATTCCCTGGTGGTCCAAGCACTAACCAGGGCCGACCCAGCTTAGCTTCTGAAATCAGGCAAGATCAGATGTGCTTAGGGCAAACTCTTAAAATGTTTGAAAGAGAATGGCGTTTCCCTTGTTATTCATAACAAAACCAGCCTGGCGGATTCAGTAGTAAGTGTAGAATTCCTATAGTAACAGATATGTTGATGGCCATATTAACGACATTTCTGTTTGCTGTTGGTCTGATGTGGAAGCTATTTGGTCATGATTAGGGGGACACAGAGGAGTTGAGGGACAACTGCAGATACTTGTTGCTGTTTAGAAGCAAACGTTGATGAAAAACTACAGCCAATATAGACAAAGAAGTATGGATTCAACATGTTCTGTGGAAGAGGCAGATTTCTGTCCCCCCCCCCCCCCAGTTTCCCATGCAACCCCACGTGGATGGCTTATCTTATCTGCTCCCCAATTAACTCATTAATGAATCTGTTAAATGGGCATGAATCACGTTTATCTGTGCTGCAAGATGTTGCCCAGTCCAGTTAATTAATCTTCGCAACAGGCTTTGGGATCAAAAGATTAAAGGCAGTGGATAGCAATAAAAAAAATTAATAGTATTAATAACCCAAGGACCTGTATCAAGGCATACAGCATCCTATTTTCAGCTCCTAATTGCATGCAAATTCTTGAACAGATGGTACTGCCAGAGCCATTAGTGTGGAAACAGTCTATGACTTTGGTCAGCTAAATGGTGATGTGTAAAGAGTCAAGGTGGTCCTTGAATAATTGAAAGAAATAAGTAGGACAGGAAGGTGAAGGAAGGTGAGTGAGGAAACCCTGTACTCTTCTGATTAAAGAAACTGCTCCTTCCCTTCATGCCTTGCCTTTTGTTTACGTGTTGTCTCTTGATTACCTGTTGACTTTCATTCAAAAGAATGAACCACCTTAAATGAAGAAGGTTTTTGAGTGAACATAGAGTGATATATGGTGCTTTGCTTTATTAGGTGATCCTATAGTCAAAAAGTGATGAACTGTCATAGGCTAGGTATTTATATACTACAAAGGTTTTACCCCGTCTTTCCCTAAAGAAGGACTCAAAGTGACTTACATCCTTAAAAGACAATATTTAAAGCTAAAAACACTAAGTATACAGATTCTTAAAAAATATCAAGCAAAGATCAAACCAGTACCAAGAACACATTCACAGTTGCAAGGCACAGCCATCCATTGAAAAACTCAGCCAGGCAGCCAGCCATGAAATGAAAGCTTGCCTGAAGAGAGTGGCTTTGAAAGAGAGCAAAGATGGGACCAGGCAGGCCTGCTGGGGGGGGGCAGTTCCAAAGTCTGGGAGCAACCATAGAGAAGGCTTTCTCTTGTGTCCCCACCAGGTGCACTTCTGAGGATGGTGAGACTGAGAGAAATGCCTCTCCTGGTGTTCTTAATAGTCAGGCAGTTTCATCCATGAGGTCCTTGACAGCCTTAAGAAAATACTGGACAAGTTCATGGAGAACAAGGGTATCAATGGCTATCCTTATGGATGCCTAAGGACAACCTCCGGGTTGGAGAGAGAGGCAGGATATCTCTCGATGCCATTTGCAGGGAATCGTAAGCAGGTGAAGACATGTGCTTGGGAATACCCTGAAGCAAATGGTGATCCACTGTGTGAGACAGAATGCTGGACTGGATGGGCTGTGGCCTGTTCTAGCAAGGCTGTTCTTATGTTCTTAGGTCCCAGGAGACACTATAATTTGCTTGCAGGGCATTCCAGGTTCCACCTCCATTGTCAGGGGTGGTTCCTGGCTGGAGCACATCCTGGTGAGAGGATGAAAACCTGCAAAAGGATGTGACTCTTCTTCTTTTTCTATAAGAGTTGGCATGTGGCCATTTCCACTGTGGGGGGGGGATATCAGGAAAAACATCTTAGCTGTTAAAGCAGTACAACAATGGAACCAATTCTCTTGGGAGGTGTTGAATGCTCCTGTGCTAGAGGCATTCAAGACCAAACTGGGCAACCATGTGTTAGATCTGCTTTGGTCTGGATTTCTGCCTTGAGCAGGGGATTAGAGTCAAGGACCTTACAGGCCCCTTCCAACTCAGTTATTCTATGACTCTGTGGTTTGTAACAAACTTCTTAAGACAGTGACTAAAATCCAGTTTGTCACGTCGGCCAAAGCATAACCTTTCTGTGTGCTCCCCTCTGGCATATGAAGTGCTGCCGATGGAATTATTCAGGGGGCTTGTGCCCCAAAATCCAGTAATCACAGGAAGAGTGCTTTGTTAAATATGTCTGTGAAGATTCTCAGTCATCCAGGTGTGTTTAACTGGAAGTTGAGTCATAGCTACTGGACTTCTTTTTTGAGATATAGAAACGTTTCACTGTTCATCCAAACAGCTTCATCAGTCTTTGTTAACCAATGAGGAATAGAGAGAAAGTCATTCCTTAGTTTATGATAAGAGAAGGATTCCAGTCGGTATTTGCAGATCAAGTTCACTGCAGGGGGAAACAAATCAGTTCATGCAGGGAAAGGACTTGGTTTGGGTTTGGAAAACTTTGATTTGCTTACTTCCATTTCAGCTGGGTTTTAAAATCTGTCCCCTCTTACATAGAAAATGCAAAGAAGGACTCTGATGGTATTTCACACCCCTTCTCCTTCACTTTGATCTCTGCAAAAATAGTTTTGTTTAAATAATTTAATATATATGTGTTTTTTTCCCAGATTCTCTCCAATAATGGTGCTCCAACATTGATGAGTAGTGCAGAATCGAATGATAAACATTTCATGAAGGCACTCATTTTCTTCGTGTATTTATTAAACTAATTATTTTTTTTCCACATGCCTCCCAGCCCCTCTTTCCTTTGAGCTTGAGTTGGGAATGTAAACTCAGCAATTATTTTCACTTTCAAAGTTTGCTTTACTTTTGAAGTGACCTAGATAGAAGGGCCCTTCAAGCAGCTTTAAGATGGAATACCGATTTAAGTGTGGTTTCTCTTTTTCCCTCCCCTTTCGTCTTTGTCTCTTGATATAGTTTGTGCAAATAAAATTAACATTTCCCCTAATAAGACTACTTTTCATATCCATGCAAAAACAGGATTTGTAGCTCAAGTACTGTACATTCCCCCACCAGCTCTGCTGCAGAAGAAGAAAAGGATAGCGCTTGTAATGTATTTCTTTCTCTCTGTTAGTTATTATGCTGTTTTTTTTAAAGAGAGAATTGTCATGCTAATTTTATATCCTAGTTTCTAGTGTTCAGTATTAATTGCATTCAAATCCCATTGCAGTAAAAAAAAGTTTCTATGGAATTAGAACTTCTCCGCCTTCTTCCAGTGGCTTTTAACTTGTTCCAAAGCCTTAAGCCTTTTAAAACAAATGCAAGATTACTTAGGCCGGGGTTTCAGAGATATGTCAGTTGGTGTGGGGACTAGGCTTTAATCAGGACCAGCAGACAGTGGTAGACCGCAACCCCAGGAAGTGCATTTGGGGTGCCATGTTGGAGTAGTAGCATTCGTTATTTAATTTGAGCTCAGCCAGCTCTATGTGTGTACCTGCAACTAAACAGGACCGTTCAAGGATCCAGCAGGCACAAGTTCACAAAAGTTTATGGCACAATGATTTAACGTTCCACAAGACACTTCTTGCTGCAACAGAGTGAAAGAGCTACACTTCTGAAAATATACTTTCTACCCTCTGATCTTCTCAAGGAGCAGTCAGTCCCACTTTGCTGGCTTCTTGATATAACTTCATCCCTCTTTCTGCTTTGTCAATTGACTTCCTTTCAATTTGTAAAGGGCTCTCCATAAATGAAGTCCAGGTTCTGAAAGCACCCGCAGGACGTCCTGTTTCATGGACTGACTTAACACACCAATTTCCACATATTACATTCTTCTCTTTGCTTCAGCCCTTTCACAACCTCCTGTTATTCTTCTCTTTGGGCGTCTTTATTCTCGCTCCTGTGCCTCTTCCTGACCCTAGTTCTATCTTGCTCCTTCCATGGCTCTTACCTTTTTTGAAGTCTTCAACATGTGCCTTCAACTTTGCTTTTTCTTCTCTCTAGATTTCTTCAGAAGATATGTCGGCAATACGATTGCTGTAAACTCCTTTCAGTGCTTTCTCCCTATGGAAGAAACGAAATTATTACCAGTACATGTTGCAAAAAGTCCCCAAAACTAAGTTCTGGTATATAAGGTGCCCTGGGCATTCAGGAACTGTTGTACGAATACTAACTAACATAAATATTATTATTGCACTTGTATCTGGGTGTCACCATGAATCCCCCTTTTGATCCATAGAATGATCATTGATATCTGCAAGCCATCTTCATCAACAGTTATTTCAATAAGTCTTGAAAGAGGTAGCCGGTGTTATTCTGTGCAAGGTAAATAAGTCTGTGCAAGTGCAATCAATTAGGAACGACAACGACAAATCAGACCCAATTTTTCTTTTATCGGTTCGAGTTCGAGTTCTGGCGGAGTAATTCTTGTTTCCTTTTCTGTTCCGTAACGGAAACGAGGAACGGAAACGGAAACGGGAATTTCGCTAAGTCGTGCCCATGTCTACAATCAATCAATCAATCAGTCAATCAATCCCGTGTGTGTGTGTGTGTGTGTGTGTGTGTGTCTGTGTGTGTGTCTGTGTCTGTGTCTGTGTCTGTGTTTGTGTCTCTGCCTAAAAGTGAAATGTCTGTTGAATAGCTCATCAGTAGGAAGATTAGAGTTACTGATCTCATCCCCTGTGGTGTGCTAAACATTTTTTTTCCTTTTCTCCCACCCCCCTCCATTTCTTTTTTGTACAACATCAATGGTATAATTGAAATCCATTTTATGTGATCTTTCCTCTGATGGTTTAGAATTAGATCAATTTATATTCCTAAGGAACGACCCAACAGGCACATAAATGCAGCCACTAGAATTATATTTTGTCCATAAGCAAAGCAGATATCATTTGCTGATTCATTACACGCTCAGCAGGGTGCTTGATTTTAGAAAGGTACCTGAAATTATAGCTTGCAGTAGAAGGCTAAGTTAAGATAAACCTTTCTTTAAAAAAAATAATAAATTCGGAGAGGGGCATGAAATGGAAAAGCATATGGCAAACACTGATTACAACTAACCTTAGAGGGGCTGCATTGATTAAAGTATGGAAACAGTAAATATCATTGATGTTTCAAAACCTCTGCATGGAGCAGTTGATTGAATGATGCCTGTTCTACGTCATTTCTGAATTTGTTACACTTATATAGACACAATGGCATCAAACATGATGTCACTTTCAAGACCAACTGTTGTATTTTTACATGAGCTCCCCTAGCCAGATCCACAGAATGTAATGTTGCATGAAAGCTCAGATTCTTATCAACTACTAATTGACTCTTGGGTGTATGGTACATTTATGCTGCTTTTTGGCTCTGCTTTCAGTTCCTCAAGAGACAGAAAACACACCTGAGCAAAGATATGGAGAGAAAGAGAAGAAAGAGGAGGGTGGGTAGTTTGAAGACTTGGGATTCCCTGAGAGCTCAAGAGAATACGAGCAGTTAAATAAGCGAGAAAAAATTCCATTGTGAGTGATGGTGCTAAAATTGAAAACACTGGTATATTTATGAGGTCAGCCAATGCAATCTTGTATGGTGGACCAAGTTATGAAGGATGGAAACTAACATTGAAAACATAGTGTCAGAAGCCTGAAATATGCGGCTTATCAAGATTTGAGGGCAGTGGGGGAGTACACCGATACATAGATTATAACACTAAAAATAAAACTCAGCATATAGTAGGATCAGAAGAATGTTGGCTTAAAACAATTTAGAAGCCATAAACCCAATATGTGTACAAACATATTCAATGTTTAATTTTATTTTGAAAGAGACCACTGTGGTATCCTCGGGTCACAATTATTTTCTCCTCAACCCATCCATTTGCCAAAATCTTGCCAGAAAAGTAAATTATTTAATTGCAGAAGAGAGACAGGGCAGGTCTGGACCCACTTGGGCAGTGTGTGTGCGAATTCCACATCCTGGGAGCAGTGATTAGTTCTCTCTTCCAGCTCCCCTAGGCTGAACACATGAAGACTCCAGGTGTATAAAAATTCACAACATTTGTTTTTCCAAACCCCCAAATATCTCCTTCAACCCAATACGTCCGGGGGGGGGGGGAGAGACATCAAATCACATTCCAGGGTCCCATTAATATCTAAGAACATAAACATTACACCAGCGATGTAAAATTGAAATTGCAGGATGCTTTACACCTTACGGCACTAATTTTCAAAACAACCTCCGTGATTTCATGCAGCAGAAGGTTGTCAGGACACTTGAGTAATTGAGTTTTTCCAGGCACTGTGACCACTGGTGCTAATTTGCAAAGCAGATTAGACCAAGGAATACATTTTCTACTTTAACCTTTATCACATTACTTTCTGGTGTGGGAATAAGATATATTGGGGGGGGGGGCTGTAATTTAAGCCCTCGTTTTTTTTCTTACAGATGTGACATGCGGGTGCATGCTCACGCTCTTAATGTCGTCAGGTTTGCTTTTATTCCCTTAACATCCGTTTATGTTCAGGTTGGCACAGGGGAGTTATCAGAAAGCACTGTAGCTTTTATTAACCAGATGGAAGATTCCGTTCCAGTAAATCGTAAATTGCATACTCCAGCAAATCTTTAATATTCGCCTTTCTCCAAGGAGCATGTTTTAAGCACAATTACTTTATGATTTAGGGTCACTCTTCTCAAACTAGAACATAAGTTTGTGAACAAATTTAAGAGGACTTCCTTTTCCAAATAAACAAAACAAAGCAAAACAACACATATAACCCAAGCCACCCCCCAAAAAACCAAAACCTAACTGGGTGTCTATGATTCAGTGGATGAACTTGTGTCACTTAGCCTTGTAAGCTACGTTAGATTAGGCCCATTGAATCAATGAGAATTTGTTAAGTCTATGCCTCCATAATTTTCATTCAATCAATTGGGCTTGCTCTTGTTGCAATTCAGTACACTATAGTAACTTGCAACTAGAGTAGGCCCATTCTGAATGAGTTGACTTACCAAATTTCCACTGATGCAATAGGCCTATTCCAGTGCAATTTACTAGACTAAGCAACACAAATTTCAGCCAGTGATTCACAGTTAATACGTAATGTTTCCATTGCCCTCTGCCTCTGATCAGAATTCTTTTCAGAATATAAGAGACAAAATATGTAACTAAATCTTATGGGAATTGCCCAGTATTAAGGCATTTCTGATAAATGCAGAATATCAGCAGAGGTACTAGACTTTCTATGAGCACCTGACATCACCCCTTCACAGCCACCTGTTGCTGTATTGGCACTTTGAGAAAAATTAGTCGGTTTTGAAGTGCAGTTTGGGCATTCGGTCTCTTATTTTAACTAGATAATTGGTGAGGTGGATGTACAGAATATGTGGGTCAAATACGGGGATGCAAATCCAATGGATCCCTCTAGTCCACACATCCCTGTTCAGAGCTTAGGGGGGAAGGGAAGGGAAGGGAAGGGGGGGACTTAATATTTTTTTCCAATTTTTTTCTTAATATACACATTTTTGTACACATTTCCCTATGTATTAGAGTGTCTGTGTGCAAATTTCTCTCTCTCTCTCTCTCTCTCTCTCTCTCTCTCTCTCTCTCTCTCT
>JAHTLZ010000213.1:5539081-5549087 GCA_023846285.1 Phrynocephalus versicolor | reverse complement strand
TTGTTGTTGTTGTTGTTGTTGTTGTTGTTGTTGTTGTTGTTGTTGTTCCTAGATAAGAGAGCAGTAGACAGTCACTTGAGCAGGTCAGTTGAGAACAGGGCATTTTGGTGATTGCTCATTTGTAGGGTCACCATAGGTCAGAAGCAACTTGAGGGCGGCAGCAATAAGAACAACAAACAACAACCGTTTTTTGCTTCTTGGCAAGTGGGAGTTCCTACTGAGAGAAATAGCTCAGGCCAAATGACTTTCCTGGAGTCGTGTTTGTTCCACGTTCGGCATGCTTTCTTTTCTTGTGTCGCACTGCCAGCCAGACGCCTGCTGCCTTGTAGGGTAGGCATCACCCAAACTCACTGTCTTGACAGCCACTTAATATTTAGCTGTTGTAACAGGTGTTGTAGCTGTGAATCCCAGCCCATATGCTACTGACAGAGAAGCAAGAACAGCCTCATTCCACAGGGCTGTATTTAAAAAAAAAAAAAAAAAACACCAGCCGCTATAATTAATAACAGTAGTGCCTGGTTTTGTATGTCACAAGGGTTTGTTCAGAACACTGTCTTGACATTGAAAGCCAGATGACTGTGGACTCAGATTCTGTAATATTGCAGAGCAACCTGAAACCACAACAATTTTCTCCTTGGTTACAAGTTGGGGACATATTTTCAGTCAGTCCCGATGAGGGTTTTTGCACTTGTAAGACCAAATGTTGTTGTTGTTTTGGGGGGAAACAACTGTAAGACTTTTTGGTTGTCATGCCTAGACAGCAAGGGTAAAAGAAACGATTCTCCTTTGTTGGTCCTCAGAGCCATTCGCAAAATACTTAACACAAAAAAACTAGTGTTTCACACAAAATACAGAGGAGACTTTTATGAAATGGAAGACCTTTATACAAAATACAGAGCTTTGTGGAAAGAAAATCCTGCTTCATTAAAAAAGAACACCCAGAAGATGGAAAACAATGCACACAAACTCTTATAATCTCACCTAACATTTTTGATGTTATGTATGATATGATTTTGTTGTTGTTTGACACTTATGAGCACAACATGCACAAAGGCGTATATCTTTCCTGAATACCTTTTGGCTCTCCTGCTCTTACCTTTCCATGAGAAATATCTTATAATTCAAGAAGGAGGACCAGAATTCCAATAAATTCAAGAAAGTGCACTGGGAATTTCCTGGATTCAGCATCCCCCCCTCCCCCGGCTGCCCCTGATATAAAACCAGTATCCCTGGGAAAATCCATAAGACCTGCCAAGTTTGTGAAAGATGCTCTGAATGCTGTGTATGCCTTTAATTTTCCATAACCCTTCTGAAATATGCAATTTAGTCCCATTACTAAGGCTGCCTGCAGCTGATTTTTGAGTCTCTCTCTCTCTCTCTCCCTCCCTCCCTATGTTACTTGCAGCTAAAGGCACTGTTGTGCTATTAGGACAGTTACATACATGTGCGGGGGGAACCTTTACCTGAAGTAAGTAAGTAAGTAAGAACCAGAAGAGAGCATAACAAAAAAGAGAACCTTTGTGTCCAATCTAGGGATGGGCAGGAAATGAAAAACAAAATGCTGTTTCGTCATTTTGTCATGTAACGAAACAAAACGAAATGAGGAAGCAGCAGTTCATTATAGACAAAACAAAACTGTCATTTTCCCATTGAAACAAACTGTTTCTTTCCATCATTTTTAGGCTCCTGCTGAGCTGGCTAGAGCCCTTTAAACCTGACCCATTTGGTACCAGGGGGACTCTATAGTACCGACTGGGCCAGGTTTAAAGGGCTCTAGCCATTGACAGTTCTGCAGGGGACCTCAGAAAATGGTCGGGTATGGAGCGTGATCCCGCGGAACTGCCTACCCGACCATTTTCAGAGGGCTCCTGCCGAACTGTTAATGGCTGGAGCCCTTTAAACCTGGCCCAGTTGGCACCAGGGGGTCCCCCTGGTACTGAATGGGGCAGGTTAAAAGGGCTCCAGCAATTGACAGCTCGACAGGAGCCATCAGAAAATGGTGGAGATCGCAGTTCCAGCAATTGTGCTGCCCTACGCACCATTTTCAGAGGGCTCCTGCTGCTCTCTCAATGCCTGGAGTCCTTTAAACCTGGCCCAGTCAGTACCAGGGAGACCCCCCCTGGTGCCAAATGGGCCAAGTTTAAAGGGCTCCAGCAATTGACAGATCAGCAGGAGCCCTTTAAAATGGCTCCCTGAGTCCCGGGCACCAAATCTGGTGTCTCTAAAACCCAGGGGAGCCATTTCATTTTGTTTAATTTCATTTCATATGATTTTTTTTTAAAAAAAAATGTAAGAAACAAAATGAAACAGGGTGAGCATGAAACAAAACAAAACAAAACATTATTTTTCCATTTCGTGCCCATCCCTAGTCCAATCATATACATTTCTCTACAGAATTAAATCCCATGGAGATGAGTTGGATCCATGGCTGGGTCAGAGCATAGATGCTTGTCACCGTAACCTTAAATCACATTGCTGCCAACTGGACTGCTGTTGTTGTCGCTGCCATTATTGTTGTTTCCCATTTAGGAAGTCCTGCTCTTGCCATTTCTGACTAATTGAATGAATATTATATATCACATCTGGAGGGAGATTTGTATTGCAAGGGAATGTATTCCTCACTTAGCACTCTCGACCCTTCTCAAATTTCTGGCTTTAAATAGTAATTGAAGCCACGAGTGCGTAAGCCTCAAAATGCTGTGGGGGGGAAGTGGGTCCCACATGGTTTTCTCATTACACCGTTTCTCTGCCTTCTAAGCCGGTTTGTCGACCTTCGTCTCAGGCACTTGATAAGGACTCCTAACGGATGTCTCAGCAACACAGGCCACGAGATAACTTCAAGGTTAAGAATTATTTTTCAGCCCTGTTTATGGCCAAGGGGAAAAGGACAACAGGCCACATTGTGCTGGATATGTATTGGATGCCATGATATTTCAGAGTGGCCCAGTTCACATTCCCGGTTTTTACTGCAGAAATGCTGCATACAAATTGAGTCATCGTGAAACATTTGAACAGTCCTGCTAGAAGCATACCATAAGAACATAAGAACATAAGAAGAGCCATGCTGGATCAGGCCAAAGGCCCATCTAGTCCAGCTTCCTGTATCTCACAGCGGCCCTACCAGGTGCGTTTGGGAGTGCATGAGACTAGATATCTGTCTCCTGATACCACTCCCCTGCATCTGGCCCTTGAAGTAACCCGGTTTAAAGCCTGGAGACTCCACATCTCCATCATGGTTTGTAACCTGTGATGGACTTTTCCTCCAGGAATCTGTCCAATCCCCTTTTGAAGGCATCCAGGCCAGATGCCATCACCACATCCTGTGGCAGGGAGTTCCATAGACTTACAACGCGCTGGGTGAAAAAATATTTTCTTTTGTCTGTTCTTACTCTCCCAGCCCTCAATTTGAGTGTATGTCCCCTAGTTCTGGTATTTTGGGAGAGAGAGAAGAGCTTCCCTCTATCCACTTTACTCATACCCTGCATTATTTTGTACGTCTCAATCATATCCCCCCTCAAGCACCTTTTTTCCAGACTAAAGAGGCCCAAATGTTTTAGCCTTTCTTCATAAGGGAGGTGCTCCAGCCCGGTAATCATTTTAGTCGCTCTCTTCTGCACCTTTTCCAGTTCCACTATGTCTTTCTTGAGATGCGGTGACCAGAATTGTACACAATACTCCAGGTGGGGCCTTACTATTGTTTTGTATAATGGCATTATAATGTTGGCTGTTTTATTTTCAATCCCCTTTTTGATAATCCCTAGCATGGAATTGGCCTTCTTCACGGCTGCCACACATTGGGGAGACACCTTCATGGAGCTGTCCACCAACACACCAAGATCTCTTTCCTGATCCGTCACGGATAACTCAGAGCCCATGAGTTGATAAACGAAGTTTGGGTTTATTGCCCCAATATGCATTACTTTACATTTGGTTACATTAAAACGCATTTGCCATTTCTCAGCCCACTCCCCAAGTTTGGAGAGATCCTTCTGGAGCTCTTCACAATCTTCTCTGGTATTTACCACACGAAAAAGTTTTGTGTCATCTGCAAACTTGGCCACCTCACTGTTTATCCCTGTCTCCAGGTCATTTATGAACAGATTGAAAAGCACCGGTCCCAGGACAGAGCCCTGGGGCACACCGCTTTTCACTTCTCTCCATTGCGAAAATTTCCCATTGACACCTACTCTTTGTTTCCGGGATTTCAACCAGTTCTCAATCCATAAGAGGACCTGCCCTCTTATCCCCTGACTGTGTAATTTTCTCAGCAGCCTTTGGTGAGGGACTGTGTCAAAAGCTTTTTGAAAATCCAGATAGACTATATCAACCGGTTCACCCAAATCCACGTGCCTGTTGACCTTTTCAAAAAATTCTAAGAGGTTTGTCAGACAAGATTTACCCTTACAGAAGCCATGCTGATTTTCTCTCAGCAAGGTTTGTTCTTTTATGTGTTTTAAGATTTTCTCTTGGATGAGGCTTTCCACCATCTTCCCTGGGACAGATGTAAGGCTAACCGGCCTGTAGTTTCCCGGGTCCCCCCTCCTTCCTTTTTTAAAAATTGGTGTGACATCTGCTATCCTCCAGTCCCCCGGCACTGTGGCCGTTTTAAGAGACAAGTTGCATATAACCGTTAGAAGATCTGCAATTTCATTTCTCAGTTCCCTAATAACCCTTGGGTGGATGCCATCTGGGCCCGGTGACTTGTTAATCCTCAATTTATCAATTAGTCCTAAAACCTCCTCTCTTTTAACCTGTATTTGATTTAATTCTTTAGTCAAGAGGGGCGGCTGAGGCAGCGGAATCCGCTCAAGGTCCTCTGTCGTGAAGACAGACGCAAAGAACTCATTCAATTTCTCTTCAATGTCCAAGTCTTCCTTAACCTCCCCTTTTCCTCCCTCACCATCCAGAGGGCCAACTGGTTCTCTGGCAGGTTTTCTACTTCTAACATATTTAAAGAAGCTTTTATTATTACCCTTTATATTGCTAGCCATTCGTTCCTCAAAGTCTTTCTTTGCCTCCCTTATCATCTTCTTACATTTCTTTTGCCAGAGTTTGTGTTCCTTTTTATTATCCTCATTTGGGGAGGATTTCCATTTACAGAAGGACCTCTCCTTGTGCTTTAGAGCCTCTCTAACTCCACTCGTTAACCATGCCGGTGCCCTCTTGGACTTAAATGAGCTCTTCTTTCTTTGTGGTATGCACTTGTGCTGGGCCTCTATTATTGTTGTTTTAAACAGGCTCCATGCACTCTGAAGAGATTGGATTCTTTTAACCTTCCCCTTCAGTTTCTCTCTAACTAGTTTCCTCATCTGAGGGAAGTTTGCCCTTCGAAAATCAAGGGTTTTTATGTCTGATTTGGTTGACACTCTTCCTCCGACATGCATGGCAAAGGTAATTGCAGCATGGTCACTGTTCCCCAGAGGCTCAGTGACATTCACACCCCTGACCAGGTCCTGAGTATCACACAATATTAGATCCAGAGTTGCCTGTTCTCGGGTGGGCTCCGTGACAAGTTGCTCTAAGGCACAGTCATTCAGCAAGTCGAGAAACCGAATTTCTCTTTCTTGCCCGGAGCTCGCATTGGCCCAGTCAATGTGGGGATAATTGAAGTCCCCCATGATTACTATCCTATCCCTCTTAGCCACCTCCATGATTTCTCTCCTCATTTCAAGGTCCCCCTCAAGTTTTTGATCTGGTGGACGATAGAATACTCCAACGATCACATCACTCCTTGGACCTGGTAGTTTAACCCACAGTGATTCTATGGTGGAGTCAGACCCTCTGTCCATCTCCATTCTGCTGGATTTTACCCCTTCTTTGACATAGATGGCCACTCCTCCTCCAACCCGCCCCTCTCTATCCCTTCTATAGAGTTTATAGCCTGGGATTGCTGTATCCCACTGGTTCTCCACATTCCACCAGGTTTCTGTTATGGCTATTATATCTATGTTATCCCTAGCTGCTAAATGTTCAAGTTCTCCCATCTTTGCTCGGAGGCTTCGAGCATTGGCGTAGAAGCACCTGTACAGTGGGTCCCGCAACAACAGCTGCTGCCTTGTTCTTTCTCCCGCACAGCTTTTTTTATCAGTAGACAAACTGTCATATTCCGTTATTCTCCCAGTGCTAATACCCGCTACGCCATCTCTATGTGATTCTCTACCTTCTTCAACCTCATTCCCCGAGGATGATGTGTTCCGAACCGGATGCCACTCAGCTCCTGTCGGCTTTCCCCCAGTTATTAGTTTAAAAGCTGCTCTGCTGCCCTTTTGAGGTTGAGTGCCAGCAATCTGGTCCCATCCTGATTCAAGTGCAACCCATCCCTCCTGAACAGGTTTGGCTTGTCCCAAAATGTTCTCCAGTTCCTGACAAATCTAAAGCCCTCCTCTCGACACCATCGCCTCATCCACGCATTGAGGCTTCTGAGTTCTGCCTGCCTGGCGGGTCCTGCACGAGGAACAGGTAGCACCTCTGAAAATGCTACCTTGGAAGCACGGGACTTCAATCTTCTACCTAACAACCTGAATTTGGCTTCCAAGACTGACCGCTTTGCCTTCCCAACGTCATTGGTACCAACATGTACCATGACCACTGGCTCCTTCCCAGTTCTCTCTAACAAGCTATCTATATACCAAATGACTATCTAGTCCATTATCCTGTTCCTTTGGTTGTCTATGGGAAGCATGGGAACAATGGTGATCCTTGCTGCAGGTGGGCCAAAACCAGCCTCCATTGGTTGATTATCTTTGAATATGGAGCCTCCGCTCAAACATGATTTTCACCTCACCAAATCTGGACCTCCTTGCAACAAGTTTGGACACCCTTGTGCTAGAGGATTGCTTTGTGGATTCCTTGGACTGCCAGAAAGACAAACAAGTGGGTGCTAGAACAAACCAGGCCTCTGAAAGCAAAACAGTTGTTGAAACTGAGGGTGCCCTGTGTGTGTTGTGTCATTACAGTCATGACTGACTCTTCGTGACTCCACGTCCATGGAGTTTTCTCGGCAGGAATACTGGAGTGGTTTGCCAGTTCCTACTCCAGGCGCCTACAGCACCTGGTATTCTCTGGCGGTCTCCCATCCAAGGACTAACTAGGGTCGACCTTGCTTAGCTTCCGAAATCAGACAAGATTGGATGTGCTGAGGGCATCTAGGCAGCTCCTGAGGATGCCCTACTTAGGAAAATCATGAAAAGGCAGGTATCTCTGGAAGATACAATTATATTGGGAATGGTGGATGGCAGCAGGAATGGGGAAATCCAAATATGACAGGAAGTGACTCCCTAACTTGATGGCATATAAAAAGAAGCAGTCTAGGGATATAAGGCGATTCCCCATTCTGTATTTGGGGGTGGGCGTGGGGGCTCTGACTCTGTTAGTATGTGACAGTTTCTTGGAACAACATGTTGTTAGGTATGTGATTAAAGCTGCAGCTGCAGCCCATAAATCAGCAGTGTTTCCTTCCGTCAACAGTCAATGTTCACCTAGGGAGTTTCTGCCTCCCAGAGGTTTCCCTTCCCCATCCTGTATTCCCTTGGGAAACACTTCCCTGGAAGTTCTGTTTGTCCAGACTTCCACTGGTGACATCGCTCTGAGTCCCTGCTGGAACCGCTCTGTGTTGTGAGGATAAAACACTTAGCAGTTGATTGATGCCAAAGGAGAACACAGTATGCCACTTAAACAAGCAAATGCAGTTCTTAGAAAGAAGTTGGCCTCTGAAGCGGAAGACAGACAACAAACAAGTATGTCAGCAGGATTCATTGGCTGCGTAGATAAGGACTCATCACAAGGCAAACGGGAGTTTCTTCTCTCGCGCTGAAGAGTGTGTTCACTTAATAGCCTTTCCTCCTGCCCGTCCTTTCCAGATGAGAGGTACTATGATCCCCATCATCCGTAGCCTGGCAGAGGATAATGGAAGTGGTGGCCCAACATATCAGGAAGGAGCCCAGCTGAGTAAAGCTGTGTTGCTAATGCAGAGAATAATCACCGGCTGCCAACAGAACCGAAACACTATTACTTTTATCTCTAATAATGTAATGATATGCCTAATATCCAAAGCACCTTAGGTAAATACTGGAGGTGGTGCTATGGTGCTCCAGCCATAGAAATTTTCTGCCTTACATAGAATAGTGGATTTGGAAGGGTCTTTTAAGGTCATCAAGTCCAACCCCCTGCTCCATGCAGGAATACAGATCAAAGGATATCTGCCAGGTAGAGATGGGCACGAAACAAGCAATTTTTCATTTTCGTTTTCGCTTTTTTCTTTCGTTACGTAACGAAATGAAAAACGAATTTTGTCTCCAAAATGAAACGAAACGAAACGAAACACCAGAAATTTTGTCGTGTGTTTCATTTTCGTTGTGGCAAATACATTGAACTGTAATGAATGCTAACGAAACAGCAACTTTTCATTTTCATTTTCATTTTTTGTTTCGTTACGTAACGAAACAAAAACGAATTTTTTTGCAAAAATTCACGAAAAACAAAAACGAACCGAAACGGACCCCCTAAATGACAAACGACAAACGAAACACCATTTTTTTGAGTCGTGCCCATCTCTACTGCCAGGTGATTGCCCACATTTCTCTTGAATGACCCAACACCTCTTCAGGTCATTTGTTCCGTTACTGTACTCCTCTAACAGTTTAGAGGAGTACAGTCTAAATCTGGATTTCTGTAGCTAGATGCCATTATTATGTGCCCTGTGCTCGGGGATGACCGAGAACAGATCCTTCCCCTTCTCTGTATCCCAACCCTTCAAATAATAGAAAAGTGCTATCATACCACCCCCTCTGTCTCCTTTTCTCTAGGCTAAGCTATAGCTGAGCTCTATGGAAGAGGAACAGTGTGTCTACTTAAAGGGAACCTGTACAGTCTGTGTTAATAACAGCCTTTTTCTTTCACCGGTCAGGTAGGTCAACACTGAAAGTACACTAATCAGAACAGAAAAATCAGTGGCTGGCTTTTGCCCCATGTAATGACAGATCTTTTCTGGCTATAGTTTAAGGCATTCACAATCAGAGTGTCCTTTATTTGAGTGCCTCCAGTTCCATCTCAGAGTAGATTTGCCTGGGGGTGGGGAGGAGGAAAGGAGATCCTGCAGTCCCTCCAAGGTCAAAATCTCAGCATGGGTCGGTACTTGCAGGAGAGGGAAGAATTTTTGAGTTCAGCTTTGCACTGGGGAGTTTCGAGCATAACATTTTCCTCCCTTATTGCAGATCAGCGGTTCCCAAGCTTGGGTGACCCAGATGTTACTGGACTGCAGTTTCCAGAAACCCTGGCCAGCACAGCTGGCAGAGAAGGCTTCTGGGAGTCGCAGTCTAAAAACACCCAGGTAACTCGACACGTATGACTGGGAGCTGCTGGTGAAATTGGGAGGAACAGCCTCCATTTCAGACAGAGAGCTGAAAAATCCTAACAGCAGGAGTTCCAGGGGGTCACAAGAAAGAGAAAGCAATAACATGAAACTGTGCCAAGTGACACCACATTATATTCAGGAAAACTGCAAGCTCATTTAGTTTTCTAAGTTGGCACTAGACAGCTGGCTGAGCAGACGTTACACCAGAGAGTGCATGCAATTTAAAGACTACCCGAGCGTCTGTAGGGAATTCTTGGTGGGAAGGCAGGCAGGCTTGCCCGTGCTGAGCCTTTTCCAATATTTTTAGAAACAGTAGTAGAAAGAGAACGAAAATGTCCCCAAGGCTAGGAAGACTGACAGTAGCTTTAAGCCCTCTCCGCATTCTGGGAACACTCTCGCAAAACAACCTTTGTGGTAGGGAATGCTACAAGAATTCACCAGGGCACACAATGGCATAATGGAAGATGTGTAAAACCGTTTCCTCTACAGCAGCCAAATCTTGCCCCAAAGAGAGGAGAATGAAGATATATGAACCTCGAACCTCTCCGTTGGCTTTTCCCTGTGGAGACATTATTCTTAAGAAGCATTTTAAGTCTGCTTTTGCAGCCCACGTGCTGTCAACAAAGCTTCAGAAATGTACATTAAATGCTCGCG
>JAHTLZ010000213.1:5522465-5535633 GCA_023846285.1 Phrynocephalus versicolor | reverse complement strand
CACAATTATTAATATAAATACATTTATTTGCATTAGCCCTGGCCTTAGCAAAAAGGTATAAAATTTACATAGATCTAAAATTGCCATAATAAAGTCAAGATAATAAATACATATACAATACATGCAGTATGCCTTCACCAAATTTAGACAAGTAAATCCATAAATTGGTATTATTTTAAAATAATATTTGGCTTCGTTTTAATTGCTGCTGTGAAAAATGTAGCCAAACCCCTCTGCAATAACTAACTAACTAAATAAATAAATAAATAAATAAATTGAAGGGAGAGAGGGAGGGAGGGAGGGAGGGAAAGGAAAAAGAAATAGAAGCAGACACAGAAGACTGGCCTTTTAAAAAAATGTCCTCCTTGTCACGTTCTTATACTAAAAGGGGGAAAATATTCCAGGAGCTGCTTTTCACAAGCCTAACTCGTCAAGAGCAAGAAACTTGGCATGTATTCTTTACATCCCTGAGGGCAGTACATTAAACTAAGCTAATTTAATTTGCTTTAATGCCCCCTCAAAGCCAATAAGCTAAACCAGTTTGTAACAGCGAAATTGACATTACTTGACTTTGCATGACTCTTCTTTTGTAGGGCTTTGCGAATGCAACTGATGATCCAGTTGGAAGCAAATATTCTTCTTCTTCTTTTGAGGACGGGGGTAGAAAAATAAAGGGTAACCAAAAGAAAAATATGGCAGGGTCTGACAATGCTTGGCACTCTAAAGTTGGATTTATTCGTGTCGCCGCCGTCATTTTTCATCATTTTGTGAGCCCCGCGGGGGGAAACAAACACCGTGACAGGACGCGCTGAACACCTTCCGCTGAAAAACGATTCCCATATTAATGTAAAGTGACTTGCAGCTTTAATTTGGTTATTCTCCACTGGTGCTCTCAGCGTGTGGAATCCTAATGAGTCCCTGGTTTGGCGCCCATCAATACAAACCCTCTTTTCTTTTGCACGACATCTGTTGCTCTCTGGGGTGCTTTCATTTCATCTGCCTTGGCCTCAGGGTCTGAGGAAGGAAATACAGTGGTGCCTTGTATAAAGGAATTAATTGGTTCCAAATGAAATTCTGTTAAGCAAATTTTCCTTTATACAAATTTCCCATAGGAATGCATTGAAAACGGAGTAATCCCTAATTGCGACCATTTTTATGTTGTATGGATTCGCCCCATAGTCAGTTCTGTTAAGCAAATTTTCCCTATCTCTGGAATATTTTTGTTCAACGTATATTATGTTATACAAACCGTTTGTTATACGAGGGTCCACTGTAGTTCACATTGAAAACCTCCAGGACTCGTTTCACACCATATACCTGCATTTTTCTGTATTTACGGGGTATCCAAAGTGAACATTGGTTGTTATGAGGAAATTTGATTCAACTGGATGCTTTACCACAAGGCGTGGAAAACCTGAGGCTTTGGGGCTGAATTCTACCCTCTGGGATCCCAATGTGGGTTTTGGTTTATGATTTGTATGACCTTTTCTACACCCTTCCAGAGAGGCTAGAATGAATATGTGGCCCTCATCCAAGTTGCAGGTTTACAAGGTTGTTTTCATTGAACTTAGCATCGAGATAGTGTGGAAGACCCTAGACAGAGTTTGGCATAAGGTGACTTGAGTGAGGCAATGGTAGTGTTGTCATGCTTGACCACCATCTGTTTCATAGGCTAATTGACAAACATCGCTTCTGATTTTCCTCTATCGCTGCCACCAACTAGCTTAGCTAGCAAATTAAAGCCTTCAGGCTGATTTGAAGTTGAATAAAAACAAAAAAGTGTTTATTGTTTACAAAGTAGAATCAAAATTATCAATGGTAACGCGTTGAAGTATAGGCAAAAAGAATCGAGTTCAAACCCACTTAAGTTTGATCACTAATAAAGCTGAATACATGCACACCCAGTTCCTAAGTTTGCAAACTCTGAACACTTACTTTACTAACAGTCCTATACCTTATTTAGCCCTGTCTTTCTCTTAGACAGTACCAGACTCTATCTCCTGGTCTGTATTTTAGCCTTATCTGACTAAAACAGTGCCGAGCAGTGCCTTAAATCCTCTCAGGCCACTCCCCAGACCCTCTCATTGGTCCACAAACCCACCAATCAGCACAGACACGTCTCATGCATCATTCATCATACAAGGAAATGTCACAGCAATTTCCCACCCACCTCCCTCTCAGTTGTATGCACAAATCCCTTGGTCACAGGGTTGGAAAGAGATACAGGGACGTAGAAAGTTGCAGGGAAAGATCTGCAAAGATCTGAAAACTGCTTTGCATGAGGTTGGACTCTGCTTAAAAGAATAGGTTGGCAGTCTTTGGACGGTCTTGTGTGAAGCCATACCACTAGAGTGGAGATAAATGCTATCTTGTCTCATCCTTCGGGAGCCGGGGAGGAGTTGAGAAATTTTCTTCTTACTGTAAGATGGCAAGATTTATTTATTTTTATTTTTTATTTTTTTGAGGTGGGAGGCCTTCTTTCAGAGACTTCACTTTCATGAAATGGAATTTCTGTCTGTCTTTTCATTTTAAAATATGGCAAGTGTTGCACAAATACACCAGCCCTAGATGGTTTATTTGTATGTTATTTGTAAATCTCCCTTTTATCTTTGTTCAAAGAAAGACTGCACCTATTTTGGTGCAGCCATATGCGTGTGTTGTGTTGTTACAATCGTGACTGACTCTTTGTGACTCCATGTCCATGGAGTTTTCTTGGCAGGAATACTGGAGTGGCTTGCCAGTTCCTACTCCAGGCGCCTACAGCACCTGGTATTCCCTGGTGGTTGCCCATCCAAGTACTAGCCAGGGCTGACCCTGCTTAGCTTCCAAAATCAGGCGAGATCAGATGTGCTCAGGGCATCTAGGCAGCCATAATTTGTGCAAAATGTGAGCAACACCTCCACCACTCAATGCTGTTTCATTTTTACACTGGGAGCACTGGAGTTTGGTGACAGCTCAGCATGTTGAGATGGTCTGTCTTGACAAGAGAGGAGTAATTAATGAGATTTCTTCACTTCTGCATTGTAATAGGCCAGGTGGTCTCAACAATATGATGCCTGATTACTACCTTCTGCTTGAGCATCATCATCAGTGTCCATATCTGGATGGGGAGAATTCCACTGTGGTGATCTATCCTTTGGTTACCATGATGTAGTTAGTACAAGTGGTGAATTCCTGCAGAGACAATAGGATTCATTGAACCGAGGATGGGTGCATAGTAAAAGCTTTGATTTCTGTGATACAGAAGGTTCTGTGATGGCTTACGGTTGAGGCTGAGAAATATTTAACTGTCTCAAAGACTGTAATGATGCTAAATTGATTCCAAGAGCTCTTATAAGCCAGGAAAGTTTTCACAGTGGGGCATCACTGGAGTAAAGAGATGACACGATTTGTTCCAGAATCAAGGTGCGAAAAATCCCCAGAAAAACAAGAACAGAAGCAAAGCAAAGCAAAAAAAAAAAAATTACCAACCTTTTGTCATGTTTTCCTCACTTATTTAGTGTCAAAGTGAGAAACAATTTTTTCAAATGGAAACGTAACATATTATCTTGCACTAACACACATTAGAAAATAGAGATTATGTAATTATGGAAAAGAACGATATTAAAACCTATAAAATAAGACAAAATAAAATTTACAACTCATGCAAATCAGAGCTTATGCATGGGAATGTAACAGAAAATGATCTCCTGAGTTAAGAGAGTAGAGCATATGTTGCAAATCCTAATTTAAAAAGTGATTTCCAAGGGAAGGGACAGGAACTGATTTTTCCATGCAGCCGAATTTCAAAACAATATAGGGTTCTGTTGAGAATAAACAAGGACTTGAACTGTAATCTGAGGCAAATCGCAAGCCAGTGCCATTGATGCAAGACCAATGGGTTGTAGTCAATCAAATGCTAACCAAATGGCAATCAGGGAGCTGAATTTTATAACAGACATAAGGCCTCTTTACAGGAACCTAAACAGAAGGGATAACTAACAACATAGAACACAATGGCCAGGTCATAGCTGTCAATTATTCCCCATGGCTGCCCGGGACTGAGAACTCCAGGGAGGTGGGGCACTGGCAACCAGGCCCTTCGGCTAGGCTAGGAGGTGGAGCCTCATTTGCATACAGGGTTCCCAGAATCCCTTGCAGAGGTTTTAAAATGCTCACTGTGATCTAAGTGTTCGGCTTTCTAGAGGATATATATATATATATATATACCAATCTGGACAGCTGGTGGCATGTGAATTAGGGGTTGCACAGGGAGAAGTGCTCTCTGGTGTACCACTTGGCGGCCGCCCGCACGGCCACCCAATAGTATGCGGAGCTCAGCCGCCCACTGCCGGAAATGCAGGACATTTCAGGGGAAAATACTTTTTCAGGAAGATGGCGGGAAAGAGTGATTGATCCGTGAATGTCCCACCAAAAATGTGATGCTTGACAGGTCTGGGCTAGGTCCACGCTGCTATCTCAGCGCAGGTCTACTCATATCCCATTCTCAAAATGCAGAGTTCACTACAGAGCTCTGTGTTAAACTTCATTTGAAATCACTGCCTTTTGCTGGAAGCTGCCAGGAAGTGGTTTGCAAAGAAGCGAATAAATCTTTTCTGGAGGTTAAAGCTACCAGGAAAAAGAAAGTATCTCAGCTGGCACAGGAACAAGGATAAATCCACTGACCCAGTTTAAACCAAGTGGGGATTGGGCCTTCAAGGTGCTCTATTTCTAAATGATGGCAACAGCTTAAATACACATCTGGGTTCATCTTCTCTCCCCACCCCACTTCTCAATTCATTATGGTGCTTCAGGGATGTGTAGATATTAAAAGAGGAGAAAAATCAATTAATGCACAATCTAATCATATCTTAACAGGCACTAGGGGGTTGACTGCGAGCACAAGTTCTTTCCATCTTACTTCCCCCTCTCCCCAACTTAATGCACTTCGAAAGGTGTGAGAAATGTATGGATGTGTTTTCCAGCACTGTGACTGTAGGGTGGACTAGGCCGGTTACCCATTCAGAGTGGGCTCCATGTGTCTGCACCAGTGCGCTCATAAGTTGTTGCCCAAGAACATCTGGGGACCAAAGTTTGGGGACCTCTTGTTTAGATCATGTTCCCCTACCCCTCCTAAACAACTACAACAATTTCTCTTTAAAAAACTCTCCCATCGATTCCTATGGAATATTAACAGTGGAAAGGCAAGGGGAATCTCAAATGAAATTGGTAGGTGGGAGAGGGTAGTGGGGGGATAAGCTTCAAAAGGATATGTCCAATTATTTTGGCACAAAGAGCCTTATCATCCGCAGGGGCAGGAGAGGAGAATGACTTTCTGTGTTTCAAGTGGAAGGAACAATGAGGGTCAACATATACAGATCGCTTTAGAGCCTCCAGTTCTTGAAAGCAATTCACATTTTGAACATGTTTCTTTTCCTAATAGTTGTATTCGGGAGGACCTTTCTGCATTATGTGTCACATCCCTTTCTATTACAGGAACTTAACAAAAGCTGTCCTTTATATATATATATATATTTCTTGGAGAAGATTGAAAGCTTATTTCAATCATGTTGTCCTTTATCTGCGATCTTGCAAGAACAGGGCCAGTGAAATGGTAATACAGTACCTTGCGACTTCATGCTCTACAGATACATTATTTATGGCCTGGAGAAATACAGTTTCGCTCCAGGATTACATTTGCCCACCCCCCTTGAGAAGCAGTGAATAATTAATAGCACCTTGAACAAATTTGTTGTGGCGACAACGGCCATAATTTGTTTGGCGGTAGTAACATTCATTGCCTTTTTTTTTAATATCACTTTTGAGTTCCAAGCCACGGTGAAGGAAGGCAGCACGGGGGTGATCGTGAATTTAACCGTTGAAGATCGGGATGACCCGGCCACAGGGGCATGGAGAGCGGTTTACACCATCATCAACGGGAACCCAGCACAGAGCTTTGAAATCCACACCAACCCTGAGAATAATGAAGGGATGCTGTCTGTTGTCAAGGTGAGGAGGACGCAGGTTGCCCTCATGTCTCTCAAGCATCCTCCTCAGGGTGGGTGTAGTGTCTTATGATGTCTCATCATTACTCTTAACCATCTCCTTGGTTTCTAGCCTCGGTGTGCTTTTGGTGTACCTCTCCCTTGTGGCACTATGAGGCTTCCCAAATCACACATGGAGCATGCAACAGGAGGGCTGGCTCAAGATATCTAACTTCAGTGGCTCCCTAGATGTCCCTGGACTGCCACTCCAGAAGCCTTTGCCAGCACAACTAGTGGTGAAGGCTTCGGGGAGTTGCATTCCAAGAATATCTTGGGACCCAAAGTTGAGAACCACTGTCTTACTTGGTTGACACGCCTCCCTCCACATTTCACAAAGAACTGCCAAATAGAACATCAGTTAAACCTTATTTCAACACTGGCGATGGGGCAGCTTCTTCTGCCATACCTGATGGCAGGAAGCTGGTTTATTAATCACAGGAACAGATGTGTGGCCCACAGAGCTCTGTCTTCTATGAGAGGGAAATACCTGGGGGCAGGGAGAACATCAAGGGGGCTGGCCAGTGCTACATTCGAGAGCCTACCATTTCATGCAGATGTCTCACTCTGCCCAATAACAGGACTGGCCCTGCCATGGTCGATCCTTCTCGGGCAAGTGTATGACTTTTGCAAGACACATGAGTTGAAATGTTTCAGTGCATTGTTTCTGGCAGTTGCACACACCTTCTTGAAGGTATCTAGGAGAAGTCTGGGTGGGGCCTAAAGAGAGCAAGAGAAAGAACACAGGGATGGATGGTGGGATGTAAGCCCTTTTGCCCTACAGTCTGCAAGCTGCCTTTCTCTACTGGGACATTAATTGTGGGGAAACAGACTTCAGTTTAGGTGTCCTTGATTTCATGACAGAGGAAGTAACCAATATCAGTAACAGAGCTTCCTGTGAAGGAGGTGCTTGCATTGCAAACACTTAAGCTCATCTCGATAAGTAATCCTGTGTTCTCATGTCTTCCAGCCTTTGGACTATGAGATTTCAGCCTTCCACACACTCCTCATCAAGGTAGAAAATGAAGACCCCTTGGTTCCAGACATCTCATATGACACCAGTTCTACAGCAACTGTTCAGATCACCGTCCTGGATGTCAACGAAGGCCCTGTCTTCCACCCAAACCCAATGGCTGTCACCAAACAAGAAAACATTCCTATTGGAAGTGTTGTGTTGACTGTCAATGCCACTGATCCCGATACCTTGCAACATCAGACTATAAGGTGAGTAGAGGTTTCCTGGATTCCACTTGACTGGGAGAGCTACCGATATGTTCTCATCTGTCCCAAACATTTCTGGAGTTGATGCTGGTGAGTCTTTCAAAAAACACATCATCATTGTTGAATATTTCATTGATTTGATCATAACCAAGTACTTACAAATGATTGACTATGAATCTGATATGGAGGCCTCCAACTGAGATGTCCAGATTTTCAAATAATTTCAGTAAGTGCTATAATAGGCACACCTTTGAAAACCATTCTGTATGTTTCCAAAAACCAAGATCTATATAAAAACATTTCTGTTGCCTTCTGAAGTGAGGTATGTTCCTCCAGGTTACACAGCTTCTCAGTGGCTGCATGTGCCTGGGCTGATGGCTTTCTCATTCTGTTGGATGAATTTGCATTCCAGACAGTGAATGTCTTAAGGAAACTAGCTGGTGCTAACTTCTTATTCCATCTTCCATCTTAATGATTCTTCATGTCAGTATCTGTTAATGACCTCCAGTGCTTTGAAGGCATAAGAAGAGACACAATGAGAACTTGCATACCTAGATCTGACCTTGAAAAAGCTCTGGAATCGCTCCGGGCCAGCAATTTGAGTGGGCTGTCTCTGAAGACACAAGAAATGGATGTCATATTATGGAATGGGGATTTCACAATAGAAAACAAATATTCAAATGCACATGGTACTTTCCCTTAAAGTTCGATGGACATAATGACCAGAAACCAAAGAGTCAGTTTAAACTAGGTGTTCTGAACAGGCCCCTATGCCCCCCCTGGTGGCCCCTGACATTTTTGAAGGGGACCACAGACTGGAAACAATACTTTACACAAGGTTCATTATGCAACTTACGCAATCCTGATTCTATCTGTATTTTTTTCCACAATGTATTTATGGCCATGGCCAAAAAAAAAGAAAGAAGGTTGAGAATGGTTAGTACAGACATTCCCAGAGTGTTGTAAGTCTTACCCGTGTGTTTTCCTCCTGAAAAGCTGCCCAGGAGACTCCTCTTAAAGTTGTGTAGAGTATTCTTCCAAAGCTTGGGATCGAACTAGGCACTAGCTCCATATTGTGGCTTACGTTATGCTATGGGCTGTCAAGTCAGAAACAGGCATAGTGACCCTCATAGGGCTTTTCAAGGCAAGTGAGAGATTTAAGGAGTAGTTTCATCAGTTCCACTCCCATAGTGGCTTAGAAGGCATTTAAACCCAGGCCTCCTAGATTGTCAGTCTACCCATTATATTACATTGGCTATCCTAATATTCTATATATTCTGCACTAGAGATGGGCACGACTCAAAAAAATGGTGTTTCGTTTGTCGTTTGTCATTTAGGGGTCAGTTTCGGTTCGTTTTTGTTTTTTGTGATTTTTTGCAAAAAATTGTTTTCGTTTCGTTATGTAACAAAACGAAAAAACGAAAACGAAAATGAAAAATCGCTGTTTCGTTAGCATTCATTACAGTTCAATGTATTTGCTGCAACGAAAATGAAATGCACGACAAAATTTCTGGTGTTTCAGTTCGTTTCGTTTCATTTTGGAGACAAAAGTCATTTTTCGTTTCGTTATGTAACGAAACAAAAAATGAAAACGAAAACGAAAAATTGCTTTTTTGTGCCCATCTCTATTCTGCACTAAAAATGCTTCGATATGCACATGTCAACTTGGGTTCTGCATATTGCAGTGAACATGGGAGTGGCATTCTACAAATTCATTCATCTTCTGTAGAGCAATACAAGGCTGGGTTGTGTTGGGTAAAGACCCATTTGTTTGTTAAACTAAATGGCATTCATGGTTAATACACATATCCAGGAATAAAACTTAACTGCCCCAGTTTTTCATGGATACTTGGGGGAGGGGGGAGAGAGATGTCCTTCGGTGGAAGGCATGACATTGAATAAATCACCTATTTGGAGAGCAAGTATGTTGGGAGAATGGACAACCTCCTGTGAAACGATGCCTCTGGTAATATCAAAATAATATTCTGCATGTAGTCCACATCTCCAAGGAAGAATGTGAGCTATTAAATGCGGCCATGGTCTCATGTTTAAAGAATGGAGAATTAATTTTAATGCCATTTTGTGACATATGAAGGCGGCTTCCCCTTTCTGAATCTCTTGCGGCCACAGCAGGAAGAATATATCAGATTATTCTCATCTACCAGCAGTTTTGCACTCTCCTGTGGAGAGAAACCACATATATTTTTTCATTCCAAACAGACTGAGGATTTGAAATCCAGGCAGCTGGGAAACGAAGCGACGGCCCAGCCACTGATAGCATTCACACCAGGAGTCCACTATAGATCTAGATGGGCATTGCTGTGAATGAGATGTAATGGACTGAGAGGACATGTGACACAGACACACAAACTTTGGGAGACAATGGACTTTCCGGTCTAGAGCTGCATACGTTCACCCATCCCGCAGCTGAGAGTCCTTGCTTGCGTGGGTGAAGCCTTTTGCTGATGGACCCAGTGAGAGAGATAACTGGAAACAAAGGAGGCCAGTAAAGCAGGCATGTCCAAACTTTGGCCCTCCTGATGTTCTGGACAACAACTCCCAGAATTCTAAGCTTAGATTGCCAATGACAAAGGACCGTGGGAGTTGTGGTCCAAAACATCTGGAGGGCCAGAGTTTGGACATGCCTGCAGTAAAGGGTTCGACCTTGTGCTGAAGCTTGACAAAAGCTGTGGCAATAACCTTGGACAGCTAGTGGCAGCTGGGTACTGTAGTAACCCAAGTGTTAATCAACCCAATGGTTGATGGATTTACATCATTTGATTGCTTATCATCAGTTTCCTTTGGTTTTGGTTCCTGGTTTAAGAACTTAAATCTGTGTACCTGTTTATCACCCATAGGATTTCAAGCGGTGATTTCTTGCACATGCTGTACACCCTTTCTCTCCCTCTGTGTGTATATGTGTCTTTGTTTGTAAATGAGAATTTAAGGCTCACGTTTAATAATACTTTCTATCCTGGGAAATTAAAACAAGAACCTTATTCTCAGAAATCCATTTGATAACAGTAGATCTTAATTAAACATACCTACCAGTTTCAATAATTTGTCTCAATGGAAAGGTCCTTCAGGGTATACCTTTGCACCACAGGCTCAACAAGTCCAAGGACTGTGATAGTTAGATGCCACACTAAGTATAAACAAATTGTTTGCCGCTCTGTAGTAGTGATTTTTAATTAACGCAATGCTCTCTGCTTTCATATTTTATTGTGGCAATATACTTTTATTGCCTACTGTGCTTCTGGAGTTTTAATTATTTATGTAAATGTCTTACCGGAACTTTCCCTTCTCAGGAAATTTTGTGACTGGATTTTTCAGTAGAGAAATCAACTTTATTATTATTTTTTGCAGCATGTCTAATCCATTAAATAGTCATAATAAAAATACACATAGCTCTCTTTCTACATAGATTTAAATGAAGGGTGGTATATCCCTCTCCATATATGCATATTTGTATCTAGACGTCATGATGACAGTTATAACTGTGTGCCAGAAATTCTGACCAAGGGTGACCCTTTTCATGGTTTTCTAAGCAGAGAGTGCTCAGAAGTGGTTTACTCCTCCTTTTACCTTGGCCCATCTTGGGACTGTTCAGCTTGCTCAAAGCCACAGAAAATTGGCTGTTCTTGGAAGCAAAGGGAAGAATCGAACTCCCAATCTCTGGTACCATAGTGAGATATCAAAACCTCCAAGCTACCCAGCTGGCTAAGTGTAGAAAGATCTATGTATTTATAGAAAAATGTTGAGCAACATACAAGTTAGTGTCTACTGGACTTCTTTTTCTTGAGAGACAGAAACATTTCGCTGCTCATCCAAATAGCTTCATCGCTGATGAAAAAGAAGTCCAGCAGCCATGACTCAACTTCCAGATAAACTCACCTGGATGACTGAGAATCTTCACAGACATACAAGTTATTGATATTCCTAAAGAGATGGCAGGTGAAAAAGGAACAAGTAACATAAACGAGATTAGATATTCTAAGGCCTTCTTCATCTTTTATATGCAGTGGACAAAAGCAAAAGTTGTTCAAAGATTTGAAGCAAATTCTAAAGTATGGAAGTTACCAAACAGGAAGTCAATGGCAGACCATTCTAATGCCTCTGTCTTTATTGAGTGATAGGATGCTTGCTTTGACTCTAACATCCTTTGACTCTAACTATCCTTCAGCTGGTGAAGCAGAGCTAATGATTCCTTGGAACTCCCAGTCAGAATATTTGCAAAGCCATGGACAAGTCCAGAGTTCTGAGCTGCCACTTTATTGGAAAAAAGGAAAAACATATGCAAAATGAATGAATGGGTGGATATTGCATTTTAAAAGGACCCGATGGCATTGCCTATTACTGTTCAGCAGCCAGGTTGCCGCTATTGTTGTGATTTCTCCTCTTGTTCAAGTGATCTGTTGGATTATGTCAGATTAATGTATTGTGTTGTTAGCCGTAGAATAGAAAAAAATATAGTGAAATACTCTTGCATGCCCCCCTAGGGGCTCAATTTGACATTGTCCCTTGAAAATATTTATAAAAAAACAAAAGTGAAACCAAAGAATACTTTCCTTGCAGTTTAGGGCTGATAAGAGAATGTCATAGATACTGAAAAATTACTACCAAAGTGTCACTACAAAAGATTTAGAATGTCTCTTAAAATAACTTTTGAAATTAACCAGATGTTATGTCATGGGTGTTTATTAGAGATGGGTGTTTCATCTCAGAAGGGGACTGGTTCCGAAATGAAACATGCCAGCACAGCTGGTGCCCGGAATCCAGTCCCAACCTCCAGGATAAAATCAACCACTCTCTTACCTTGCTCTAGTTTGCACTGGGCAAAAATCCAACCAGGAAGCAGCTTCCAATGTGTCATATTTCCTTCTTCCTTGGCACTGGCCAGTCAGGAGATCTGCAAGGACATGCATCATCCTGCCTCCTTATCTGATTGGCCAGCGCCAGGAAGAAGGAAATATGATGCATCGAAAGCTGCTTCCTGGTTGGATTTTTGCCCTTGCCCAGCGTGAACTACATCAAGGTAAAACAGTGGTTGATTTTGTTCTGGAGGGTGTGACTGGATTCATTTTGGAACCAATCCCCTTCCAAAATGAAATGCCCATCTCTAGTGTTTATGGTTGCAACTTAAAAAATAACTTTGTAACTACCGGTACTAACTATACTGTTTGTCATCCCAAAGCAACTCATTTTAGCTAGTTACTTTTGAGCAATGAACAAGAATTGCACAGAAATGGGAGCAGATAAATCCTCCATCTCTCATTCCAAAATGGAAAGAGATAAAGTTTTTCTGGAACAATTTCCAAGATGTTGGGCTGTTGAAGTTGTGTTTGAAGCACATGGTTGTTTTTTTCCTCCCAAGTCCTAAGCATTTAAGAAACTAAACAAAATTTAATGGAACAGAGCAAGGAATAGTTTGCTTCTGTTTTCCCTGTTTCTGCTGTCAATCACTGGCACTCTGTGTGCGCAGAGAAAGCATAAGCCATGAGTCATGAAACTAATTCTTGAAATGTATTTCATACTCCGTTGCCAGCTTCATCAAGCAGAGCTGAGCACCCTCTGTCAAAATGTGATGGGAGCCGAAGAACTATCATCCCTCTCCTCAGCATAACGGTGTGGGGATTAATTTTGCACTCTCTTTATTGTAGGCATGGACCAACACACTTACAGTTGGATTACTCTCTCCCTATATATATATATATATACACACACACAGTGGACCCTTGTATAACAAACAGCTTGTATAATATAAAATTTGTACAACATAAAAAATTCCAGAGATAGGGAAAATTTGCTTAACATAATCTCCTATGGGGAAAATCCATACAACATAAAAATGGGATTACTCCATTTTCAATGCATTCCTATGGGAATTTGTATAAAGGAAAATTTGCTTAACATAATTTCATTTGGAA
>JAHTLZ010000213.1:5498226-5516578 GCA_023846285.1 Phrynocephalus versicolor | reverse complement strand
CTGACGACTGGCAAGATAGGAGCGGGTGACCTTACTGCCAGGCGGTTGATCCAAATGGAAATGCCACTTCACAGCAACAAGCTCCTCTTTTTGATGCCTTCACCGCTTGCCCTCCCGGGGTGGGAAAAGCCACGCTCTCTAAGAACGTTCCGACTAAAAAGGCTTAGTTTATGCTGGTGTTTCCGACATTCCATCTGCCAGCCTCTTTATCCGAGAATCTGCCCTGCCTTGGAAGAGGATATGGCAACTAAGAAGGCACAGAGGAGCAGCAAATTGATATAGCACAAGGAAAAAATAGTTTGTCCCGAAAACTGTATCAAATGATCCAAAGCTGTCCAGGAACATGCTGTGGCATCTCATGGCAGGCAATATTGAGGGAAGAGATGTATATCTTTGGTCAACTCATCATACAGCCCATAAGGGTGGGTGATTGGAGTATTCCTCTCTTTTTAGAGAGAAAGGTGAAGAATAGTGTGATTTTTTTTTTGCATTTCGTGCAAAAGTGTGGTTTTCGTACCCAAAACTTTCCCAAATGAGACCAGTTACACACTGGGATGGATGGCTTTTGTGCTTCTTATGATTAAACCAGTTATTCCCTCGTAGCTCTGTATGTGTCTGTTTTGTTACTCAAAGAGAATGGATGTTTAGTTACCAGTAAGTACAGATGGGCACGAAACGAACAATTTTTCATTTCCGTTTTCGTTTTTTCATTTTGTTACGTAATAAAACGACAAACGAATTTTGTCTCTAAAATGAAATGAAACAAACAGAAACACCAGAAATTTTGTCGTGCGTTTCGTTTTTTTTACTGCAATATGAATGAATTGCTTAAAATCCTTTTAAAAAATCACAAAAATTGAAATAAATGGTAAAATGGTAGCGAAATGAATGAAAACGAAAATGAATTTTTTGCAAAAATTCACGAAAAACGGAAACGAACCGAAATGGACCCTCCAAACAACAAACGACAAACGAAATGCCATTTTTTAAATTCATGCCCATCTCTACCGGTAAGTTTCATGGATATGGTTCTTTGCTTTAGCTCAGGGGTGTCCAAACTTTGGCCCTCCAGATGTTTTGGACAGCAACTCCCACAGTCCTTTGCCATTGGCAATTCAAGCTTAGACTTCTGAGAGTTGTGGTCCAAAACATCAGGAGGGCCGAAGTTTGGACATGCCTGCTTTAGCTAGAGGTGAGGTATATTGTCAGACTTTAAAATCCTGCACCAAAGATCTGTCTCATGCCAAAGCAACATAAATCAAGAAGAATCAGGAACTGGGCACGATAAAAGAATACCCAATTGTTTTGGGATCAAGTAACATCACTCTGGCTGAGTGATTTATCATACCTAGTAAAAAAATTAAAAAATGTAGATTAAAACTAGAAGTACTTATGAGATTCAGAAGTGATAGGAATCTCACTGGTCTTTCAAGTTCTATCTTGTAGGGTCTCCTATGTTGAAAAAGCATTAATCAGTGAAAATGAAGGGTTACATCCTCTTTCACATTCTTAGCCTAACACAGGTGTGGAGAGGTGGTCCTGGGGCACTAAGATTTATTTTGCACTTGATATCTGAACAAGGCTTCTCCAACGGATCAGTCCTGTTCAAATGTTTGTGGCTTCTATGTATCCAACAATCCACTTATTGGCAATTAGAGTCTGCATCCTCTAACTACCTGCCAACAGCATCATCTTCTTAAGGTGACTTTCAGCATAAAACAATACAATCCAATAACAAGAAAATGAGAAAAGCACCTTGAATTCTTAACAACAGTGGGAACATACATATTTGCCTAAAAGTCTGGAAGTTGAGTCATGGCAACTGGACTTCTTTTTTCTTGAGATACCCTAACCCTAACCCTAACCCTAACCCTAACCCTAACACTAACCCTATCTTTCAAGAAAAAAAAGTCCAGTTGCCATGACTCAGCTTCCAGATATACTCACCTGGATGACTGAGAATCTTCACAGACATATTTCTCTAAAACACACTTTCAGCTGTACTGTATTAACAGTTAGGGTGTTGTAAAATATCTTGTATCCCAGCCATCAGACTATTTTATCTTAAAGAAACAGAGAAACAGAAGTGGCAGCCTGCATAGTGAACTGTGCTAGTTTATAGAGGGGCAGTGTAGTTAACTTCTATTATTTATTATGTTTCAAGTCTCAGCACAAAATCGACCTGTATCTTTGGAAAAAAAGGAAAAGGGATGGGGTGGGGGGAGCTGTTTGAAAAACTTATTTGATATTTCTTGAATTTCTCTGCACTCCAGGAAGTGTTTTTATGCCCTGATGCACTTCTCACATATTATCATGGCTTTGCTAACATGTGGAGGCTTCTGCATTTTGTATCATCAAGTATTTAATGGGAAAAGCTAGCCAGCTGCTTATGGTTCCCCATCTGAACAGCCAAACATGGCAGAAGATTAGACAGAGGGCAAATAGAGCAGAGCTGAGAACTTGGGACTTCCCTAACCTATTCCTTTCTACAGCACAAACAGTTTATTCACTTATCTGTTTACCTAGGCAGACCAACTCAAAGTAGAGAAAGGTGTTTCCACGCCGATTCTTTCCTCTTTGGGAAGAAAAGCAAAATAAGAAGCCGAGACAGAGAGACAGAGACAGACAGAGAGAGAGACAAAGAGAGAAACAGAGCCTTTGTATTCCAGTGACATTTTAGGAGTTGAATTTTTATTGACATAAGGACCAATAACTGCATGCCTTCAAATCAGTTCTGGTTTATGGCAACTTTTTCCCAACTGTTCCAAGTAGACAATAAAAAAACAAAAGTAAAATGTTCTGCTTATGTACTGCCCCATAGCACTTCAAGCACTCTCTGGGCGGTTTACAATTTAATTATGTAGGCTACACATCCCCCCACCCCCAGTAAGCTGGGTATTCATTTTACAGACATCGGAAGGATTGAAGGCTGAGTCACCCATGAGCCGGCTACATAAGAACATAAGAACAGGCTTGTTGGAACAGGCCACAGCCCATCCAGTCCAGCATTCTGTCTCACACAGTGGCTCACCATTTGCTTCAGGGTATTCCCAAGCAGATGTCTTCACCTGCTTACAATTCCCTGCAAATGGCCTTGAGAGATATCTTGCCTATCTCTCCAACCTGGAGGTTGTCCTTAGGCATCCATAATGATAGCCATGGATACCCTTGTTCTCCATCAACTTGTCCAATCCTTTCTTAAAGCTGTCAAGGCTGACAGCGGTCACCACTTCTTCTGACAGGGAGTTCCACAGATCAGTGATCCTCTGGGTGAAAAAGTACTTTCCCTTATTTGTTTGAGATCTAGCACCCAAAAGTTTCATGGAGTGCCCCCTAGTTCTAGTTTGATGCAAGAGGGAAAACAGTTTTTCCTTCTCTGTTTTGTCCACACCATGTATGATTTTATATACTTCAATCACATCACCTCTTAGGTGCCGTTGTTCAAGAGTGAAGAGGCCCAGCTGTTGCTGCCGTTGCTACCTGGGATTGAACCCCAGGTCATGAGCACAGTTTTAGCTGCAGTGCAGGCATTTAACCACTGTGCCACGGGGCTCTTATAAACCAAAGTGCTTTGCCATTCTGGGGGCATCCAGGGATTCCGCAACTTGCTCAAGGCCATACAGAATGACTCTTCTCCCTGGACCTACCAGTGCGGAATGGAATTCCCAGCTTGTGGCTCTGCAACTGAATACATAATTCGCAGAGCTTTCCTGCTAGCCCAAGGACCTTCTTGCAGTAGGTAAAGCAAAATGTAGTGTCAGTATGACAATATACAGTGATACAGGACAGACCACATACCAGATGTAGTTGGCAATCAGGTGGCAACTATGGAGGTGACTGAACAATTGCTTTACCAGAAGCACACACCGCAACTGGAAAATTAATGAAAAAGTGTCACTTTTAGCTAACAGTTAAAAGCTCAATAAACCTAATTATGTTGTGTTGACATTTAAAAGAGGGCATGGAAATTGGTGTTTACATTTATGTCACATTACTAAAAGCTTTACCAAAATGAAAGTGGAAAGTTATTTCACCTCTGCCCTCCTTGTTATTTATAAGACGTTTCTTCAGATTTGGCAATGTTGATCTTGACCTGAGAGAAGGAACAGGTTTTTATTATGTACTTTACTGGCTACCCTGTCACCTAACAACAGCTTTCTTACCATGTACTCCTCTCAAGAATGGTCAATGCAAGCATGAAGTTAAACATTGACTAAATTGTTCAATTAGCTTGTGCAATGTTCGGTTTGATTGATAGCTCAATGAGTTGTAGTACGCTCAGGTCAAGTCTGTAGGCATCAAGGTAAAGGTTCTCTCCGCACATGCGTGCTAGTCGTTTCTGACTCTAGGGGCGGTGCTCATCTTTGTATTCAAGCCGAAGAGTCAGTGTTGTGCAAGTCCATGGCCACGTGGCCAGTATAGCTGCAAGGAAACACTGTTTTACCTTCCTGCTTTTTATGGCGGTACCTATTTATCTACTTGCATTTACATGCTTTTGAACTGCTAGGTTGGTAGGACCTGGGGTTAACAGTGAGCACTCACTCTGCTGCGTGGCACCCGAGATTTGAACTGCCGAGCTGCCGAATTTGCAGCCGATAATTTTCGGAGCTTTAGTCTACTGAGCCACCATTGCCTAATTACCTAATTGCCAGTTTTTAGGCATATAGGTAGATACCTTTGAATGAGTGTCCTTGGTCCTTCCAATGAAAGTGTGACACTGATTCTGGTCCTGAGCTGTTGCCCCTCCTATACTGGATCATCCTCCTGTTTAGTGGCCATTGGGTTTCTCGAATATAAAATTCTGCCCACTCCTCACTGCATCGGATCACATATACTGTACTATATAAGCTCTCGTAGACTGCGCGGTGGCAAGGTTTGTGCAGGCTGGTATCCTCTCTCCTGAGCTGGTATAGCTGTGACATGGCTCCTTTTAGTTGCATTAGCAACTAAAAACAGCCAAGACCTGGTCAAATATGATCGCCAGTCTCCCCCTCTCTACCCACATACCTTAGGACATGGAGGAAGTCCTCAATAAGTCAAGCCAGGTTTCTGCATGCAAAGCATGTGGTTATGTTTTGCTTCCTTCCTTCATGCACATTTTGTGCCAGGTTTTAAAAACAACAACAACACATTGCCTCTTTTAATTGCATCCAGGGCAGACATCTGGATTCTTGCCTGGGATGCCTCATTTGGCCTTCCGCCTTTGCGGAGGTTCTCAGGTTGAATGTAACTAGCTTGCTGGTAATAAAAGGGACGGATGTCTGGTGCAATTATCCCAGAAACAGCAGTGTGCAAAAAGAAAGAAAAGAAGAAAGAGAAAAGGTCGGAATGCACCGTAGGATCAAATGGCATAAATGTATGATTAAAGAGTTCTAAGGATAACCACACTGCTCTCCCTGCGACCGTTTATTCAGAGAAAGAGATAAAGGCAGTTATGGAACACTGATGCAGAGGCAAATTAGCAGCATGTGGGCTCAGTGAGCTGAGCTTTTTCACCCGCTCCCTTAATCCTTTCTCTACTCTCAGTGCCATCTTCATTGGCCATTTCAACTGGAACACTGATTCTGAATCAGCGGTCAGTTGGAGACGCCTGTCCAAAAGCAATGGACGGATAATGGCTCAGGTCATGGAACTGAATGCAGAATGGCTCAGCCCTTGGGACTGAATGCAAAACGAAATGAAACAAAGCCCAGCAAATATCTGCCTTTGGGGGAGATCTGGAGCCACAAGGAAGAGACTAACTGTGTAGCCCCTTTTGTGTCTTTGCTACATTACGGCTTTTTAAAGATCCCAGTTGTGAAAGCATTTTGGGAAGTTTACTAGTAATGGGCTTTCAGATAGTGAAGTTTATGATGGATTCCTTATCAGCAGCTCTCAGGCTTGTTGACAGATTTATAAATATATATTGCATCATCTTTATTGACAACACCTCGACACATCCTCTGCCTTGCGGGAAGCGCAAGTGAGAAATAAGCACATGGTAGCAAATTACAGAACATTGGATCTGTTTAGGAAACCACAAGAGAGAATTGGAATTTCTTCTTCTATAGATTCCAAGGCAAGTATATCATTGTATTGTGGTTAATAATCTTACCCATACTGACACCTAATGCTACTGCTTCTGTCAGAGTGGAATCATATGAGTGAATGAACTGGAAAAGGCCAAAAGGAAGGGTAAAGATGCTGCTATTATGCTATTTGAAAACATCAAGAGCTACAGTTTCTCCCTGGATCAGTTGATAAACTGTCAGCAAACCATGCAGTTGATATTGAAGTATTTATTGCTTCTCAGTCCATGAACGCCCCTCCAGCAAGGGATGCAGTACGGCATAAAAGATTATTTGAAAAATATACACAAGCTCATGGAAAAAGCCAGTGATAGAAATCAACATTCTGCTTTTAAAATGAACACCCTAAAAGCCAGATTTCAAACCAGTTTTGAACACCAACGACCATAAGAAACAATGCAGTTTGGGTTGAGAGGAGCTGGTCTGGTTTATTTCAGAAGTAGCAGAGTAAAGGTGCTGCTACAGAGAAGGCCCTGTATGGTGTAAACCACCTAGAGTGGCCTTGTAGCCAAATGGGCAATCAATTGTGTACTCACTAATCTGGCTTCCTGGGACAATGTGATACACAACACAGACTCCACTGAAGGCTTCAAATTTTGAACAGGCTGATAGAGTGGTGGGGGAGGCATTTTTTCAAATACTGTATCCTATTTTTCAAATAGGATACAGTCAGTCACGACTGTAATGACACAACACACACACACACACAACCTATTGAGGTTTTGGAGGTCAAAAGCACTTTGAAATAACTCATAGCACTGGCAATGTATAATTATTTTTTCTTTGCACATAGGCAAGAGATCATAGCTGTAGCATCAAAAAAGTAACTTGCACTACCTGCTCTGCGGCTCGCTGCCTTTTCGTTGCTTCTCTTCTGGAGGGGGCTCTGGAGGGAGGTGATGGAAGGAGCATGTTTCATCTGCACAGTATTCCCAAGTCTTATTGAGCCTTTTCACATGACCCCTAAGATCCACTGGCCACTTAAATTCGGACCAGAGATCTTAGGGGTTTGTCACTGTTCCTGCGTTCCCACCCCCTCCGCACTCCTGGCTGCTGGCTGTGTGAGGGGAGGGAGAAAAAAAGGAAGAAAAGAATGCCGCTCACCTCCATTCTGCCATCCCGGCACTGCATTCAGATCTCTTAAAGGGGCGGGGGGGGGACAAAAAAAGAACAAACAGAAGCAAGGAGAGCCTGGCAGTCACTATGTTATATCTGCATCAGGAATGTTCACCTCCGGAGAGCAGGTACCTGAAAAGTGCGCTGGGATGTGCTTAGGTGGTCGTGGTCGCACTTAATTATCTGTAAACTCCAGAGCTGGTGGGGAAACAATTTTAAGCTCCGGAGCTGGGAGCCATTTGCCGTGGAGTTTAGGGGTCGTGTGAAAAGGCCCATTGTCTCTCACAAAGAATTGGATAGATGGTGGTGTGGAAGCCGAGAGGAGCCCATTTTGGTCAATCATACTGGGACTAGATAGTCATCCTGCCTGGTCTGATACAGAGCATCTGCTTCTTATCAGTGACCTTCTTCATCAACTGGCTTTGACAGACTGTTGGATACAGGCTGAGGTCATGCTGTGGATTAGATCTTTGTCTCCTCTTGAATTGTTTTGGCAAGAACCTGCAACAGTTTCTCAAGTTAGAAAAGCTTTGGCGTTTCTTTTCCCAAAGCTGAAAAGTGCTTCTTGGACCATGTTGGCCAGAGTTTTCTTACAACCAGAGCAACAAAAATGAAAATGAATAAATAAATAAATTTAACCACCAACACCAACACCCCATAATTTGTCCAAGTTTTCAATCCTGCTGGGTACAGGAGCTGTGAGCTACTGCTAAAAGCATCTTAATAGATAGTTGATTCATCTGGGGGTGGGTTAAGCCATTTGTAGCCTCACAATAGTCTTTAGTAATAAAACTACAAAGGCTAAACTACAACTCATCTCAACAAACCAAATATACTGTATGGAAATGATTCCCGCTTACTGTAATGTGCCAGCTTCTGGATTGTTAAAACAAAACATGCATTGGGAGGAAGCGTTTAAACTCAACAGTAATAATTCCAGAGTGAAATGTGACTTGCAAACAAGATTTTGGAATGCACTCTGGCCTTCATTCATTCATTCTCTCAGCCCAGGAATCCTCTTACGTATGCACGCTGGCAGAACTTTATTGGTATAAATTTTGACAGATAAATACTGTGGCTTAGGAGGTCATTAAATACACCTGCTATCACACATCAAGTCACATGGCTGGTGTGAGAGAAGAGGCCTACGGTGACTTCTTAACTTTAGATAACTTTGCATTGAAATATAAGCAAATAGAGATAAGTTGGTGGGCATAGGTTAACTGGATTCTGATGGCGTATAGCTGCTGGACAGCTTAGTGGCTTAGGTCTCTGGCTGCAGAGCCAGAGGCTGGGAGTTCAGTTCCCTGCTGTTCCTCCTTGAGAAAGGCTGGACGTGATGACCCGTCAAGCATTTCCCAGCTCTGCAGTTCAAAGGCTGTCGTTGTCGTTGTTGAAGATGGACTGTCACACAGCCCAGCTGCCAAGGTTATCTGTGTAACACAAAATAATAAGATAAGAATTGCTGTAGTGGGCAAAAGAGAATGTCTGTTCATTTCAGCATTCTGTTGTCACTGTGATCAAGGAAATACCTGGGCGGGAAGCCCACAAGCGTCGTGTGTGTGAAATCACGCCATTGCATTCACATCCCCCAGCATACTGCCTCTGATAGTGGAGGTAAACAGTATGACTAGCCAGCTTTATTTTCCATGAAGATAAGCGCAACATCAGTAAAACCAATTAAAATACCAGCATATACCGTTTCACCAGAATTAAGTGCGTCGCTTCCTTTTGTTACGGAAAGGTACCCTAAAATGTAATAAGAAACACCGAGAGACTGTCAACGGCGCTGTTCAATCACACCAAAGTAAATCAAACAGGATAGTTCTGACAGGTGGTACAAAAGCAGATGTTGATGGTGTCAGCAAGCATATTAGAATACAAGAATTATCTTTCCATCAACTGCTATTGTTGTCGCAGGAATATTTGTTCCTGCATTCTTCTTATGTTGCTTTGTGAATATTGTGAAGGGGGAAGTCCTGTTGCAGATGAATATGCATGTATGTTGTAGATGGGCATTTGCGCTTGTCTTCAAAATGTACGGAGAGCTAAGTATGGTAGGTTTTTGTTCTTCCATATGAAGAAGGAAAACGATCTGAAGTTCTTTGTTCCAAATTCATGACAAACATTTAGGGCCTTTTCACACGACCCCTAAGATCCGCTGGCCCCTTAAATTCGGACCAGAGAACTTGGGGGTTTGTTGCTGTTTCTGCGTCCCCACCCCTCTGCACTTCCTTGCTCTTGTCTGCGTGAGGGGAGGGAGGAAAAAAAGGGACAAAAGAATAAAGGCTTACCTCCCGGTGCCTCCCGGTGCTGGTGGAAGCTGCCTCCAGCCCCCGTCACTTCCTGATTCCTTCTCTTAAAGGGGCGGGAGGCAAAAACCAACAACAAAAAGAAGGGAGGAGAGCCTGGCAGATTCGCATCAAGATTTTTCACTCTCCAAGAGCAGGTACCTGAAAAGTGTGCTGGGTCGCGCTTAGGTTGGTGGGGTCACACTTAATTACCTGTAAACTCCGGAGCTGGTGGGGAAACTTTTTTAAGTTCCAGAGCTGGGAGCCATTTGCCCCGGAGTTTAGGGGTTGTGTATAAACGCTCTTAGCTGCAAATGCAGTACAACCATCACACAAACTGTTAGGTTAGAATTATCTTCTGAAGAATCTATGTTTAATGTGTTTTTCTTTACTTTTTATGTAAATGTGCTGGTGAAGGTCACAGGTCACTTGGCTGTTAAAAAGGGGGCCCATGATTCAAAAAAGGTTGGAAAACACTGGTATAGGACTGAAACTCAGACATTCAAGGGATAATGATATCCTTGAATTCCTGCTATTTACAGGAATTGTTGCATTATTCTTTTGCCTCAGACATCTAGTTACCTTTAGCTTTGTTGTTGTTTCAGTACATAATGTAATGGGTTGAATTACACACTTAACACCTTATGTTGTTGTTATCTTCAGACTAGAGATGGGCACGAATAAAAAAAATGGCATTTCATTTGTTGTTTGTCATTTGGAGGGTCTGTTTTGGTTCATTTCCGTTTTTCATGAATTTTTGCAAAAAAATCGTTTTTGTTTTCGTCCATTTTGTTACCATTTCGTTACCATTTATTTCATTTTTTGTGATTTTTTTTTAGGATTTTAAGCAATTCACTCATATTGCAGTAACGGAAACAAAACGCACAACAAAATTTCCGGTGTTTCTGTTCATTTTGTTTTGTTTTAGAGACAAAATTCGTTTGTCATTTTGTTACGTAACAAAACGAAAAAATGAAAACGGAAGTGAAAAATTGTTCGTTTCGTGCCCATCTCTACCTCAGACCAAAAACAAATAATCAGAAAGAGGATCACTGATTCCTCCTAGTGGACTATTCTGATAATGCACCTTGCAAATATTTCTTTCCTTCCTTTGAGAAATAATGATTGTGACTGTGAGCCATCATGTCAATTCTAGTTTATGATGATCCTTTCCAGACTTTCCTATGTACAGAGGACTCATAAGTGATTACTGGTGCCCCTATACAGGTTGGGGTCTTCTCCTGTGAGGTCTGAGTTCTCAACCACAGGCTCCTCATCCAAGTATCCAACTCACTGAGTTATCTAGGCAAATTATTTATTTGTTTGTTTGTTATATTTCTAGACTGCCCACCTTCCGAACGGAACTCTGGGCGGTTTACAGTTAGCACAAGGCAACAAACAAAAAAGAGAAGAAGAAAAAATACAAAAAGGGCAAAAGTACGAATAAAATAAAGAGGGACGAGACCCTCCACAGAAGATGGTGCGGGCGGCAAAAACAGGGGGGGGGAAGGAAAAATTAAGTAAAAAGGTCACCATATGCCTCTTTGAAAATATGAGTTTTCATCTTTTGTTGAAAAAATGTTGACAAAAATGCAAAACATCAAATAATAAAACCCTTCCCTTTCCAATTAAGGCTGATAAGAGAAGAGAACATAAATTATGAAGAATTTCAGGAGGTCTTTTTGTTCTGGTTATTTTGACAAGTATTCATTTGTAAACTAAGGGGTAAGTTATAGATGCATTAGAGGGAACACGGAATTACAGACTGGTTCAATTATGTATGTGACCAGAAAGGGTTGTTTTCAATTCCACCATTCCTCACTCACCACAACATTATTAAATTGCTTTGCTTTGCCTCTTATTTTTCATAGATATTTTTATTCTTTCACCAATAGGGCTTTCATTTACATTTTAAAAAGGACTTCAGAAAGAACAGCCACCTTAGTTAAGCTGCATTATGCTATTACAATAGATACAATTTGAGCGAATGTTATAATTTTTCTGGAAAAAAACCCCCGTGAAAACCATATTCTCAGACAAATTACATCCTATGTAATTCGGCTTTGTAGTCTGATCCTTTGATGCAACAATTAACGATGATCGTGGGATCTGTTCAAACCTCTCCCCCCCCCCCCGACAAGCTCAGGAATGGGAGCTTTAAATTCTTCCATCTCATCTTTTCAAATGGCTCTGCATTCTCTGAGAATTCTCTTCCTGAGAGTGGGCTCAGCTATTTTATCTTATGTTTTGATCTCCATCTTTGTCTCAGAATTCTTTTTTCCAAAAAAACACAAAAAGCTGTAATTTGGGGGGGGGGGAGACATTCACAAAGGAATGATATGAAATAATTAACTACAGCATAATTATTCTAATCACTTATTTTCATGGAAGATAAAGCTTGTCTGATGATTGATGGTTAGCCGATTATGAAAGCAAAGGGACAGGCAGCACTGATGGGCACCATCGCTCGCTATTCATGAGCTCCGCCATTGGTTATACTCCCCCCCCCCATTTCTCAATGGGACCAAATCATCCCTCAAATGCCAATAACAACAGTTTTGTTTGTATCAATGAGATGGTTGACAATGAGTTGTTGCCGCAGATGAAGCAGCTTTGATGGAGTTAATATCAACAAATGTCCAACAAGTATACCATTGTAGGCCAAGACCCACCACACAGCAACCAACATCTGAACAGGACTAATTGGCTAAAGAGGATTGGTTTGTGAGGACCTTTTCCACTTCAGGGTGCACCTGGGAGGGAGGATTACGTTAGTTTAAACACCAAAGGCTATGCTGCAATGGCTCTGGAAGGTAAATGACACCCCTCCTTATATTGTTGGACTGAAACTCCCCATACTCTTCACCCACTGGCTCTCTTTGCTAAGTCTGATGGGATTTGCATTAACATCTAGGGATGGGCATTTCATTTCAGAACTAGCAGATTACGAAATGAACCATTTGAGCCCAGGTGGTCCTCAGAACCGACTGATACATGCAGATCCAATTGCTTTACCTTTCTCTGACTCACGTAGGGTTAAAATCCAATGAGGAAGCATGCTGCGACGTCTTGCTTCGTACTGCTGGCCAATCAGAGAGGGAGGTGGGATGATGCCTGTCCCTGTACAGGTCCTGATTGGCCAGCATCACAGATCTAGCACAGATGACATTGCAGCATGCTTCCTCATTGGCTTTCAACCCTGCGTGAGACAAGGAAAGGTAAAGCAATTTGATCTGCCTGTATCAGCTGGTTCCAAGGGCCACTGGGTTAGTAATATCTAGAGATGTTCCCCAGCACTTTGGGAACCACATAGCAGAGTGGTTAGACTGCAGTACTTCAGTCAAGACTCTGTTCATTTGGATACCCTCCCAGCTTGCTGGGGGCAGAGGCAATGTGTAGCCTGCACAATTAAGCTTGTCAAGTACCCAGGGAGTGGTTTCAGAGCTACATGACAATATATAAGCAGCTTTCCTTCTCTCTAGACCCTGATGGAACTTGTGTCCACAAGAAGGTATGGTCAGGTTGAAGTCAGGATGCAGTTAAAACCCCATTTCATGACTCATTGTTGTTGTTTTTTGGCAGATATTCCATTGCCAAAGATCCAGCAGACTGGTTGGAGATCAACCCTACAAATGGTACTGTTCGCACCACGGGTATTCTCGACCGCGAATCACCGTTTGTCTTCAACAATGTGTACACAGCATACTTCCGGGCAACCGACAATGGTGAGTTAACAGCAGTTGCTGATGACAGAAGTCCATGTGTTCCCAGGAGATTGAGTGGGATGGCCACTGGACTAATTTTACAGCCAACGTGTCACTCCTCATGCCACAAACACCGTGCTAGAGGATTCAGGGAGTTGCGCGATTACCGTTGCAGGCATGTTCTTTCGAACAAGATTCTGACCAATAAAATATATCAAAACATTCTAAACAGAGAGATTTCAAATATGTATACAAAGCTACGTGGAACATAGGTTTCAAAAGCTAAGGACATTATGTTTATGTGATGTGGGGCAGTCTGGAATCCCATAGGAAGGAGTTGATGCACTATGACTGAGTCAGCCACTTGGACCTCTTGGGGTGACAGAAAACACAACCCTGATGAAGATCTCAATTTGGGGAAAAGTTTATAAAGAAATGATTTTACCGGTCAAGTACGATTAGAATCTAAAAATGACCAACAGACACTCAGCCTCGGCTTGTCGCTTTGTGTGGCAATGATAAACATTATCCTTTGTACCAGAGATTTTGGCAAGTGTTTGGGTCTAAGTCGTAAGTCTGAGTCCAGATTTTTCGTACCAAGTCCTGAGTCCAAATCCTTGGAACCAATTCCCAAGTCAGAATCAGAATCTTTAGTCCCAATGCCCCAAGTCTGATTCCCTATTAAAAATAACACACACACACACCCAAGAAAAAAGAGGGGTGGGTGAGTTCTGAGCGATGGTTGAATCAAAGTCAATCAGAAAACAAACAGACAGACAAACATTCCTTAATGTTGAGTTGGAGTTGAGTAGCCAGTGTGACTTAAGTTAAACTTGACAGCAAACTTCATGATTTGAGTTCCCATCTCTGCTATGTAACTATTCCATCCTGCACATTAGCTGGTGATCAGAGATGGGCACAAAACGAGCAATTTTTCGTTTCCGTTTCTTTTTTCGTTTCATTACGTAACGAAACGACAAACAAATTTTGTCTCTAAATGAAACGAAACAAACAGAAACACCAGAAATTTTGTCGTGCGTTTCGTTTCCGTTACTGCAATATGAGTGAATTGCTTAAAATCCTAAACAAATCACAAAAATTGAAATAAATGGTAACAAAATGGTAACGAAACAAACAAAAATGAAAAGGATTTTTTTGCAAAAATTTGCGAAAAACAGAAACAAACCAAAACAGACCCTCCAAATGACAAACGAAATGCCATTTTTTTTATTTGTGCCCATCTCTACTGGTGATCATAACCAGTTTGGTGATAGAAGGGTTAAGAACTTAGATCCTGTTTGGGGGGAGATCACAGCTATTGTGCTGCTGTTCTTCAAACACAGGCTTACAGTTGACATTCTGCCAATGTTGGATATATTTGCTGATATTAAACCCTTGGCATTACTATACCAATAACTGACTCATCCTCGACATATCCAGATTCTATTTTCATTTAATGTGTAACGGCAATTAGAATGAAAACACAATTAAAAATCCCTTGTTAAAATGCAATATTTTTAACATATTATGCGGATTAAAGTTCCTTCTGTTGCACATAATCTAAATTAAAAGGATGCTATGAAATCTCATTGCAAGATACTCTTGTAGCATATTAAGATTATAAGAGAGAGAGAGAGAAGAGAGAGAGGAGAGAAGAGATTTGTAGGGTGGAGGAGAAATACTCTGCTATCTGGCACAGCTGAAATGCACAAAAATAAATAAAGACTTTGTATGTCATGTATAAAAAGCTAATATGCTTACGGTCCTCCGAGATGCAGCTGCTTTAGCAGCCGTGATGAATTGTAAAATGTTATTTTTAAGAGGGTAATTTCACTTTCTTTCTCTTTTTTTGTACCCCACAAGCCTGTACAGAGAAATGTTTGCGAGGCTTCGACAAGAATGTGGCTTTAAAATGTAAATGCAAAACAGAACCAAAAAGGTCCCCTTTGCTCTGGTGATTTACTTGGCTATTCACAAATGTATTTTTCTAACAGAACCGTTCCTCTTCCCCCTCCACGTTTTTTTTTTTTTTAAATGCCAGCTAATGCATTCCTAATTCCTTATTTTCTAGTCTTGGACAATGGCTCTTTTATATAGCGTGCATGGTAACCATAACAAGATTAGAACCATCCGTTTCTGTCTGCAAAGCAATGGGCCAAATGCTCCTGCCTAGTTATCCTGATATAACACAAACAACAAAAATTCTGGAGGCTGCCTTCAGTTAAGAAAACACGGTAAGCATTATCGGCTGCATACTGAGTTGCTTGGCTCCATGTGCTACTGATAACGGTCTATGGCAGTGTTGGTGAACCTATGGCACGGGTGCCAAAGGTGGCACTCAGAGCCCTTTCTGTGGGCACCCGACATCGCCCTTTCACAGCCACCTGTATTCAGGTTAAATGGCTGTATTGGCACTTTGCAAAAAAAAAATGAGTGGATTTTGAATCACAGTTTGGGCACTCAGTCTCTAAAAGGTTCGCCATCGCTGGTCTATGGTAATGTCTTCATTTGAGTCAATTTACCTCCAAACATTACACCCGATGCCCAGCTACACCAGAAGATTTTAGCCGATGTGCACAGTCTCGACATTACTGAGGATGTTTATAGGCCAAGGGCCAGCTATAGAAGAGGTGGGGAACCTTGAATTATTGGTTAAATTCCCTTTTTCTATGCAGTAGAAGTATAGAGATTAACTGGCACTTAAGGTCTCAATAACTCAGAGACTGTTCATCTTGTAACTTAACTGAACTGCTCGAGTTGCCTAGAATTATTTCTTCAAGAGATAGTTGAGATTGCCAATCCTGGCCACTGCACTTCCTGGGCAACTACTGCGGCTCCAGGGACCTGGCAAAGCCAACTGGAGCGGAAGCCTCTTCCCAAGTCCAGCTTTACTAAGTGGAACCTCTGTAGTGTCCTAGAATGGTTCTGTATTGATGAACTGGGAGCAATTAAAACTATAGCTGGTCTACAGGTTGATGGCTTCCGCTGCTAACTGAGAGACGAAGATCTTGTCACGTGCTAATCCAAAGTCCTTTGTCAAGAACTCCCCAAAACTTGTGCAGTTAGAAGAATGACCATTCCAACCACATTATCTCTAGAACTTGTGTCTGTTTTTTCCCCATCACAAAAAAGTAGAAGGACCACATATTCTTACTGTTGTGTACATACAAGCTGGCGCTCTAAGCATTGTGAAGAATGAATGACCAACCTTTAGCTACTCAAGTGCAAACGGTAGCTTGTTGTGCCATATTGGATATTAATGACAGAGTAACTTAACCTACAGTTCATTGACGCCATGATAGAGTAGATGTCTTATAAAAGGTTCACTGATCCTTCGACGTGACTAATCCAAGTTCTACGACAGCATGCTTCAACACCTACATAAGCCGATTCCCTTCCCTACATTTGGTTCTTTGAAGTCTGGTATTGTTGATCCCTGCAATTTCATAGCCAGCCACGTGCGCTAATGCAATGAAAATGATTCCAAGAGCATTTTCCTAGCCAACCAACACTAATATCTAATTTCCTCAAGCTTATTATGTTCCCAATGAGCTACGTAATGCATGTCGTTTTGGCACTTGAATAATCTTATGTGAGTACAGAAGCATTCCTGGAACTTGCAAAGAAGGTTAAATGAACGGCAAGTGTCTCCGACGGAATAGCTTTGCAATTGGTGTTCAGAAATCCACTGGCATCCACGAACCCTCCGAGCTGATGTCAGCGGAAGCGCTGAAGTGGCAACCCTATGCTGCCAGTTGGAGGTTGGCCAAGCACTCCTGCAAAAGAGCTGTAAGGCCTGCGTTGCTGGAGTAGAAGACAGGGAGTGGGTTTACACTCACAGCAATGTCATTTTGGATTTCCTACTAATGGTTTCCCACCAAATGCAAGCACCGAGCCCACAAATCTTGTATGTTTGAAACGCATGCTGGGAGGCAGAGTGATTCCCAGTGTGGAGTAGTGGAGAGAGACTAAAACTTTGGAGAACTGAGTTCAAATTCCCACTTGATCATGGAAGCTCAACGGGAGGGGGGAGCGGAACTAGTAAAAGGTGCCATAAATATTTCGCTTACCTTAAAAGCCCAATTAGGGTCACTATACCTCCGCTCTGATTTTTATGGCACAGAACGCGTACAGGTGGCAGAGTGAAGTGGTACGAACAATTTGCTGATATTAACCACAGGACATTTGAATTGGCCCTGACTTATAAGTATCGATCAGTTTCTGTTTGACTGCATACGGCCTTCTCTGATACTCAGACCCTTAACGGAAACAGTCTTCGGTGCCGAAAAGCTGATGGAGCACCATATTCAATTTCATAGATAATAAAATATGACCTTTTCTCTAGACAGAATCTCCCTTTTTATCTCCCCTTCCCTGCACCAAATGCACGTCTACGCTTAGCACACTCTTGGTTTCCGTAAAGGTCACAAGAGTAATATGTGACTGTCGAGTCCTCTCGTTTCACTTATTTATTTATATATTAAGGTCTTCTGTGGACAGAGAGGCTCTAATCTAATAAGGCAGAAATTAAAAGCTGATGAAACTTTTATGAAGCAGGGCTAACACTTTAAAAGGGGATCAAACCACATTTTATCTGGAAGTGTATAGGAAATGGGATCGCGCAAGGCAGAGCTTAGAACACATTTGAGATTGCAGGCAATTTAAAAAAAAAACCAGAAGCTTTCAACTTACATCCTTGTATACTGAAAAGTGGTTTGCTTCTTTGAGGTGGTTGGAATGCCTGCAGGAAAAACATAAAATCTGTTTCAGGCGATCAGACTCCATTTTTTTTTTGGTCCAGCTGTGGAAGCTGTGTCTAGTGGGTAGCAAATATTTTGGCCAAAATCCACTTGCCTAGTAAATTGCATCCGGTAGACCTGCTGAATCAGTGGGGATTTAATGAATCACTTATAGAAGTTCTATTGGTTCCAATGGACCTACCGTAATTGTGACTTACTTTGGCTTAGTGAGTCACAGTTTGAGTAGGCCCATTTGGACCAACCGTTAACTCACCAAGTCCACATTGGTTCAATGAGCCTAATCTAGTGCAATTTAAGGTGCTAAGCAACAACAATGTGTGTGTGTGTGTGTGTGTGTGTGTGTGTGTGTGTGTGTGTGTGAGAGAGAGAGAGAGAGAGAGAGAGAGAGAGAGAGAGAGAGAGAGAGAGAGAGA
>JAHTLZ010000213.1:5487001-5498216 GCA_023846285.1 Phrynocephalus versicolor | reverse complement strand
AGAGAGAGAGAGAGAGAGAGAGAGAGAGAGAGAGAGAGAGAGAGAGAAGGTATTTCTGTGCAAGTAAAAGCTGCCTAGATGCCCTAAGTACATCCAATCTCGCCTGATTTCAGAAGCTAAGCAGGGTCAGCCCTGGCTAGTACTTGGATGGGAGACCACCAGGGAATACCAGGTGCTGTAGATGCCTGGAGTAGGAACTGGCAAGCCACTCCAGTATCCCTGCCAAAAAAACTCCATGGATGTGGAGTCATGAAGAGTCAGTCATGACTGTAACGACACAACACACACCAAAAGGTCCTGGTTTTGTTTCTTGATGAGCGGGGGCCTGCGAACGAGGCAATACTGGAGAGGTTTTGATTAAAGAACGTTTAAATTGCTGTGAATCAAATTAATTGACTTCTGAATCACTATGAAACTTCATATTGGGTTTCCCTTCTTTGACATCCAATATATATAAATCTAATAAATAAATAAATATATTTTGGTAGAAATGAAAAGACAGCTGATTGGATGAAGATTCAAAAGAAATAATGGAACGTTGCATCATAATTCAGTTACAACTTGCCTCTCCATATGCCCTGACCTGTTTATATACACCACAATGCCTGAAATTCAATTAGCACAGATTGATTCCACCTAAAATACACTATTTGGAAAGAAATCAGGCAATTAGTGGCCATGGCAACCCAATTAAGCCGCTTTTGCACCCTTTATTTTAATTACTCTATTAATTGAAGAGGAGAAATAAATTGAATGCTTATCCTTTCCTTGTCTTTTTGGGGTCTTAGCAAAATATGAACTGCAGAGAAGATATTGTTTAAACGAGCCATTGTAAACTGAAGATTTGGAAAAAAATAATTCGCAGCAAACTGTGTATAAGATAGATGGCACATGTCAGTAGCTCTTTGATAAGAGCTTTGCTTTCTGAAGTATAATTACTCAAATCTAGCAACCACACACTTTATTGAAATATATGAGTGATAGTAATTTTAAAGAGCAATTTGTTTTTTATAAATTATAGAGTGAAATATCTGTAGGCAAGAGGGAAAAGGAGGGGGTGAAAAGGAAACAAAGATGAAGCTTTGCTTTATGGATCTGGTTCTTCCGAAAGCAAGTGAAATGCATTTAATTGGGAGCATTTTGTATTGGCTAAAGATGTACAGGCTGGATTGATTTTTAAGTCAAGTGTTGAGATATTAATAGACTAGCGTGGCGTGAATTCAGCAAGGAAGACTGATGGACCAGTACCTCTGAATTGGAAACAACCAGTTTGAACAAGGCAAAGAAATAAGGGTGGGCAAACAATGGAACTGAAGACAAAGCCAAGTAGCATTAAACGTTAAGTCCTCGGATTTGATTTCTGGACAGCAGCTATTGTGAAATATAATTATTTATATCCTGCCTTTCTCCCTTTAGGAGGCTCTAGAAGGCTCGGGGCAATAAAAGCTGGACAATATTCACAGATTTTAAAATGTCATTTAAAAATTAGACTAAAAATCCCAAACATTTTATTTATTTATTTATTTATTTATTTATTTATTTATTTATTCAACTTATATGCCGCCCACTACCCAAAGGTCTCTGGGCGGCTTACAATCAAAGAATTAAAACAGTTTAAAATAGTTATAAATAAAATATCAGTAAATCATCAAACAGTAATAAAAACCTTCTTTAAAATCATTATCCTAAAATTGTCATCAGTGGACCCACATTCTATATTGTATCAATTAAAAACCTTCTGGAACAGGAAGGTTTTTACCTGGCGCTGAAATGTAATCAGTGTTGGGGCCAGGCGGATCTCAATAGGGAGGGCATTCCATAACTTGGGAGCAGCTGCCGAGAAGGCCCTTTGTCTACAAGCCATCCCTCTCACCTCCTTGAGGGATGGCTCTTTCAAAAGGCCCCCCTGGCTTGATCTTAATTGCCGGGTAGGTTCGTATGGAAAGAGGCGGTCCTTCAGGTATCTAGGTCCCATAATTAAAAGGAAAAACTTAAAATGTATTAAAATCTCTTAGTTTGATGAAGATAGCCTTCCTGGGACCCCGACTGATGGCTTAAAAGCCTGCCTGAAAAGGAAGGTCTTTGCCAGATGCCCAAAAAGAAGAGGGAAAGGGGGCAAACTAACTTTGCAGGGCAGCGCAGTTCAAAATCTGGGAGCAGCCACCGAGAAGGCCCTTTTTCGTGTTCTCATCCAACGAGATTGAGAAGGTGGTGGAAGTGAGAGAAGAAGCCAAGAAGGCTAATTCAGGTTGGCACAGTCAATTAAGTGCAAAAACCGCCTGCCCATCAGTGGGGCCATTGTAGTACTATGGGAGTCAGCAGCTTGGCTGCAGCACTTTGAGCCATGTTAGATTTTGGAAGCTTCTTTGAAAGCCATCCCATGTAGAATATCTTTCAAAGCTATACAAATTCGACGACTCCTATATTATAGCCCAAACATATAATGGCAGTGTGTAGGATGCATCCGTGTCTTCCCTTCTGCACCATGTGCAGTCAACAAGATTAGACCCTAATCTTTTGTATCCGTGTTCCTGTGGGCTTGATCTTGCAAAGGAATCTAGAATTTGTAAGATAATAGGAACAGTTTTCTGCATGTAGATGGTTGGAAATGGCTCAGTCCATTCCCTGCTGCTTCATCCCGATAGGATTTTCAAACAGTCCTTTAAATCCCCCTCCCACATAGGCATTATGGACCGTCCTTTTAGAGCATGGCAGCTGTGTATCAGTTTCAGAAACATCTTCAATTTTTTTCAAGGTGCTTGTTAATTTTTTTTTTTTTGCCCTCCTCCCTTTTTACAATAATATCAAGTCTCTGTGTGCATATGGAAATGGATACTTTGGGAAGAAAAAAATCCACAAGTGTAATTCACTGAGTTCACTGCATAGCCATCACCTCCTCTATAGATAAAAAGAGGACTGAGGCTGCTTTTACACGACCCCTAAAATCCGAGGCAAAGGGCTCCCAGATGCGGAGCTTAAAATTGTTTTCCCACCAGGTGCGGACTTTAAAAAAAATAAGTATGGCCATGCCTACCTAAGCGTGCCCCAGCACATTTTACAAGTACGTAGTCTCCGGAGGTAAAAAAAAAAAAAAAATCTGATGCGGATTATAAAGCTGTGGATGCCGGCTCTTGTCGCCTTCTGTTTGTTTGTTTTGTCCGCGCCGCCCCTTTAACAGCCTGGAATCCCTATGGGGCTGCTCCCACGGCAGACGGAGGTGAGCCTGAATTTTTTTCTCCCTCCCCCCTGCCCCTCACTGCAGACAGGAGCAATGGATTGCGGAAGGGTGGGAACACAGGAAGCAGAACAAACCCCCATGATCTCTGGTCCGAATTTAAGTTGTCAGCGCATTTTAGAGGTTGTGTAAAAGTGCCCTAAGTGAAATCAATTGGAGTAGGAAAATCCAGACCAATGCTCAAGGTTACCGAGGTCATTCCAGGCCCCTAGTTTGCCCATAAGATACACAGTTCTGACTTCAGAATAAATTCTGTTGTTTCCTTCAGAGGAGCTGCATACGTCACCTAGGTTGGAATACAAAGCATTGATCTATTTTAATCTTTCACTTTTCTCCCTCTCTTTTTTTTAAGATAAAGGATTTTGCACAAAACAGAGCTTCCCAAACTGAGCCACCAAGGAAATGTTTTGTTTTTGCTGTTTTGCTAGTTCTTTCAGTGTTTCGTTGTGTGGAAGCAAGGATGGCTCAGGGAAGGGATGGTGTGCAGAGAATACGAAGGCCCAACCCTCGGTTTATCCTCTCTGTTGGAGGTCAGAGATGTCTTCCAACCTTACAAGGTCTCTTGGACAATGATGGTTTTACCACTTTGGCTGCCAAAGTTGCAGGGATATCACACAAAGTAGGGTAAAATAAGGTTGCAGAACGTGGCTTGAGGAAGTCCCACCTGAAGAGGTTCTTGGCACTTTCCAACATGGAAAGACAATCTGATGGCTAGATTATAAGCCCTGTCAACCTCAGCCAAGATGGGCCAAGTGTAGGGATGATGGACCTTTCTTAAAACATCAGGACATCACCAGAGTGCCTTGCCCTTGCCTATCCTATCTCCCCTTGGCTTTCACAAAACCTTCAGAGTGCTGCCTGGGACGACAGCCATCATCTTAAATATGCAGAGTACACCTCCATTTTCAATCACCAGCAGCATGAGAGAGAACGAGATTAGCTATTTATGCTTCCTAAGGTTATTTTGGCTTCTGGCTATACTACAACTTTAAGAAAAGTTACATTATACAATCTATTAACATGTTTTTTTTCTCTCCTTTTTGGTTCCCTTCTGAGAAATGATAATAGAATTTGCTCTAAAATGGGGCTCCAGAACGATTTAGAAATTCTGATTAAAGTTCTTCCCTGCAGACGCACACATAATAATTATTGCTGATAAGAAATTCTCACAGAAAAGGGATTTAGATAAATGGGTAGTGATGATGCCAGTAGGAAAAAAAGGGAACAAGTAGTTTGAAATCACTCTCCATTTCTCATGCATATAAATATTGAGCAATGGGCTTATGCTGAATTTAGGGTGCTGCAGGGCCCAAGAGTCAACAAAATTACTCTGAGCAAAGAACCTCAGGAAGAATCCTGCCTACTAGCTGAAGTTAAACTGAGCTGAAAGTCAGCTTTTAGAAACAGCGGTAGTTTGTTACTTTTACAGTTTAGAAAATAATTCACTGGACATTATTCTTTCCAATATACCATTAGCATTCCTTTTTATTGTTTATTTATTTATTTTATTTTTATATTTATATCCTGCCAAACTATCCCCCAGGAACTCAAGGCGGCTAACAAATAACAAAATTCGATAGTGCAAACTAACAAAACCACAATAATAACACTAATAATAAAACAGACATAAGATGGCAAAGAAAAATGGGCGGACATAATAACTATTACTTTATTAAAGCACACTCACTCATATTAGATTTGACAGGAGAATCTAACAAAACTTGCAAAATCCCTTGTGAAAAACCTGTAAAAATACTGGTTTAATTTAACTTTTTAAAAAGACCTAGGGACTATTACAGTCCAGTCCTTGATTCCTTGTCCTTAGGCTTGATAGGAGAATTAAAAGACCAGTAAGAATTCTTCCTTAAAGATAGCTTTTAAAAAAGAAATGAAAATTGCTACTAGATTCCCACTGATTGTGTTATATGTAACAGTCACATAGGGGGCCACAGCAGCTTAAACACAGAAGGGGGTACATAAGAACATAAGAAGAGCCATGCTGGATCAAGCCAAAGGCCCATCTAGTTCAGCTTTCTGTATCTCACAGTGGCCCCATCAAAATGCCTATGGGAGCACACAAGACTAGATCTCTGTCTCCTGATACCAGTCCCCTGCATCTGGCCCTTGAAGTACCCCCTTTTTAAAGCCTGGAGATGAGACCTCTCCATGATGGCTTGTAAGCTGTGATGGACTTTTCCTCCAGGAATCTGACCAATCCCCTTTTGAAGGCATCTAGGCCAGATGCCATCACCACATCTTGTGGCAGGGAGTTCCACAGACTAACATTATGCTGGGTGGAAAAAGAAAATATTTTCTTTTGTCTGTTCTTCCTCTCCCAGCCCTCAATCTGAGTGGATGTCCACTAGTTTTGGTATTTTGTGAGAGGGAGAAGAGTGTCCCTCTATCCACTTGACTCATGTGGTAAAAAGTGCTGACTTCCCCTCTCCATCACAAGCAACTAGTGATGAGCCCCACGTGACTGTTCAGGATTGTCTGTGAGCCTCACTGCTCTTTTCCGGTGATTTTTGCTGTGCCAGCCAAAAATACAGAATGCAAAACTATATGTACACACCCAAGGTGACCACTATTGCATCCTCCTGGTAATAAATGGCTCTGGCCATTAATGGAGTGACAGTCCTGCCTTCCTTCCTTAACGTGAGATTTACCTTACTTGTTATGGCCTCTTCTCCTTGTCAAGTGGAATAACCTGTCTGCTACGCATTTAACGAATCTGTTTTTAACAGCTCTTTAGGCACTTGCCACTTAAGAGATCCATTTTCCCTCTGTATTGCAGCAGAATGAATAATACAACTCCAGTATACTTAGCCTGGCGGTGGTTAATTCATCCTTGACTGTATCAATTTATCTCTGGCTTCTCTTGTGATGTATTTATTTATTTTTTACAAAAAAAAAAAAGGTTGTTAACCGGTTTCCACTTACAACCTTGACATTTGCTTGTTTTTCTTTCGAAATTCCGATTCATTTTCGGCAATTGGTAACAAATAATACACATGTATAAATAATGCACGCAGGCGATATGTCACCAGAATGGGCAAGAGGCCATTTTATATCCTTTCCATTGTATAGATCTGTATTAGTCAAGGGAGCCTTAAAATGGGAGGAAAATGTTGACATGTAAGCACAATACAGGCAAATGGAAAGCATCATATCTTTAGTTGACAACATAAGGCTAGGCTCTCTCTTTCTCTCTCAAAAAGAAAGAAATAGAGATGGGAGGGGAGGGGGAGTGACATATCACTAATATAAGATAAAGAGGACAGAGCACAAAACGGTGTGGAAGTAACACACAGAGAGAATTAAAGATAGTGCTTTAAGTAAGTGCATAAAAAGGCTGCCTTTTATGATCGTATTTCAAATATTCCAATGTCGTTTCCTTCCATTCTTCACTCCGATTTCGCTTAACAATATATCAAGAACAAAGAGGAGATGTATAGAAGGGCTAGTCTGAAAATTCAATTAGTCCAGCAATAAGAGAAAAATAATTTCTGTTTTATTGAAGGAGTTCAGGTCTTTACCCCTCTTTTATAAGAGAATGATAGAGAGGGGGGGAGGGAGGGAGAGAGAGAGAGAGAGAGAGAGAGAGAGAGAGAGACTCTGGCTACTTGACAACTCTGCCTTCATTATGCGCTTATCTGTCTGTAATTGATGAAGTGTCATCATTAGGATAATATATCATTCTAACAACTAATATTTATGGTAGCGGTGAGATTGGGTTTTCCCCCCACAGATCTAAAGAGACAGAGTGTCGCTTCTGTCTTCCCTAGGCCTGCCAGGAACCATTTTGAAGGCGTGGCTGCTTCCCAGAGCTTTGGGAAAGTTACGTTCTTTGACTACAGTTCCCAGAATCCCTAGTAAACCATCATGCTGGCTGGGGGATTCGAAGAACTTTGCTCCAAAAACCCCAAGGCCATTTCAAATTCTCATACTTACCTCACGAGCTTCTGAGATCTTCAAAATTTGGAGAGAAGGAGCAAGTCCCAAAAGACTGCATAGATCAGTGGTTCTCAACCTGTGGGTCCCCAGATGTTCCTGGACTGCAACTCCCAGAAGTCTTCATCACTAGCTGAGCTGGCCAGGATTTCTGGGAGATGCAGTCCAGGAACATCTGGGGACCCACAGGTTGAGAACCACTGGCATAGATTAAGCAGGTGACTGGGTTTAGACTGCAGACAAATGACATGTGGCAACAGCATAAACACAGAGCCCATGGAATAGGACATTTTTAAAAAAGTTCTAATGTCACTTAATGATCACTTGCTATAATGCCTTCAAGACACTGAGAGAAGATTTGTTGTATGTTACTGAAGGGTACACAAATAGTATATGCAATACTACTGTAGCAAGAGAGAGTGAGGGCTTACTATTCATTAGGAGACTTCAGTCTCTCATCTAAAGCTGAAATCAGAATAATAGATGCTCCTCTATTACGTGTATAGGCCAAAACCCAATTGCTAGTACCATCTAGGATCATGAAAAAACTGAGTGATGGGTTTGCATTTGCCTAAATCCTCACTGATTTAATGGTTCTACTCTAGATGGGAGATGAGTTAGAATCCAGAGCTATATTTATTTTATCAGGAAGGAGGTGAGAAGGATTTCCTGTCTGCTTGACTTCAAGCCTTCTCCCTTTTGTGAAGCGAAGTGTACAAATACACACATGCGGGAGGCACAAAGGGACGAGCTAATTAATCAAAGAGGCAGAAAGCTGTGGATACTGCTTGCCCAGGCAACAAGGCAGCAGTTGATGTGGTTTTAAATATTTCCACATAGGCCAGGCATGCCCAAACTTCGGCCCTCCAGATGTTTTGGACCACAACTCCCACAGTCCATTGCCATTGGTAATCTAAGCTTAGAATTCTGGGAGTTGTGGTCCAAAACATCAGGAAGGCTGAAGTTTGGACATGCCTGGAACACTGGATAGAACTGCAATATTCCTCAAGGCAAAAAGAAAAAGCGACAATACAATGTTAAGGTTGTCACTGAACATTTTCTAAACATGGGAATATTACAGATGGGTGTCTGTAGCATAGAGTCTACACCAGTCATGTCCAAACTTTGGCCCTCCAGATGTTTTGGACCGCAACTCCCAGTCATTTGCCATTGGCAATCTAAGCTTAGAATTCTGGGAGATGTGGTCTGAAACATCAGGAGGGCCAAAGTTTGGGCATGCCTGACATAGGCAGAGAAATGCAAACCTCTGTCTTGAAAATGTTTAACAACCTGCTGGCCCTCATGCACACACACCCCGCCATCTTGCAATAAAGAGAAACAATTCTTCACATAAACAATTAGGATGAGACAAGTCACAGTTTACCTGTCTAGTTGTCAGTAGTGGTTTTTCAGCAGCCAGTAGGTATAACAGCTAGTGCCATGCCTTCCTCCATTCTGTTGTCTTCTTGACCCGGTTGCCTACAGTGCCATCAGTCTTCTTCACTCCAGAAGATCTAATGAACACGGGGGTTGGGGGTGAGGGCAGGGAGCATGTTACACAGTGTTACACACACACACACACACACACACACACACACACACACACACCATTCCCATCACTAGTTCTGTCATTTTCTGTGTGGAAATTCTTGTATCTGAAGATGGAGGGAGGGTCTGTGATCTATTGGTTCTCATTGCGTGATCTGCATTTGATCTTCAAGGTAGACAGCCCACAATCAGAACGGAAAACACTGTACAGTGGTGCCTCTACTTAAGAGCAATTCAACTTAAGAGTGGAAAAGCGTTGGCAATTTAGCTGCCGCCTTACAAATCTGAGATGCGGTCAGCTCTACTTACAAACCATGGTAGTGGCTGCAACTACAAGGCATTGACTGGCCTCGTGCATCTTGACCTGGCATACAAGATGTTACCCATAGTTGCATCCATTTCCATGATTTCCTTTGCACATGGGGTAACTAGAATGGGATGCCTGCTGTAGCATTGTGACCATCATGAGATCTTTTTATAATGGAGGGATGCACTGGGATAGTTGTGAGACCAAATTCATTCTTCAGTCCGTTTCTGTATTTAGTGTCATGCGCTACGGCAGGCCAAGTACAAAATCCTATTATAGTTGCCACAAGGGAAGGATGATTACAAAAAAGCATGTCTGTCTCATTCTGGAGAGCAGCTATGAAAGGAAACAGCATAGTGAAAGAGAGAAGTTATCAGAGATCACACCTTTCACCTATATATAAGGTCCCCGGATTAACTTTGGAGAGTGACAGAAACTTATTACCTCCTGTCAGCTCTCTGTTGACCTAACTGCAATGAGGTGCTGGTCCTTAGTTCTGCTCCCAAAAGAAGGGCGTCAAAAAAAAAAAAAAAAAAACCTTCTAGCAACACCTCTAGGGTTTCTGTTTCACTGAACACACTGTGTGTAAACTAATGTCTTGGCTGACATTCCTGTTTGGGTCCAGCATAGGTGCAAAAGTGCAGTGTTTGGCTGTTGGATACATTTTGCATCCCTGTCCCACATTTTTATATAAAAAGTGCACGGTTGCTTCAGCCTCTCTAAGCAAAGCCAAGTAGAGGCAATATCTTAAAAAGTTTCAGTGGCGTCCTATGGTGTGCACTAGAGACTTCTGTCTCTGATGTCAGCAGAAGAGTGAACAACTCCCAACCTCTGGCTCCACAGCCCAAGATTCAGACCACTGAGTTACTCCTACAATCTGCCCAGGAGTTTAGCAGAGACTTTAAGGAAGCTGTGGAAGGGGCTGAGCCCCATCCCAAGAAATGGGTCCTACACATTGGATAGGTCCTTTAAAATTTGAACTAAAACACAAAGGAGATTCGTACTCTCACGTCAGAGCTATCAGACTCTTGTTTCTAGAGGCTGGCTTCTTTTCAGCTTTGTTCCTATTATAACATAGAATGCAAGAATCAACATTATTCCCAATGAACGTTCTTAGTATTAAAGCAGGCATGTCCAAACTTTGGTACTCCAGATGTTAACTCCCACAGTCCTTTGTCATTGGCAATACAGGCTTGCAATTCTGGAAGTTGTGGTTCAAAACATCAGGAGGGCCAAAGTTTGGACATACCTGTATTAAAGGAATCACCATCTTTTAATCAAACTTGCTTGCTTGCTTGCTTACTTACTTACTTACTTAACTCAACTCAACTCAATTCAACTCAACTCAACTCAACTCAACCCAATTCAACTCAACTCAACTTTACTTCCTTCCTTCCTTCCTTCCTTCCTTCCTTCCTTCCTTCCTTCCTTACTTACTTACTTACTTACTTACTTACTTACTTACTTACTTACTTACTTACTTACTTACTTACTTACTTACTTACTTACTTACTTACTTACTTACTTACTTACTTACTTGCCAAACAATTTTTTTTTAATCCTTACCATATGAGTGGATTGATTCTGCATTAATTCTCAGGGGTCATTGTATTTAGGTGGCCAGTTCATAAAAGCGTGTCATTGTTTTTTCCCCATAGGTAACCCGCCCGCAACAGGGACAGGGACACTGCAGATTACTTTGGAAGATGTGAATGACAACGCCCCCACTCTTTACCAAACAGTTTCAAGTGTCTGTGAAGATGCAAGAGATGTGAAAGTCGTCTTTGGAGCCTTAGATAAAGACATCTACCCTAACACAGATCCATTCAAATTCGAGTTAAGCAAACAGTCTGGTCAAGATAAAGTATGGAAAATCACCAGGATCAACAGTAAGTCCGTCCAAAAGAGCAGCCCCCCCCCCGGGGGGGGGGTGTGGGAGGGGGAAGTTTTCATTTTCTTTCATTGCTTCCTCTCTCCGTGTCTTTTTTTAACTTGTCCTCATCCAAGATAATCGAACCTGATCATATCTGGATTTTTATAACAGTACTGATGTTCTCACCACATGCTGTTAAAGTGCTACCCAGCCGTTAGCAGGGAGGGATGATGGAAACAAACAAGTGGACCATATTGTTTGTTTGTTTGTTTGTTTGTTTGTTTGTTTGTTTGTTTGTTTG
>JAHTLZ010000213.1:5459020-5482049 GCA_023846285.1 Phrynocephalus versicolor | reverse complement strand
ATAATAATAATAATAATAATAATAATAATAATAATAATAATAATAATGACCACGATGATGATGATGACCACGATAATGATGATGATGACAATGACAGTGACGATTATGACAATGGTGATGATGACACCGAAGCTGTCTGTGGATATATCAATATCCACTGGCAAAGGGGAGTTTGTTATTTCTACAATGGAAGTACCCACATTCTTTGATGACATGAATAGTGGGCCATGAGATATAGAAGGCTGAGACCTAATGCTTTTGGATTAAAAGAAATCTACTGTGATTGATTGGTGTGATAGTTTCTTACCCTAGTGAGAATTCTAATGCATTGAGTGTTAGGATCAAAGTCAAGTTAAAATGCAGAATCCCTGTAGTATACAGTGATTTCATGAATGGAATTTTCATTTCTCCAGAATGGGGCCAGTGTACATCAGAGCATATGCCAATTCTGTTTCATTTCAACATGGTTCTCCAACATGGCATATTTTTCATCCCATTAGTAGTTGCAAAGAGCTGTTGGGTTGTTCGCATGCTAGCAGGCCAGACACCATCTCAGTGATATCAGTTTATTTATTTTGATTTATACTCCAGCTTTCCCCCAAGAGGAGATTTTTGATTTCCCAAAAGCGAAATCAATGTACCGATTTATTACAGACTGATTAGCCAATGTTCTGATCGACTGACAACATTGATATGCCTCATAAGAGATGGAACAACCCTCAAAGCAGCTGACGTGTCATTAAAAAGGGAGACAGACTCTGCTCTTCAGTTTCCAGTCTTAAAAAAAAGAAAGAAAATGAGGAACAAAAGGAAAGGATGATAAGGACAGAAAAAGAGAACAAACCTCCAGCTCCCATGTCAGAGCTGGAATTAATGGAGCTGTGATGTTAATCTTCCTATCCTGGCCATGTAGATTAGAAACTCATCAGTGGAAAGAGGGTTGAAATATTGGTGACTTCTCAGCAGGACTCACTGATTAGTCCTAGTACCTCTCTTGCTCTTCTACTAAGGTCAGGTGGCATGATTGATCATTAGATGTGATCAAGACCTAACTGTTTCTTGCATGGATGCCGTAGTGATGGGTCTCCCCTCTTTCTTGATGGAATGGCTCTTAAATGCTTAAGCTAAGTCCATAGACCCATTCACCAAACACAAAACAGCAGGCCAAAAGACACCAAAACCCCATCTGATGCTATTTTTTCCCAGTCCAATGTGCCAAAGTGGAGTTATTGCAGTTTCAGATTTTACACATTTACAGGCACACAACAGAATCTCTGCAAATCAGACAAAACAAAATCTCAGCATCTTGCAGCCAGAAATAAAGTTCTCACCCTTTGTCTTAATTATGATGAGAGGAGAAATCAGATCAGGACTCCAATTCCTACACTTAAAAATGCTTAAATAAGCTTCATAGAAAGTACAAAGCAAAGCCGATCATCTGGAATGTCACCAGATTAAGTATCCATATGAAAAAGTCCACGTATATAATAAGAGTTGTAGGGCATTTCTTTTGCATACAGGTCTGCAAACATTAAAAAACTGATTCTCAAGTCAGTGATTGTGTTTACATTGATGATTGCTTAAAGGAAAAAGCTTATGGGAAATCTACAAAGGTTAACTAGTTTCAAATTAAGGTCAGCCAACAGAGTGTTAAGGGAATCTGCTATCTTACTGTCAGAACGAATCTATCAAAACTTTCCATTAGAGAGCCAGTTATCAGGCTCAACTAATATCAGCAGACATTAGTTCTAAATACATTGGTCAACTTGAAGCAATGGCTGAAATTCACTAATCCTAATCGTCAGCGTAGTAAATCATACTAATAGGCCCACTGAAGCAGTAGTGATACGGGGAGTTAGCTTCTCCTTTAATCCCAGTTATTCAAATGGTGGTACTATAACTTGAAACTTACTCTGCTAAAGCAAGTAACAGTTAGACGAGTTCCATCTGAATCAATGGAACTTATGGCTGGGAGAGTAAGAACTGACAAAAGAAAATATTTTTTCACCCAGCGCATTGTAAGTCTATGGAACTCCCTGCCACAGGATGTGGTGATGGTCATCTGGCCTAGATGCCTTCAAAAGGGGATTGGACAGATTCCTGGAGGAAAAGTCCATCACAGGTTACTAACCATGATGGAGAAACCAGGGTACTTCAAGGGCCAGATGCAGGGGAGTGGTATCAGGAGACAGATATCTAGTCTCATGCGCTCCCCAACGCATCTTGTGGGGCCGCTGTGAGATACAGGAAGCTGGACTAGATGGGCCTTTGGCCTGATCCAGCATGGCTCTTCTTATGTTCTTATGTTCTTATGGCAGAGGTGCCTTAGCAAATTCTTATTTATTCAATGTCCTACACTAGTGTAGGACTGACTACAACAAGTGGCAGCGTTTCTGCCAATAACAATTGAAGATGGTTGCTGTTACTGTAGCCTTCCTACGGGTACAATTATTTAGCTTCTGGGCAACAGATCAAAGAATTTTGCCAAATTGCTGGCTCAGCAGTTCCTTGCTGGATTTTTCTGCAATGGCCAGCGTTGCCAACTTCACATCTGGATATTTCCCATTCTGAACACCAAGGTGTTCATTTTATCACCACCATTCACGTCAGCATAATATCTTCTACAGTACAAATATTTATCAGAATAATCAAAGATTATGAGGCCACTAAAAAGCGACGAAACTCTTAATGCATCTTGAACAGATGAAATATTCCTATTCCTGGGGGTAATGTGATGGACTAATATTCTGCAATAAAAAAAAAAACTACAACCAAAATCCCATAACTTCCTTGGCTTCACTTCTGGTACTTACTCTTTATGAGGCACTTCAGCCTTAGAGGTATATCCTTCAGTCAAGTGAGAGGGGCTGTTTTTATGTATTTAATTCGTTAATTTTTTTTTTGTTTTTGCTTCCTATGCCAAATTTTGTGGCTGCATGCATACAGTTGGCAATCTGGAGGGTGCTACGAGCAAAGTCTTTAGCGGGACTAGAGCCCTGCCATGCAGTTCTTCACAAAAATGAAACATCTGGGCATTATCATTTAAACGAGGTCATTATTATCTACGCCAAGGATATGTGGCTGTTCAGGAAGTCATGGAAATGATATGTGACCGAGTTTTCTTTTCTTTCGAATGAGCGAATTTATCTGCTCTGACAAACTGCAGTAGAGCCAGCAAACTGGAGTGGAGCATATGTAGCTATTGCCGGTTGCAAGAGAGGGCCAGAATTCCAACTGCATTAAGCACACAAAGAAGAAAAATGCATTTCAGATTAAAATGAGCTTTGGAAATCCTGGAAAGTTGACCCTAGAATGTTGGATATGTCGGGAAGAAGGATGATCTTTTCTAATTCTTTCACTACTACACTTCCGAGTCTCAGTCTTCTTCTGATTTCTAGGCTGCTGCCTCCACTTGGATTGACTGAGCCAAGGTATACAAAATCTCTAGCTATATCAGGGTCTACATGGTCAATATTAAAGTTGCTCTTTTACAGTCATTATCTCTATCTTCTCAACTTTCAACTGCAGTCCTGCTTTGATACTTTTTTCTTTCACTTCCACCAAAAGTCATTTTGTCATCGGTGCTTTTTTTTATCAAAAATAAGTAATTTGCTGCCATCCTATCCTCCCCTGTAATGCAACCCTGTAACAACAAGAGGAAAGGACAGTTGTCCATGCAACCATCTTTGACCAATTTTGCCCCAGAAAAACAGCCATGGGGCTGCCACTTCAAGCAGCTTCAGTGAAGTTTGTTTTCCATGCAAATCCTTACCATGTGAGGCTGCAAAGGCTGGGCCTCTTAACTCTTGAACGATGGTGCCTAAGATGTGACCTTATTGAAGTTTATAAAATCATTTTTCCCTATCGCACAACACTAGAGCTTGGGAGACTTTCATGAAACTTTTGGGTGCTGGTTCTCAAACAAATAAGAGGAAGTACATTTTTACCCACAGGAACAGTAGTCTGTGGAACTTGTGCCAGAAAGCAAAAAAAAGCAAAAGTGTTCTGCTTATATACTGCCCCATACCACTACAAGTGGTCTCTGGGCGGTTTGCAATTTTTATTACAGTGTGCAGGCTACACATTGCCCCCCCCCCCAGCAAGCTGGGTACTCATTTTTCCGACCTCAGATGGATGGAAGGCTGAGTGAACCTTGAGCCTGCTACCGGGGATTGAACCCAGGTCGTGAGCACAGTTTTACCTGCAGTACAGGCATTTAACCACTGCGCCACAAGGCTGTCAGCCTTGACAGCTTTAAGAAAGGATTGGACACGTTTGTGGAGAACAATGGTATCCATGGCTATCCTTATGGATGCCGCAGGACAAGCTCCGGGTCGGAGAGATAAGCAGGATATCTCTCCATGCCATTTGCGGGGAACCGTAAGCAGGTGAAGACATCTTCTTGGGAATACCCTGAAGCAAATGGTGAGCCACTGTGTGAGACAGAATGCTGGACTGGATGGGCTGTGGCCTGTTCCAGAAAGGCTGTTCTTATATTCTTAGGTTCTTAAGTGAAACAAACTCATTCAGAGAGGTGCCTTCCACAATATCTGGTAGCTGGATGGGCTCTCCATTCTGGAAAAATCTGAGAAGCTGTTTTGAAACAAGCTGTAGGCCCAAACAGCTGTGGGGCTCTTTTGAAGTCCAGGATTCCTTTTGAAGTCCAGGACCAGGTTTGCAAAGAACGAAGTTTGACTCCAGCATTGCTGGGTGAAACACTCTACTCCCCTCCCTCTCCAAACTAAGCAAAGGAGAAAGGAGAGCCTCAACTTGATGTGAAGCGATTAAAACGACTTTTTGTGGACGTCTGCATGGAAATTAATTTGTCAAACTAAGTGTGAAAGGCCTCAGGTGTTCGGGGGAATGGCGTATCACAGAAATGTCAGGCGTTGGGTTGCAAATAAGCTTCCGAGATAGTCTTGTACTTAACCATCTATTAATTTTTCTCTAGCCTTCGAGTTGAGAAGGCGTTCCCTGCTAGCGCTTCTCCCCTTGTAACCTCCCCTTCCCATTTCAGCAATGAACCAGGCGGTCTCAACACATTTCATCATTTTTTATTTCCCTTTTGGTCTGGAAAACGCTCAAGGCGCCAACCATGAAACATTTTAACAACTAGAGTTTTAAAATCTCTTTTGAGCCCAGAATGGGCAGCACTGGTGAAAATCTAAGTTGAGCCCAGCTGTATTAATTAACGAGGCTAAGGCTGAGATAGGACAGATGTAGCTTGTATTTTTGGACTGCTGGTGGCAGGCACCGTGTGATGTGAGCCATTTCCTGGTGATCAGAAGGCTGCCAACTGGCCTGGCATTGCTTTGGTGCTCAAGGTGAACATTTTGGGTCCAATGACACGACTGTGTCTTGAGTTATGGGGGACAGGCTAGGGCAGTGTTGGTGAACCTATGGCACAGGTGCCAAAGGTGGCACTCGCAGCCGTTTCTGTGGGCACCCAACGTCATCCCTGCACAGGCAGCTGCATTCAGGTTAAATTGCTGTATTAGCACTCTGAGAAAAAAATTTAGTGGATTTTGAATCACAGTTTGGGCACTCGGTCTCTAAAAGGTTCGCCATCACTTGGCTAGGGTGATCCCTGCATGAACAGAAGACTTTCTTTTAAAGGAGACTGCAGCCAGTGAAACAACCCCTTCTAGAAGAATCAGATACAATGCTTTTGGTTTGACTGCTGTACAGATGGGATTTGGTGGCCCCAGTGGGGTGAAGAGCCCAAGCACACTTAAAGAGAATCGGCATCTAGACCAGAATGTTTTCTATTAAATATAGTAGATATTAATATCTCATATGACCAGAAATATGTACTTCATCATGTAATAGTTGCAGCAAGGATACTGTATGCGAAATTTTGGAAACAACCAGAAGTGCCAACAGAGAGAAACTTCCACGAAAAGATAAGAGAATGTATTGAAATCGACAGGCTCTCTGGTTTTCTAAAGGGAGACTACAAAGAGATTCCCAAAAGAAGATGGCAAGAAGTAACAAACTTATTAGTATTGTGATACCATTTGGCAATTCGTTAATATGCTAAATTGTTATTTTTGACTTGATATACTCAATGGAATTTTTATAGTGAATTCCCCCCTCGTCCCCCACATTCCCCCCTTCTTGCCCCCAAAAACCCAATAAAATTACTTAAATGAAAAAAAAGAGAGAGAGAGAGAGAGAAGCAGCATCTTTATTAAGCTAACACAGAGACATACAGACATACAGACAAAGAATCCCTAATGCATTAGGGGTGTTGGGAAGGAGCAACGCAATGGGCCCTTGCTTCCTAAGACACAGGCTAAAATCTCCCAAAGGCTTTTATAGTCTCTTGACTAGTGGAAAATCCAGTGTCAGCAGTTTTCAGGCATTAATGGGTGTGGTGGAAATCCACCTGCTCTTCTATTTTTAACTCTGACCCAGTAGCAGGTTATTATGACCCTTTACCTCAGGGGTGTCCAAACTTTTTGCAAGGCGGGCCAGATTTGGTGAGGTGAAAATGTGTGGGGGCCAACCATTCAGTCACATTTGGCTCCCTGGGCCGGATTTTGGACAAACCTCTAGGACATGCAAGGAGTCAGGGCGGACGCTGCAGCAATGGATCCATGGGCAGGTAGGCTGGGCAGGTGGCTGGGGGGGGGTGGACAGAGACAGGGAGGGCAGGCAAACCATAAAACCACAAACAGGTGTCCCTATCTGGTATGAGGAGGAGCCAGCTGGTGGGGATGCATTACAGGCTGAGCTGGAGGGGAGAAGAGGCTGTGGGCCACTTGAAATTTGAAAATGGGCCACATTTGGCCCCCGGGCCTGACTTTGGACATGCCTGCTATACCTCATGACCAGATGGCAAACTGACGTTTGTTCCAGTTAACTCTAGTCACCTCACCCGGCTTTGTGTCAAACACATTGGATTTATTTTGACTCTATAGCATAGAGAATACAGAACACAGCATCTTAAATTGGATATTATATAAACTGAGTAAATCTCATCTTAACGCTGCACATACCATTATCCTCCTCATCAGAAGGGGACTTATGCTGACTCAAACCAATTATCCTTTTTGCTACAGATTCCTAATTCAGGCTAGTGGTGGTTCTCCAAGGGTCCAGACTAGATCCAATATGATCAGAATACCGGCATAATACATTCTGGCTAGAGATGGGCATGAAACGAACAATTTTTCGTTTCCGTTTTCATTTTTTTCATTTAGTTACGTAACAAAACGACAAACGAATTTTGTCTCTAAAATGAAACAAAATGAACAGAAACACTGGAAATTTTGCCGTGCGTTTCGTTTCCGTTACTGCAATATGAGTGAATTGCTTAAAATCCTAAAAAAATCACAAAAAATGAAATAAATGGTAACGAAATGGTAATGAAACAAACGAAAATGAAAATGATTTTTTTTGCCAAAAAAAAAAAACCCGCAAAAAACGGAACCAAATCGAAACAGACCCTCCAAACGACAAACGAAATGCCATTTTTTTTATTCATGCCCATCACTAATTCTGGCCATTGAACTGTGGCCCCTTCCAGTGGTGATGACTCGACTCTCACCTTTCCACTAAAACAGGCATGTCCAAACTTTGGCTCCCTTGATGTTTTGGACCAAAGCTCACAGAATTCTAAGTTTAGACTGTCAATGACAAGGGACTGTGGGAGTTGTGGTCCAAAACATCTGGAGGGCTGAAGTTTGAACATGCCTGTACTAAAACAAAAGAGGCCAATGCAACCGACAGCACTAAAGCCAAACAAAAGTATAAAACCATTTGAATTCTTTTGGTAATTGACAACTAATTACTGTATCAAAACATATTAAAAAAAAAAAAAAAGGTCCCCATGACCTGGACTCCTACAGGCAGGCAAGGAAGACAGTCTTATTCTCTTCCCATAGGCATTGCTGCTGGTGATACTAAGGATTGCCAAGTTGGATGACACCTGAAAAAATGGTCTCTGTTTGGGGGAGATGGTCCTCAGGGTGAGGAGTGCTGGAGAAAGAGAAGGAAGAATGATTCTATTGCATGCGTTATCTGTTTTTTGATAGCCTATGTGCCCTACATTAAAAAATTTCCTCCTCCTCCTCTAGGGGTGTCTACCACTTATTGCCACACAGACCCAAGGAGGGGTTGTTACAAAAATGCCTGTTTCTGCTAACCCAATTGTACCCGCCGAAATCTGGATTCGGAAGCAGGCCTTTTAAGCATTCAGCTCCAATTCTAAGTACTTGCCAAAGAAATGAATATATGAAGCGCGGGAGCTCTGCTTCTTTAATAGTACCTCAGAAATAGATAAACACCTATAAGCAATATATATAATACCCACATGCACAGGCCGAGAAAAATACAAATGATGAATAAGTATGAAAGATAAGTGTTTCTGTGCACCATAAATACTTAATCATTCAGAAATGTTACTCCTGTATGATCCAATTTTTTATCAGCTGTTCCTCAGAGGTGAAAGTAGCACTTGAAAAGATTAAAACTGGATGCCTTCTGTGGTATATATCCAGGAGGAAAATAATGCTCAATATTCCTTGGTTTTGACAGAGCTAAATTGCTTCTCTGTAACAGACCCACTTCCTCCTCTGGGTGGCTTATTAATGTCAGATATACTCCTACAGAGTCATTTTCTATATTGTTTTAAAGCAGACTATAGCTAAAAACAGGAGATAATTCGTAGAAGTTAATCTACTGGATAAATTTTCGCTCTTTATTCACTGCCGTGGCGGCCACACAAAAGAAATCGCAGTTTTGTCCTCCCAAGTTTATCATTTTTAAAAAATCCAAACTAATTTGTCTCCTTGCCTTTTAAACTCAGCCCTGTGCTGGTTGGCCTTCCATTTGTCACTTCATGCATTTTGTGTATTTTTTTTCCTCAGAGCTTGGAAGTAACACGTTACATGCAAATTAAAAATTAGACGTTAATTGTGCTTCTTTCAGTCAAAACTGTGAATGTAGTGAAGGATTAAAATCACACCTTTTGCTCTGTAATGGTTGACTGTTCAGTGGCCCAAGTTAAACGTTCACCAAAATGAAGCAAAAAAGGTGTACCTTTTTGAGATCAGTTGTCTGAAGTTAAACAATCAGTGTAAATAAAGATTATCCACCTTTTTTTTGTAAGCAGTTGCATGACACAGTGGTCAACAGATATTATCTGCAATGATTTCTTAACTTGAAGAAATTCCAAAATCTATACTACTTAAGTTACAGTACTGTAAAACTCCAAAATGATGTTGCCCACTCCAGTTTGTTGTGGTTGTGGTTGTGGTTGTAGATAACAATAGTGGTGAGCCCTCCCGGTTCTGTCTGTTGTGGGTACTGAGACAAATACAAGGTAGATGTGAGGCATAGGTGTATCCTGAATTGCTATCTGACAGCTTCTTGGATTTTCATTAAAAACAATAGTAATTTTAAAAACCTTTAAAGATAAAGTTAGTACTTTTAGTTATGTTAGAGAAACAGGAAAGTAAAGTGTTACTTTTAAAAATGGCTAACTGTGCTAAGATTTTAAAACTTAGTGGGTTGAAGTAATAGAGAGAGGGAAGATGCAAATACTCATTTGTTTAGTTGGTTTTATATTCCATGAAGTAGCTTTCAACGTCTAGAGAACTTATGAATTATTGATCTCCAGAGGTGCCTGTCATTTAGAGCCTTGCTTCGATTTACCCAACTGAAGGCCATGATTTTGTTTTGCTAGCCAATCCGTTTCATATTTGGCTTCCTCCCTCCCTAAAATGCCTTCCTTCCTATCCATTATAAATGCTGAAATAATCTTGACTCAAACAGAATGCTCGTACGTTGAGGAGAATGGTTTAATTCCTGGCCCTCTTGAGAGCTCAGTCATGCCAGCAAGGAAGAATGAAATTGTCCATTGTGGTGTCATTGGGCCTCTCTTTGGTGTCATGTGAAGGACAGACCACCTGAGAGGCCAAACAGCTGCTGGTGGTTTTTCACAACTGAATTTAAGTCTAAATGAAGAAACAGTAAACATTACTTTGGAGGACCTGGAATGAGCTTCCCTGGAGGACCTGAGCATTGCGAACACATTGTCTAGGCCAGTGGTTCTCAACCTGTGTGTCCCCAGATGTTCCTGGACTGCAACTCCCAGAAACCCTGGCCAGCTCAGCTAGCGAGGAAGACTTCTGGGAGTTGCAGTCTGGGAACATCTGGGGACCCACAGGTTGAGAACCACTGGTCTAGGCAACGGTGGCACCTTGTTGGCTGATCCTTCTACTCTGGAATCTCCATTGGGTTGCTTCTGACATGAACAAAAAAGAAGAGTGTTCATTTCAGATCTTCCTGCTCAAATAGTTCTTGATGCCTTGCAAAAGAACTCAGCATTAAGCAAAGCAGAACATTAGAGGTAGGGGAGAATAGTAGACCGTTAATCTGTATTCGTAAATCACATAATTTCCTAGTTAGAGAATCTCAGCATCACATTTGATTTGAGTAACAGCACGGCAAGATTACCCAACAACTGTTTTATCTTGCTGTATCAAATTCCATACAAAGCCCAATCTGCCTGGAAGGGAAACAAATTATTCAAAATACACAGCAATAACCATCTAGCAAACAAGCAACAATCACAGCCATTCTTTAGATTGTGCATGTTTACCACTGAAGGATGCACACGTACAGCCATTAGGACTGGAAATGCAGGCTATAATTATGAATTTATTTGCATGCTAATGAGGCCTATCCTGTTTTGGATTGTAACTTCCATATGGTGGATACAATGTAAGCATTTTTTTAAAAAAAATGGTTTCCTGCATCTCAGTTTATGCTGTATTATTGAATAGATCCATTGCAGTGTTGGTTTTAGGACCCAAGCCACTGTTTCGTTTTTTTGATACCTTGGGAAGAAGACGGGCACTGATGATGGTCATGATGGGGATGAAATGGAAATCACCATGTGGCAATACCAAATCCAGTTTCTGCCACTCGGTTTCCAAAATAAAATGTTCCTTTGGGCCTTTTCACATGACCCCTAAGATCCGCTGGCCACTTAAACTCGGACCAGAGATCTTGGGGGTTCGTTGCTCTTCCTGTGTCCCCACCCCTCCGCACTTCCTTGCTCCTGTCTGCGTGAGGGGAGGGAGGAAAAAAGAGAGGAAAAAATGCAGGCTCACTTCCGAAGCCGCCCGGAGCCCCGTCGTTGTCCTGATTCCTTCTCTCCTGTTTGTTTGTTTTTTTGCCTCCCGCCCCTTCTCTTAAAGGGGCGGGAGGCAAAAAAAACCCAAAGAGAAGCGAGGAGAGGGACACTCACCAGATTACATCCGGATCTGGGGATTTTCACCCTTCTAGAGCAGGTACAAGAAAAATGTGCTGGGACGTGCTTAGGTGGGTGTGGTCGCACTTAATTTCCTGCAAACTCCAGAGCTGGTGGGGAAACAATTGTAAGCTCCGGAGCTGGCAGCCATTTGCTGCGGAGTTTAGGGGTTGTGTACAAATACCCTTTGCTGCTTCGTTAATGGATCCCCCTCCCTAATATGGTTAGTATTCTGCCTCTGGTTGTAACTCTTCATAAAGAACTGCTTTTGAACCTGGATAATTTCACATTAATTACTTAATCATGTGTAAGCAATTGAGTCAGCAAGGCTTTTGTGGTGGAGCGATAGGATACAGGTAGGGATACAGATGTGGAAACAGATGAGAGATAGACACATATTTAAAATATGCTGTCCATTTGCTAATCATCGTCTATTACTGCCCATGTTTTAGGTCTGTAACAACTCCTGATACTTGAAGCTGGTCTCTTGAGTTGCCATGGCGACAAGCAAAGGACAACACCACCCCCAAAAAGAAGATCACCTTTGACTGTTACGATTCCTTCCCTCTTAAGCCTCAGTTACTCCAGAGTTGGCACTTTGCGACCTCATGCCATCTATCCTTCCAGCTGCACGATTGTATTAGAAAGCAAACAAACCAACACACGAACCCTCCAGCTTGGCTCTGACTTACCAATCGAGTCCTTGCAGATGACCGGCGGTTGATACACGCAACTGCTTCACCGCCCAGGGGTTGAAAACGAAGATGGAAAGACCACAAGCATCAGAACCTGATCTTCTGGGAGCAGAATTACGGAATGACTTCATTTCCCCCTTCTCTCTGTTGACTTGTTGCTCTTCGACTGTTTTTAAAAAAAATTGTCTGTGGGTTAGTATTTGTATATGTATGAGTGTATGTATATGTATATATATATTTATAGAGAGAGAAGAGATATACAATACGGTTAGATTTTGTATGGCATTCACCGTAGGCTTGTGGTCAGTGGGGCAGAGCATAGTATAGAGGGCACCATAGCAGATAACCAGGAACCGCTACCCTCGTACTGCATATGCTGCCTGTACCGGTGTTTAATCGAACAGAGAGAGCATACTGCAGTCATAACATGTACCACAGCCACGTAAGTGGCTTCTTCTTAAACAGTAAGTCATCAATCACAATCCTGTCTGACTTGATATATACAGTAGGACCCCCATATCCACTGATTCATTATCCACTGATTCAGTTATCCATGGTTGGCAAAGGAAAAAAGTAAATAATAATTCAGCAACTGCAAAGCAAGCTACTGTCACAAACAGCAGCTGTAAAGCAAGATACTGTCATAAAACAGAAACCATTAAGCAAGCTACTGTCACAAACAGAAGCTATAAAGCAAGCTACTGTCACAAAACAGCAGCCAGAAAGCAAGCTACTGTCACAAAACAGCAGTTTTTTGGGGGGATTTGGGTGTTCTCTCTTATCCACGGTTTTCATTATCCACGGGAAGGCCTGGAACCAATCCCCAGCGGATACTGGGGTCCTACTGTATTCATCTACCCTTCTCTTTGACCTAGAAGAATGGTTTTATTTCCTCGGAATCCTGTAGAAGGTGAAGGAAAAGCAACAGTTGCAATGTGCTATGGAAAGAAAATGTAAAACTCAGCAGGCACCACCTGATGATTCGTTTCTCTAATAATTCTGAGTTTTTTAAAATGTGGCCTTAATGTAATAAAGGGCCAGCACTACCATTAAGTGACATGACAAAATGGTTCCCTTGGCTAGCTGAGATGCCATATATGTGAAGGCCTTTTTCTACCCCTGGGTAAGCACAACTGATGGCTTGCCAGGGATGTCCCACTGGGAGCTTGGGGTAGCTTTCATGAGAGGGAATATTGGTGCACAGTGGTGGAAATGTCCTCCATAAAATAATAGCTCGAAGCCAACGTAGAGGGGTTCCACCTGATCCTCTTGCTAGTTGTCCTAGTTTTCTATGTGAAGGGATAAGCATTTCAGCAAATGAAACTTCAACCTATGAGCTAATATAGCACAGCCCAGACCTAAGTCCTCCATCTCACCCAAGAATAAGTCTCTATAAATCAATAAATGATAATAATACTAATGATGTGGAGGGTACAACACTTGGAGTCTTGGGGCATCAATCCAGACCCTGTGGTCCTCCAGATGTTACTGGGCCTCAAATCTTGTGAATCTCAATTATCATGACTCATGGTGGAGATGAAGCCGAATAGCTTTGGGGAGGTCCAGTGTTCCTTATCCCTATTTTAAACAGTAACATAATAATCTCCCACCATTCAGGGATTTCCAGCCTCGGACCCCAGATGTTCTTGGAGTAGAAGCCATCACACTAGGTGTGCTGGCCATGATTTCTGAAGATCAAGAACATCTGAGGACCTAAGGTAGAGAACCATTGATGTAGATAATAATTTATAATGGAAATAATTATGAAATTCACCTTTACGCTCCCAACTCCCATCAGCAATCAGCAAACGTGTTTCAAAATCATGAACATGGGTACACCTGCTCCAAGTCCTTAAATACACTATATTTTTCAATTCATGGCCTGCACTTTTTAAACTTTCATCTCCTGCTAATTGATAGCCAGGTCTCTCCCAACACCTATGGAAGCTAACTCATGAAAGTGACTTGGACCCATGTAGGAAAAAAAGGTGTTATATACAGTAAATATATCTATATAATTTGTTTTGAATATAGAATATACACATACATATACACACAGGTACACAAACAGTTTTGAATGAAAACTAACAAGATCTTTTTGTTTCCCTTTCCTTTTTCAATGTATGCAAGATAACCACACTTGTTTGCAAGCTATAGGAATAAGGGGTGTTCATTATGTATGAATATGAATCCTTTTTTAAAAAAAAATTAAGTATATTATTTGGTGAGCATGTAAGGTAACAGAAAGCTTCTAAGTGTATCATCAAGACAGCCATCTTGTTAATAAATTGTAAATGATCCACAAAGCTCACACCAAATTTTTTTTAATAACTAAGAGGGGGGAAAACAGCAAAAAAAAGTATATTATTTGACAAATGTGGATTTTAATAGAACTTGGCAGTAACTATGGGTAAGGTAAGTGTCTTAGACTCTTTTAATAAAGTTGCTTATTTAAAGCTTTATTTGCAGAGCTTTCTTATGCAATATAATGTCACATCTGTATATTATGTGTTGGATTTGAACAAACCCTACATTTCCTGCTGTATGTTTTAAGTATTTCTTTCTCTGTCATCTCTCTGCGACAATAGTAGTTTTTTTCCCTCTCTCTCTTCCAAATCATTAAATGAATCCAACCATACATTTAGATTTTCCTACTCTTTTGCCAGAGGGCAAATGACTGTCTTCAGTAGGGGGTGCCTCGTTTTAAGCTCCTCCCTGTACTAATCATGATCATTCAACGAAACGATGATTTGCATTCAGTTGCTCCTCAGACTGAACGAGTATTCTGCCTTTGGGGCAATTCATGTTGACACAGGTCAGTCTTTCTACTTATGATTTGCATTCAGTAAGTTCTGATTTAATAAACACTTTAGGAACACATAAGAATCTCATAACACAGTCGCCGGGAGTGATCGGGCGAGCCACTATGTACATAGGTCGGAGATCAACCATGTTTACAAGCCTACCATCAAAAGATTGGTGGAGCAGAAAGGCAGCAATGAGATCCAATTATATTGTAATTAAAGCCTAATGTAGTGTAATTATCTGATTGTTTCACCATCTCCTTTTGCCATGACAGTGTTAGTGAAGCTAAGATGATCGTATCTATGGCCAACAGAAGATGCACCCATAAATTGGACAGAGAGCATTCTTTAGGAAGCAACATAAGCCAGGGTTTTTCCCCCATCCCAGAGGAAAATGGGAATCTATTGCTCTGGTTTCCCAAATGAAAGGCATTATCTAAACACTTAAATTGATGGGTATCCTTCAAAAAGACTCAACCTATGTGTCCTTTTCAAGTGCCTGGCCTGCCACGCCTGTTTCATGGCAATATATATTTTGGAAGGTAAAGTACTAGTCCAGAGACTTTGATTAACACCCTCACACCACCATCATGAACCAGTTAGCAAGCAGTGCTGTCCACTGGATTTAACCGGTTGACTCTTTTGGAACTAGACAGACCAGAGTGGTCAGAAGTAAATCGAAGAGCATTCAGGATTCCTGTACAGATCACTGGGAACGGCATTTCATCAGAAAGCAGCTTAAGGAGGAGAAGCCAACAGCAATGATACAGAAAAACGTAGGTAGGAAAATCTCTTACTGAAACTCTGGTGCCAATGTGGTGCAGTGAGTTTAGCCTTGAACTCAGGAAATGTAAGTTCAAATCCCTGCACAGGACAGTGGTAGGGGTAAACTGCTCCTTGACCATCTCACAGGTCATGAAATCCCTGTTGGGTTTTGAATTAGTAGACTCAATTAGATGGCACATAACAGACAAAACATGATTACAACTTCACCATTTAATGACCGGAATCCTGTTCGACATAACATAAAGGTACAGCTACGGAGTCATGGTAGGCGTTACTTGAAGTCAAGTTGACTGTTGTGTGACACATTTATGGAAATATTTCCCCAATATTTCTTCTACACTACCATGAATTTTTTTTCCAAAAAATTCCAGTGCTTTGTGTTATGCATATTTTGCTGCCAAACAGGATTCATCATTCTTACTTACTTACTTTACATACCTTTATTGGCATTAAAACAAAGAAAATAGAACACAACCAAAACAGAGATGGTAAAACATTGTCAAGTAAAACAATAGGTAAAAGGCCAAAAGGGGAATACACTCTCATTTCTTCAGATTCATCATTCATTAAGTTCCAACTCCTTTCAGGAGCTGGGATCCTTTTGGTTTGGGTAATAAGCTTCATTACAATAGGCCCGTTGAACCAGTGGGATTTTATCAGTCAGTTCCACAAATGTCACTGATTGAAACGTCTCTAGATCTGTCTTGAGGAGGACCATTTGCATCAAGTGAACGTATGGAGGAGCTGATTCACAAAATCTGCACTGAGTCAATGGGCTTACTCTAGTACAACTTACAACAGTAGTTGTAAATTGTGGTAACTTGCAACACTAAGCAACAGGTTTTCAGCCGAAAATATCTTCGCTTGCAGTGCTAGATGTTGATGAATTGCAAAGTCACAGTTTCCCAATAGCATGGCCATCACTCGGAGAGATAGGAAATCACAGTGCAATGAAATCTAGAGGCAGAAAATGTAGAACCACTGCATTTGTGAGGATGAGACCATAAAATGATACATTTTCTGAATCTACAAAGCACCTGGAAAATGAACTATTTTAATTAGTTCCACACCGATCTAAATTCACAAGGAAACCAAGAACTTGTAAATATTGTATTACAACATGGAAACGCAAATAACTACTCATTTATTAAAAACACTGAAATAGAATCCTTCTTTCTTACTGATATTGTATTAAGCCCCACATTTGTTAAATGTTAAGGTAAGTCACTCCAATTTTATAGCTGAATGATATATGCATCCACCCTTGCATCCCCCAATAAACACCGATATCTCAAGTTAGCTGTTTGTGTTTTTCTGGTATTTAATACAAGCAAAAATCTAGATATATTTGCAAATTTATTTGCATTTAGAGAAAGACACAGAATGTAATCATTTCCATTTTTAACATAAATAAAAATGACTCCAATATTAAATCATCCTGTTTCTAAAACAGTATTTTTCATTAAAAGAAATGACTTCAATATAACCGTTATTAAGTTAATCAAAGAATGATGCTGATTAGCAAGGTAAGTGTGTCATTTTCCATAGCTCTAAAAAATGGAGACGATGCCTCTGGAGTCTGTTCATATTTTGCTCACGCACATATATTAATTGGCATTTTGCTGAGTGTTTGCAAAGCTGGAAGATCAGAGCAAAAATAAACACTTTCCTGTGGGTGTCTCAAACAGCATTTTAAATTGAAGAACCCACATTTGGACAGCAGAGGTACAGTCTACTTAACACTCCCTACTGAATATTCACAGCAATTAGAGTGAATCCAAATATGCTTCGACTTAAGAGTGGAAAACCATTGGCGTTTTAACTGCTGCCTTACAAATTCGATTTAAGAGCAGGAAACCATTGGTGTTTTAACTGCTGCCTTACAAATTTTAGATGCGGTTTGCTCTACTTAATTTCCCCCCCCCCAATTTATTTATTTATTTATTTGATTATTATTTTTTTTTAGATAGAGATGCTCTACTTACAAGTTGTTTGACTTATGAGCATGCATTCGGAACAGATTAAACTTGTATAATAGGGGTAAAGCTGAACTATGCTTTCATCATTGTAAGGCTAATTACACTGGTGACAATGAGGCCTGTAATAAGACTTCCTGGGGTAGGAACTGGCAAGCCACCCCAGTATCCCTACCAAGAACATCCCATGGATAGAAACAAAAGGCTAAAAGATATGACGCTGGAATATGAGCCCCTCAGGTCGGAAGGTGTCCAACATGCTACTGAGGAAGAGTGGAGGACAAGTACAAGTAGCTCCAGAGCTAATGAAGTGGCTGGGCCAAAGCAGAAGGGACGCTCAGCTGCAGACATGCCTGGAAGAGAAAGGAAAGTCCAATGTTGCAAAGAAATATACCGCATAGGAACCTGGAATGTGAGATCTATGAACCAGGGTAAGCTGGATGTCGTCAAACGTGAGATGGAAAGAATAAACATTGACATCCTGGGCATCAGTGAACTTAAATGGACAGGAATGGGTGAATTCAGTTTAGATGACTATCACATCTACTACTGTGGGCAAGAATCCCATAGAAGAAATGGAGTAGCCCTCATAGTCAACAATAGAGTGAGAAAAGCAGTGCTGGGATGCAACCTAAAAAATGATAGAATGATTTCGGTACGATTCCAAGGCAGTCCTTTCAACATCACAGTAATCCAAGTTTATGCACCAACTACCGGTGCTGAAGAGTCTGAGATTGACCAATTTTATGAAGACTTACAAAACCGTCTAGAAGTGACACCAAAGAAAGATGTTCTTCTCATCATAGGGGATTGCAATGCTAAAGTAGGGAGTCAAGTGATAAAAAGAATAACTGGCAAGTTTGTCCTTGGAGTTCCAAATGAAGAAGGGCAAAGGCTAATTGAGTTTTGTCAATAGAACAAGCTGGTCATTGCAAACACTCTTTTCCAGCAACACAAAAGGCGACTCTACACATGGACATCACCAGATGGACAATACCGGAATCAGATTGACTATGTTCTCTGCAGCCAAAGATGGAGGAGCTCTATACAGTCAGCAAAAACAAGACCTGGTGCTGACTGTGGCTCGGATCATCAGCTTCTTATTTCAAAATTCAAACTTACACTGAAGAAAGTAGGGAAGATCACTGGGCCAGTCAAGTATAACCTAAGTCCAATCCCATATGAATACACAGTGGAAGTGAAGAATAGATTCAAGGAACTAGATTTGGTGGACAGAACACCTGAAGAACTATGGATGGAGGCTTGTAAGATTGTACAGGAGGCTGCAATGAAAAATATTCCAAAGAAAAAAAAATGCAAGAAAGCAAAGTGGTTGTCCAACAAGGCCCTACAAATAGCGGAGGAGAATTCAGTGGTGGTGTGGAACTGGTTAAAGCCCCTCCCAAGAGAGCCCCCTTACTTTGAAGAACCAGTTTTGATATAAATTGATATAAATTGGTTCTGACTTGACGGCATGTATCAGAATATAGATAGAATATGCATATGTTATATTAGATATGGAGGGTATAAGCAGAGGGATAACGACTCAACACAGCATGGTAGATTTGGAACAAGCAATTAAATTCTATAAATTATGAACAAACGCACCACTGGAGGAAAGAGGTTGCATGTCACCAATGAGCTGCCCAAATTAGCAAAAATAAATGGTGGCTCTCCCCGTGCCTCAAAATATGTTCCTGCAACAGTTTGGCTCAGGTTTTTTTTTTTTTTTTGGTCTGGCTGAATCACATGTGAAGTGATGCATAATTGTTCACCAACTCATCTTGTTCTAATTGCACAACCAGGAAGCAAGTCAGCAGAAAGGTTAGGAAAACACAGTCAGGTAGGGAAGAGATTTCTAGCCACTTTCTACAAGTTAATTATGCACCCTTTTTGTTTCGCAGTCAAGGCAATGATCACGATTCCACTTTTAACCACATCTGATCCCTATCCATTTAAAAGGCATTAGGTCAAGATTAAACTCTAGCATTATTTAGATCATGGGGATATCATGCCCAGCCTCACATGAACAAGATACTGGCCCTAGAGATTTGGCTAAAATGAGGTATGCAGTGAGTTTTATTTCTTTTTACTGTAGAGTAGAAAGACAATCAGTAGGGTTTCTCCTTTGGGGAGACAGAAATTTCAAAAGGGAAGATTCTTCTTTTGTGGGCAGGATTCTGGAGGAGGAAGTCCTGTGCCTCAAGGGGAACACAGATGACTGTAATCCATATGGGCCATATGATTCCCACCCACTCAATAGAAGAGCAATGGTCTTAAAACTACGAGAAAAAAAGAGGTCAGTAAGAAGGCTCATCCTCCTTCCTCACCATCCTTCGGAACTGAAAGCTCTCCTTTCAAACCAAAGCGTAGGCATTACTTACAGTTAAATGCTGCTCACTAGGCAACATCCAAACCACTGTCCCATCTAGGATGACCCTGTGAAACACGGAGGGAGATTACCACCAACCAAACATCCCTCATCCCTGGAGTCTGAAAGTATGGCGTCGAGAAACAAGCAAGAGCTCATCTGGTTGTCCTCAAAGGGACTCAGAAATGAGCTGAGCTATTCTCACCAGGCTTAAAAAACATGGATTATAGCTTGGCTACTTCCAAGTAAACACTGTTAAGCCTTCCATGCTCAGGGGAAAAACTGTAACTTTACAGCAACACCCCAATATCGCAACGTCTCACTTGAAATGGCTGCTTGTTTTGCCTCCTTCCTGGAATAAGCTCAAGGCTCTTTGGTTCCCTACAGATGCCTCCTTCGTAGACACGACACACGGATCCTTGCTCTCTCGCTCTCTCTCTCCCCTCTCAGCCTCACCACCACAAACTAGATTCAACTCAATATTCTTCATCTAGTTCTTTCCCAAGTTTGGTAACCTGCAGAGTTCTGCTAATTACAGCAGGGAAGAAGCCTCCATGGCCCAAGGCGTTTCGCATTACACTAAAGCTCTGTTTTATTATTTATTACCTTCCAAGAATATCACAGCAGCTGCAGATCTTTGTAATGTGCCTGTTTTCACAGTAGGAAGGCTTGCTTTCAGGGGGAGACCGTTCTGGATTGCAGTAACAAGCACATCCAATCTGTCCTAGCATTTCAGAGATTAGAACAGGTTTTCCTTGAGAAAACAAAACAGCACAGTGTTTTTTTCTTTTTTTAAAAAAAAACACTAAGCAAGAACACCACTAGTTAGGCAAATCAAAGCTCCGCATTTCGGGACAGATCTGAAACATCATGGAGCGATCGAGGAACCGTGATGGGGAGATGTGGGTGGATTGGGCGGGAGGTGCATTTTCCAGTCTCTTGATCCAGATATTGTACTAGCGGTGCTGTAAACAGAGTAGAAGTAACTGACAAAGTGCTTCAGTCATTTGTTGATATTATTATTAATAGCTGTCTGGACTAGAGATGGGCACGACTCAAAAATGGTGTTTCATTTGCCGTTTGTCATTTAGGGGGTCCTTTTCAGTTCGTTTTCGTTTTTTGTGAATTTTTGCAAAAAAAATCATTTTCATTTCGTTACGTAACGAAACGAAAAAACGAAAACAAAAACAAAAAATTGTTCGTTTCGTTAGCCTTCGTTACAGGTCAATGTATTGCTGCAACAAAAACGAAATGCACGACAAAATTTCTGGTGTTTCAGTTCGTTTCGTTTCATTTTGGAGACAAAATTCGTTTTTCATTTCGTTATGTAATGAAACAAAAAATGAAAACAAAAACGAAAAATTGCTCGTTTCGTGCCCATCTCTAGTCTGGACAGCTCAGAAGTTTAAGGATTTGGCAGCACAGCCAGAGTGTGAGAAGTTGGATTCCCCACTGTTCCTCCTCCGAGTAGAGCCAGCGTGTGTGGCCGTGGACAAGCGTCAGAATTCTAGGGGCCCCGCCCCAAGAAATGGGAAACCACTTCTCAGTATTTTCTACCTGGAAACCCCTGAAATAGAGTTACCATTAATGTACAGATACATAGGACATCATAGGAATGGCAAATTAGTAGAAATTTATTTATTTATTTATTTATGCAAGGAGATCAAATCTATCCATTCTGAAAGAAATCAATCCCGAATGTTCACTGGAAGGGCAGATTTTGAAGCTGAGGCTCCAGTACTTTGGCCACCTCATGAGAAGAGAGGACTCCTTGGAAAAGTCCCTGATGCTGGGAAAGATGGAAGGCAAAAGGCAAAGAGGACGGCAGAGAATGAGATAGTTGGACGGTGTCATCGATGCAACCAATATGGATTTGACAAAACTCCGGGAGGCAGTGGAGGACAGGAAGGCCTGGCGAGCTCTGGTCCATGGGGTCAGGAAGAGTCAGACACGACTGAATGACTGAACAACAATTTATTTATTCATTTCATTTTATTTGATTTATATACCGTCCATCTGACAGGAAACCACTCTGGGCAGTTTACAGAATAAAACAAAGTATTACAGTATGTAACAATACAAAATCATTACAAAAGCAAATTAATACTCCAAGTAAAAAGTATAATTGAGCACCCCATTTGTTTGTTTGTTTGTTTGTTTTTACAACTTATATGCTCTTCACTACATATAGGTCTCTGAGCGGGTTACAATCCAAAGAATTAAAACAGTTAAAAACATCATTGGCATCCTTCAGTCTCGACAGACTATGGTATCATGCCTGGAGTAGAGATCCTAAGAACAACACCTAGTGTGACTAAATAGACCAATTCGGGAATGGCAGTCTCTACCGCACTGGGGACAGATGTATTCTGTTTCTTGCCTGGTCCTCGAGTTTCATTCTTTCAGTGCCTGCCTCTTTTCCTCTGCCTGTTGGACAAATGCCTCTTCAAATTTATGTAGACCATGCTGTATCTCTTGCCTCCAGACAGTGTGATCGGAGGTCAGGGTTTCCCATCTGTTGAGGTCCATTCCCAAGGCCTTCAGGTCCCTCTTAAAGATATCCTTATACCACAGCTCTGGTCTCCCTCTGGGGTGCTTTCCCTGCACTAGTTCTCCATATAGAAGATCTTTTGGGATCCGGCCATCATCCATTCTCACAACGTGTCCAAGCCAGCGTAGGCATCGCTGTTTCAATAAAATTTACATGCTATAGATTCCAGCTCATTTGGTAGCCCTGGGGAAGTGTGCAGGCCTTGGAAAATGGCTGAGCCAACATTTCTCAGAAGATCTTTTTGTAGGAAATGTTCTGAGATTCCCCACCCCCACCCCAGTTCTTACAGAAGGTAGCTTTGACTCCTCAGACGCAGTAAAAAAATCTTTTCCAGGTAAGAATACAAGCATTGATTGAATTGTTCTTATACAGAAAGGCAACATATCTTTCTCTTAGTTTGTTCTGTGCAACACTGCCACCTTTTTGTGCAAGTGCATAAATTGCCCCCAAAGAGGAACACTGTGGCTTTGAGATTTTGAAGCACCGAATGGGCTGTTTGCTTCTTTCGTAACAATCAGCCACTCTTTTAAGCTTGTTCTCTCTCTCTCTCTCTCTCTCTCTCTCTCTCTCTCTCTCTCTCTCT
>JAHTLZ010000213.1:5442313-5459010 GCA_023846285.1 Phrynocephalus versicolor | reverse complement strand
TCTCTCTCTCTCTCTCTCTCTCTCTCTCTCTCTCTCTCTCTCTCTCTGTAAAACATTTTGCAGAAATATACACACCGTGCTAAGACAGATGGGGAATCTTGTGGGTGTTCACAAACATCTCAGTGTGGTATCTTTTTGTACCAAGACAGTATAAATCTACGAGGTTTGGGAATGTAACATTCCTTCTGATTCCTACCTTCTACCATTATACCTACCAATAATGTCATACAACAGCAAAACCTGCCTGAAATGACATTACTACCCACATCATTTTAGTTCAGTGCTGGTTAAGCTTTCTTTTAGTTACAGCTTTGAGAAAGTGTTTATGTAACTCAGGCCTGCATTGCTCTTCCAGAGATTTTACTTATTTCACTGTTTTCAAAAGGGGAAAACATGAAAAAAAAACTGACGGGGAGAAAACAAACCTAATGAATACCAGGATTATACATGGTTGCATCTTCTTGGATTATGTGGATACATTTCAAGTGTTTCTCATTTAATTATACTGTCAACATTCTGTTTTCTTGTAGTCCCGCTTTCTGCTTACTCCCCTTTTTACTTTCCCATCTGGACAGGAAGATCTACGGGGGAAATAAATGAGCACCTAGAGTCACTCAGAGTTAAAGGAGCAAGATATTAATTCAACTCACCCGCCCAATCTGCAGGAAAAAAAAAATAGGGCTTTCTCCTTACACTGTAAAAAATGCTTGCCAATACACAATGATGATGAGTTTCTAGCATTTTTAAGAGGAGCAATTCAGAGCATGCCTTTATTAAGCCTTCCATTTACTTAGCGATGCCGTGGAAATGAAATTAATTAGTGTGAGAAGTGGAGGTGGAGCAGATACATTAATAGCAAATAATGGCAGAGGATTTTAAGTGTACAATCCTAAAACTTAGCCTACTGGGGGTGGGTGGGGATGAAATGAGGAAAAACCTCCAGTTTCTCATGCCAGAGGGCACAAAGGAAGTCTCACAGTCAACAAATTTTAACGCCAACCCCATGCAGACAAGGAAATTTTTTTATTTCCATCCTTACTGAATTAGGATGATTCTTCTCCAGTTGAATGTTTGTCACTTCCATTGGCTTTCTCCCATTGAACAAACTATAGGGTACAAGTGGACTTCTGAAGATACTAAAACAGTTTTTTAAAGCAGGCATGGACACGGTTGTCTAAACCATGGCTCCATGCATACAACTATGGTCCTTCACCCGGGGCAAACCTGGATTCTGCATACCCCCTCCCTTCTGAGGCAGGCATGGGATAGTAGAAAGTATAAATGCTGTTTGGTCATTTTGGTGCCCCATCCCCAGGTAGCACTTGGGGCACATGCTTTGCTTGCATCCCCTCCCCAATCATAGCCCTGTATTGCTTTCAACCCAACTGTTCATCCTAAATAGAGCAGGCATTAGTGTGTCCCCAGTTCCTCTATGGGCAGGGGAAGTATCAGAGGAGTACTAGCTATTAACAAAGACACAAACAACCCATCTACTGCTTGAAATTAAAAAAGAAGCATTTCTCGCTGGGAACAACTGAGCAGTTGTGTAAATTGTGTAATTTTGGCCAAGAAGCCCAGGCACATTTTACTCAAAGATTAGCAACTTTTGGGGAAAGCCTTGTTCTTTCCAGCTTTGACAGCTCTGCTGAGAACACACACACAAAAAAACCTCTTCCCCATCCTTGCCAGATCTCCAAGGACAAGCCACATGAAGATTTAGATTCCTACTTCATGTCGTGTTCTGCATATGTCCCAGTTCCAGTTGCTGGGGGAAAAGATAGAGTCTAGAATTCTACTGGTATCTCTCTGGCAGGATCTAAATAAGTTGTTCACTTTGTGCACAAAATGCCAGATGCTGTGAACCTCCACTCTTAGTTAACATGTTTAATTATGTCTCAGAATCATAGGTGGCTTGTGACCAAAACAGTGAGGAACCCACTCTATTCTAGAAATATATACTTCCCCCTGTGGGTACATGAGCTACCTCTGCTCAGGTGTAAATCATCCTCACGTTAAATATTGGGGCTTATTTACAAAAATGGGGAGCATCAGAGGAGCACACCTCTCTGCTAGCGAGAACATCCATGTCTTCTCCACATACCAAGAAACAGCAATAACCTATTGAATGTTGAATGTACATTCACTGATAATAAGCCCTCCCTTCCCCCCGAAAACGAATGTAGCTATCAAATAGCTGCTGTCATTAGCAGAGCGTCGTCATTATAACTGTACTGTTCTGTAGCAATCTTCATTTAAATACCTCTGCCGTTGCTTTTGTCGAGCAGTGGGTGGGGTGGAAGGACGGAGCTCGTTTTTTTCCAAACGAGCAACGCTGCGATCATCAAGCCGATAATGAAAGCACGCGCTTTCAACTTTCTCATCACATCCAGCGCTTCCTTGGCTCTGCTTTAATGGGAGAGAACTAATGAAATAATTCCATAACATAAAGCTTGATTAAAGTGGCAATTAAAAGGGAATTGATCTGACGCATTCCGATTCTTGGAATTAGAAGACGATGTAAAATTTAAAGTGTCCCCTCTTTCACAGAAGTCTTAAAGACTCCTGCATCGATTGGAAAAATGTTTGAGGACAAATCTCTCCCTCCCCTGCCTTTAACCAAACTAAGCCTTTAATATGGAGTCGAGCAGGGAACGGAGAAGTTCTATGGTGCGTATTCCATTTTCCACAGAAGAGTGGCTTTCACATTAGAGTTTGCTATTAGCATGTTTCATGTCACTCCATCACACTGCCTCTCAGTCAAAACCTTGCATTTGTCAGAGCAGATGGAAAGTTAGTTTAAATTAATTGATAGCGTGCTGTGCGCGGCTTGCGGTCCCATGAACATGCAAGGAAGAAAGGCAGATACATCCATTCCTTTTTTCTCAGATACCTATAAATTCAAGATGAAATCTCTTAAGAAACCATCAGGAAATTATCCTCCATCGTAACCATGACTTAAAAAAAAAAACATGCCATCGTACTTTGAATTTTGAAAAGAGGTAGCCGTGGTAATGAAATTGGTTGGATGCGCATCATTTCAAAAAGAACTGAAGAGGACAAATGGGTCTTACTGTTATATGGCGCAGTGTTTATTGTTCCATTCCTGCTGTTTCTTTTTAAGCCACTGACCTTTCTGATTCTCCCATGCTTCAGACCACTGGCGAGCTAGTCTAGTTAAGGATCTAATCAGCTATTTATCAGATCCTTCACTGGCGAGAGAAGAAGATCAAGAGAAGCAGGAAAAAATGTATCTGCCTTTGATGGCCATTCTCTCCCACTAACAGCTGTTCCCTCTGTCTGAACTTTCTTTTTGTACTTCGTTTCAGGTGATGACATCCCCAAGTTGCTAGACATCAACAGAATCTGCCCACTTATCAGTGGCTCTTTCATGTTTCATTCCCTTGCAAAACTGCTAATCCTCTTCACCTTCGCCACTGAGTAGGTTGTCAAAGTAATCATTGCTGCTGTTGGGATGAAATGGAGACTGCAGCTTAATCAGCAAATACCGTTGATCACCCAAAGGGCTCATCATCTAGGCCAGTGGTGGCAAACCTTCAGCACTCCAGATGTTTTGGACCACAACTCCCAGAGTTCCAAGCTAGTATTGTCAATGACGAAGGACTGTGGGAGTTGTGGTCCAAAACATCTGGCGTGCCGAAGGTTCACCACCACTGATCTAAGCCAATGACTGTATGTTTATTATTTGGGCTTCACAAGAAGTCCTCCTATAACGATTCTCTGGACACTCATGAAAAGAGATAGTGGGATTTGTGATCCATACCACTGTGCCTGGAGAAATCCTAGATTCAGACCATACTTGAAGCTGGACAATGCATGGTCATCACCTGAATGCCAAAGCTCACATTGTGATGAACTAAGCAAGGCACAAAGATAACAAAGAGGCCACAAATGCTGCAGTGAATAAGACCTTTGAGGATAAGGAGGCAAAAATATATTGGTCCTTATTTCAACTGCATCCCTGAAGATGCAACTCCAGTAGCCAAAAGAACATCCAGCGAAGATGCCACAATTGATTTAGCTTGTTTTGGCTAGATCACAGGTTCTGTTCCACTTGTGCTATTCATTTTAGAAAAAAATACTTGAAACTCAAAACATATTTGAAAATCAAACAATTATCATTATCATGGATCCCAAGTGTTCCGATGAGAAAGGCAGTAAGCTGGTAGAGTACATACTTCAACATTCACAAAGCAAAGTGATCACATAACCATGTAAAACTGTGCAGTCTAAGCACTGGTGTCTTTTTATGAATGTACAGTGACAACATTTACGGCACACTATCCTGAGGGAACAAAGATTTCCCATACAATACACATCACTTTCCCTGCCTTCTCCCACACCCATGTTCCTTCTTTAACATGGCATTTATCATCTGGAGTCTGTGTGGTCTATTAGGTATAGTTAAGAGATGGGATGAGTTGAATCAGCTAGAGGTGACTTATAGCAGAAGACACCAGCATGGAGGTGCCCTCCTCCACACCTGCTGTGAGGCTTTAGAACAGTGGGGGTGAACCTTTGGCACTCAAGATGTTTAAGACTGCAGCTCCCAGAATTCCCAGACTAGACTGCCAATGACAAAGGACTGTGGGAGATGCAATCCAAAACATCTGGAGTGCCAAAGGTTTGCCACCACTGCTTTCTTTATAAGGATGGAGCTACCATAAAAAGAAATCATATTCATAATGACTCCTCTGAAATGTACCATTTGGTAGCCCCAGGGAAGTGTGCGGGCCTTGGAAAATGGCTGAGCCAACATTTCTCAGAAGATCTTTTTGTAGGAAATGTGCTGAGATTCCCCACCCCCACCCCAGTTCTTACAGAAGGTACCTTTGAAGGATAATATCCATCATGTTCTACCATGTTTGGGCTGGATTGTTTCCCAACACTCATCTACACAACACCCTAAAAAGACATGGAAGACCCTGAAAAAGCAGGAAGATGGCAGCTAGTCAATTGGCACAGTTGCAGTGGCTTTCAGAGGGTGTACAAACAAACAGATAAACAAACTTCAACAAATGGAGAAGTTGGAAAATTTCTGTTCCTCCTGGAGACATTTGAGGAAATGTTCCTTTAAATATCTCAAAACCCACCCATCACCACAAAAAAGGGGTGAGAAATTTGGAAGGGACATTTATGCAGATGAAAACCTTTGCAAATAAGTCAATGTTCCTTCATAAACGTATGACCATATTAGATTTTTGTAAAAAAATAATCCCAAACCCCTCAACACAGAGAGACGGTAAACTGAAATGGGGAGAGGCACTGCGTGAAGAAAGTTTCTGTTGTTACAAATGATCCAATAAAGCCCATTCTCAATGATGTATCTGTTTAAAATATTTACCGTCTACCTTTCCACCCGTTTGGATCCCTGAGGCAATCTGCAAGAGAAAATATTAAACATCTTTCCTCGCAATAAAAGCTACAACAAAAGAGAGATACCAAACAACATCGGCAATGAATTTTAAAAGAAACATGACAAATCACATATTGCCATAAGCTTCAGCAAATAGAAACAGTTTGGGGAAAATCGTAGCGATATAGATATCTAATGAACCAGCCTGGTGAGGAAGTGTGTCGCCTGGAGACTGGAGAGCTCCCCTCACAAAGCAAATAGCAGGAGTAATTTATACCAGGACCACTATGGAGATCAGAAAGCTCTTTACATGGGCCTTCCCTTGAGCCTTGCTTGGCGACAGCAGCGGGTGCAGAATGCGGCGGCCAGATTGGTGGTTGGTGCAGGCAGGTTTGACTGCATCACCCCAATGCTGGCTCGCCTGAACTGGCTGCCCATTGCCCTCCCCCCCGATAAGGTTCAAGGTGTTGGTTTTGGTTTACAAAACCCTCCATGGCTTGAGACTTGAAGATCTGACAGAGCGTCTCTCCCCAAGGTCAGAGCTGGCCAAACCCACCACAGCCTCATTGGCCTTCTCGCTTTGGGTGGCTACCCCCAGGGAGGCCCGTAAGGTTGCAACTCGCAATCAGGACTTCTCGGGGGTTGCCCCATCCATGTGGATTAAACTGCCCACCGAGATGTGCCTGGCTCCTTCCCTCACAGCCTTTAAGAAATTATTGGAAAAAGTGGTTGTTTAAAGAAGCTCATGGCGATCACTAATGTCTGTTTGTGGGCCTTGTGATTTATTTGTTTTCTGTTAGTATTTGTCTGTGCCTCTTGACGGATTCCTCTTTTTTTTTTCTTTTGGTATGTTTCCTTTTGATTTGTATTGGGGTGTTTTAAATTGTTATTTGCTTTGCTTGTACACTGCCCAGAAAATTGGTGCGGTATATAAACCTAATAATCAACCAACCAACCAACCAACCAACCAACCAATCAATCAATCAATCAATCAATCAATCAATCAATCAATCAATCAATCAATCAATCAATCAATCAATCAATCAGAGTAAATATGTTCACATGCAAACCTGAGCTAGGACCCTTCCCTCAAATGCACTTCTAAAAAGATCCATATAATTAAACTTTTTTTTTTTTGGTGGTAGGAGCTCCCTTGACCCTAAATCAATTGAACTGGAGACATAGTGAATTGAACTTTTTAAAATACAGGATGTCAGGGGGTCACAGGAATGGTTTTGGGGGCCCTGAGAACTGCACATTCCCACTTTGTTCATTCCTAATTTAAAGAATCATGCAGAGCAGTGAGCCTTTGAACTAACCAGAGACCTAAGCTAATATTTATCCTTTCATGTGTGGGACACTGGCAGTCAAAAAATGCCAAATTATAGGCAGAATTCGGTGGGTTTTTCTTTATGTTTGTTTGTTTGTTTGTTTTTTGTTTTGTTTTAGAGTATTTTTACCCCGCCTTTCTCCTTGGAAAAGGACCCAAGGCGGTTTACAGTAATGAGGGATAATGTACATTATTATGTGGGCAAATAAATAAAAAAATATGAAAAGGTTGCCTTTTACAAACAGACAGAGGGAGGGAGGGAAAGAGAGAGAAAAGTGTTTTAGAGAAGTTTTTCTTAAGCAGAGCCAACATCCTGCACAAATGGACCACGTCAGTTTGCATCTCCTTAAAGAGACATATGCTCTTAGCAAGTTAGCATGTATATTCATCATGCTGACCAGCTAACTTCACAAAGCTTGGATCTGATCTTGTCAGTCAACAGAGGAAATGGATGTGCTTAGGTCTTCCTCTGTCTGCTCGACAGACACATATTTCTCTGAAGTGGTGACAGGCAAGCTTCCCAGCTGTCAAGTCTGATTTAGCATTTCTAAACACTGGGTTTAGAACATCTTAGATTGAGATGGCCTCCCATGTTCCTTTTCTCTCCCTCTCATCCAACGATGCACAGAGACGTCACCCAAGAAGGATACATTCATCTCTAATTCATTTCCAAGGAGAGAACTCAAACCACCACCTTCCAGAATTCTGATGACTTTCTAATGGCATGCGCATAACTTTCCTGAGGTATTTCCACTCGTCTCCAGTTCACAAACGAAAAGGGGAAATGAAATAGTGAATAAGTACCAATAATCTCCAGAATGAATTACAAGTAGTAAGAAGGGTTTGCGGGAAGATAGAATTATCATCCGTAATTGCTCAATTACCAGTGGGAGCTTATACATGAGGAACCAGGACCCTCAGTTTCCAGGACGTGTCACTTTTATATACGTTTTCCACCTGATGCTCCTCCTGTTCTCCAATAACATGCATCTCCCACCCCCAAAGAAGCTATATTTTAGTTGGCTGGATAGCTCAGTGGTTTAGGTATCGCGATGCACAGCCAGAGGTTGGGGGTTCAATTCACCACTTTGCTTCCTGGGATGCAATACAGGATGCACACTTGTGCTCATTACCGTTCGCAAAGAGAGACCAAGCAAGGAGAAATCCTAGAACCTCGCTCCTTTTTTCCCATCAGTTAACCACCTCTCTCCCAAATACAAAGCAATTGCCTCGGCTGTTTTTCAACGGCAGTTTCTTTTTAGATATGAAGTTAGGCCTATCCAAGGTTTGAAGCTTGCCAGCTGAGCCAGACAACCACCACCACCACCACTACTACTACTACTATTACAACTTTGGGTACAATCCCAAAAGACGTGGATCAACATCTGAAAACCCTCGACATTGACAAACTCAACATCGGTCAACTACAAATGGTGACATTATTAGGAACAACATATATTCTAAGAAGATATCTCCAGTCATCCTAGGCTGTTGGAAAGAGCTCAATCATTGAAGAAGAAGAAGAAGAAGAAGAAGAAGATGATGATGATGATGATGATGATGATGATGATGATGATGATGATGATGATGATGATGATGATGATGATGATTTATATACCGCAGCATCTGGCAACAAGGCCACTCTGTGCAGTTGCTAGATGCTAGCAAATGCTAAAATACAAACCACAAACACTAACACTATGCAATAAATAAAACAATATGACATAATGAAACAGAATAAGCATAACTGAGTCAAATCAAAATCAAATCAGTACAAAGGAAAAAATTAGATCAGTGACAGAGCAAGACAAGATGAATATCAGCAAATCGAACGGAGTCAACTAATAACTAGGGAAATCCTTTCTGTATAGCCATGGCTTAAGGTGTTTCTTAAAGACAGGCAGCAAAGGGCCCAGGCAGATCTCAGGAGGGAGTTGGTTCCAAAGTCAAGGGGCAGCGATTTATGAGACTCCTTCAGTGAGGCCACGTTTAGGTGTTAGTAAGTTTTGGGTTCCACTGGTGGGGCTCCCCAGAAAGGAGAATTATAGGATTTGTACTCTAAAAAAACCCTAACTGCTGGCTTTTGGTTGCGTTTTAAGGCCAGGATTGAAGCATTCTGAAAGTGTGTCCTTCTCCATTTGCTCAGAGCACTTAAATTTGTCCGACCCTGCATACCCATTGCTTTCTTAGATTGATTATATTGCAGAGGTTTCCTAAGAAAACATTGGCCTTGGTGAATGAGACAATATCTCGTGACTTCATCACCTCAAACAAAACAAAACATATGAATGTGACCATTTGGCCTTGAGACGGTCAACTTTGCAAACCCTTTGCCCTGTTTTATTTTTCTCCTGAAACTACTCCCCCTCTCCAAACCGCTGAGATGAAATTCTGCAAAAGGCACTCATAAAATGTTCATGAATAATTTGAGGAGTCATAAAAAAACTTGGAATGGGAGAAAATTAACTTCTCACCTCCTAGTGTTACTTGAAGATTAATTTGCCTAAAAAAACTAATTAGTTGGCACTCCGCAAGCACAGAACCTCGGGTAAGAAAGCAAAGAACAAAATAAATGGGCATGTTCAGAGGGGGGCAGAGGAAAATGAAGATGTTGACGAACACAAACCAGGATCTGCAAGTAGGATGGGTTCAGCACAGCGTCTCTGAAAACAGATTAAAACCGTCAAAGAAAAGGGTTCTGAGAAATAACTGGAAATAGAGTACAGCTGGGAGGAAAGGCACCTTTCACCCCTTCAGAAACATGCATGCTTTAAAAATAAACAATCTGTCATTTGTATTCTCGAAGGTTTTCAGGGCTAGGATCTGATAGTTGTGAGTTTTTCAGGCTGTTTGGTTGTGTTCAGGAAGTTTTTCTTCCTGACGTTTCGCCAGATTCTGTGGCTGGCATCTTCAGAGGGCAAGGAGCTCAGGGAACTAGGAGTTATCTCTGCACTCTGGGGTATACAGTGACTGAGCTTGGTTTTTTTTTTAAGTCATGGGAAAAAGGAAACTTGTCCTATTCATGAGAATAGGTGTTAGTCATTGTATTGTGATTAAGGGATTAAGAAGTTTGAATGCAATCAGGGGTAGCAACAATCTTTCTGTGTAGTTGATGGGTGAACTGATTGTGTGAACTGATCACTGTTGCTTGTGGCTGGGTGGGAATCATTGAGCTTTGACCTTTTGCACTCTGCAGGTTTTAGTACTGGAAGCCAGGCTTTGCTGATTTTTAGACCTTCATCACAATACAATAACTAATACCTATTCTCCTGCATGGGGCAAGTTTCCTCTTGTCCCACTCCTTCCACCTTGAGCCTTGTTACTGGGAGAAAATGAATCACAAAAAAGGGGTCCTTTGATGCCAGTGGGATGGACTTGATTGGCACAGTTCCTTGGCTGGCATAGAGAATACCCCTGTCTTAGGGACAGATGCCTTGGGACTATATTTGAGATGCACCTATAACCCTTCATAGTGTGGGTGAGGGGCAATAATTCTCCCTCCCTGGACCCTCTCCTGGGCCCTCACAGAGGCATACCCAGTAAACACCCTGGTTACTACGGTGACACAGGGTCTCGCCCTCTCTGTCTGGTGGCTTTTCTTTCACTTGCTCCTGACTCTTTTTTGAAGGCCTGAAATGGAAACTTTCTGGGACTTTCCCCATTAAAAATGTGTGCCGGGCCACAGAACGAGATCCAATTCCCCCAGCCCTGGTTACGACAGGAGGTAGAGCAAAATAAATGAGCCAACCTACTCAGTCAACCTCCTTTTTTCTCAGTTCCTTAATGTTTTTCTTTAGAGGGAGAACAATTCCTCTGGAAAACATTTCTTTCAACGTTAAAGGAGGGAAAAGCAAGGCAGCACAAGGCAAGCATGATCTAACACCACTCTTGATGATTTCAGACAACCAAGCCCAGTTCCTCTGCCTACTTGACATATCAGGTCTAATGGCACCTTTGTTCTCTTTTCCTTTCTTCTCTTTTAATTATAATCCCTCAAAGCCTGGACATCTCTAGTTTGTTCTAGTCGGACTCGCCACTTGAATACCAACTGGGAAAGGAAGAAGAGAGGATATTAGTTTCTTCACAGGCTGTAATGTTAACAGTGAGCTGATAAGCCAAGCTTTTGAGTGACACCTGTTTTGACCTTGAGCAAACAGACATCTTTGATGACATTTTGGTGCCAGGTAAAAACTTTCCTGTTCCAGAAGTTTCTAAACCAATGATTGTAGGTCCTGATGGCAATTTTAGTGTTGTGTTTTAATGTATTGTATTTATTGTATTTCTATGTTTTATTGTTTAAATGTTATTGTAATTTTGATGTATTAATTGTTCGTTTTGATTGTGAGCCACCCAGAGGCCTCTGGTTAGTGTGTGGCTTACAAACTATAAATAAATAAATAAATAAATAAATAAATAAATAAATAAATAAATAAATAAATAGAAAGTCAATTTTAAAAAAATATATTATTTTATTATTATTATTTAGAAAAATTTTACCCCACCTTTCTTCTTGGAAAAAAAAGACAGTTTACAGTAATGATGGACAATATACACTCCAGTACAACTAAGACATATTCAAGTTTGAGAACAGGGAATTGAGGGGCATTTACAGCATTAAAAGACAACACTAAAGCTACAAGAGAATGTGAGCAGTTAAAGAGAGAGTAAAAATTCCATGTAAAAATTATGAGAGATGGGTGTGGGACCACCAATATCTACATTTCTCGCAGGCTGGAAACAGGCAAAGACCTATCTCTTCAGACAAGCTTTCCCCGAATGATGGACCACCACGTGTATTTCATATGAATCTATAGGTTCACATAGACTTTGTGTTTATAACTACAGAGGACTGTCGTATAACAAATGGTTTGTATAACATAAAATCTGTAGAACATAAAAAAAATCTGGAGATAGGGGAAATTTCCTTAACAGAATTGCCTATGGTGCGAATCCATACAACATAAAAATGGTCACGATTAGGGATTAATCCGTTTTCAATGCATTCCTATGGGAAATTTGTATAAAAGAAAATTTGCTTAACAGAATTTCATTTGGAATAAATTAATTCCTTTATACAAGGTACCACTGTACTTATAACCTTGTAGCTTTAATGTCATGTTGTATAATAATGCAGTAAGATGTCCCTCAATTCCTTGTTCTCAAATACTTGAACATGACTGTATATTATCCCTCATTACTGTAAGCCGCCTTGGGTCCTTTTCCAAGGAGAAAGGCGGGGTAAAAATACTCAAAAATAAATGAATAAATTAATAAAATATAAGACTACCTTGGGGAAAAAACACACAAAAAGAGTCCTGTGAAACCCCAAAGGGTAACTAAAAGAGTAGTGTCTGTATTGTTTATTGTAGTAATGTTATAGGGCTGATCAGGTGAAAGACTGTGCAAACTTCAAAAAGCTGTTCATAAAGCCCTATAGGGATTATGTCCAGGCTATTTGGATGATTCTATCACCCCGTATGAGCCTTCTTGGCATTTTAGAACATCAAGGGAGACCTTTCTCTCCATTCCACCACCTTCCCAAGCTCATTTGGTGAGGACATGAGAGAAACGGTGTGGGCCCCCCTCCCTCTTGTCCTTCCATCACGAGGCAAAAACTTTTCTCTTTAGGAAGCTCTTTCAACAGTAAGTTATCTAAAAAATGCCTGGTTTCAACGTACAGGTGCTTAAGTGTTTCAAACTTCTTTTCAATTAAGATAAAGTGTTCTGCTTATATACCGCCCCATACCACTACAAGTGGTCTCTGGGCGGTTTACAATTTGAATTACAGTGTGCAGGCTACACATTGCCCCCCCCCCAGCAAGCTGGGTACTCATTTTACCGACCTCGGAAGGATGGAAGGCTGAGTGAACCTTGAGCCTGCTACCGGGGATTGAACCCCAGGTCGTGAGCACAGTTTTACCTGCAGTACAGGCATTTAACCACTGCGCCACGAGGCTCCTCATATATAACAAACATAGTTTTAAAATATAAAGTGTTCTGCTTATATACTGCCCCATACAAATTCAAGTAGTCTCTGGGTGGTTTACAGTTTAATTAAGGTGGTTACTTCACGTCCTTCCTTGAGCCGAGGTGAACTTGCCTCCGTGTTGAAATCGGTTTTCAACACGGATCGAGAAGCGGATTGAAAAGATTCCCGAGCTCCAGGACGAGAATCTCTCACCCCGCTTGGAGCGCAGTTCAGATTGACCCCACAAGGACGTGAGGTTCCATTCCTTAGAGCTCGGATTGACCCCACAAGGACGTGAGGTTCCATTCCTTAGAGCTCGGATTGACCCCACAAGGACGTGAGGTTACGTTCCTTTGAACTCGGATTGACCCCACAAGGACGTGAGGTTGCATTCCTTCAAACCGGTCTCCAGCGGGGCCACAAACTGCAGCAAGAGGGATGTGAAGTATCAGCCTATGTAGGCTACACATTGCCTCCTCCCCCCAGCAAGCTGGGTACTCATTTTACCGACCTCGGAAGGATGGAAGCCTGAGTCAACCATGAGCCTGTTACCTGGGGTTCAACCGCAGGTCGTGAGCACCATTTTAGCTGCAGTGCAGCTGTCTAACCACTGTGCCACAGGGCAGATATTGGGTTAATGTTTATATGATGTTTCTATAATATTTTAAAACTATGTTTGTTATATATGTTTTTAAAAGGTGTGGGTTGGAGGAGAGATTTAAAGGATGTGGGTAGTAAGTCATTGTGGGTAATTAATTCTCAACACACAAACAATCAATAAAGAGATGAGGGAGTCTTTTGCAAAAAGACGATCCCATGTACCGTGTCAGCCAGGAACTCATTAGATTCCTGGTTTGTTTTGAGTTTGTAAGCATCCAACTTTCCCGCAAATAGACTCAAATGTACTTCATGCCCTAGACTGCCTCCAAACAGTTGCTTCTACATGTGCATGGCATACCTGCAAAGGATTTGAACCTGTCAGGGGATTCAAACTGTTGCGTTCATTTATATTTCTAAGCATAAGCAGCATGATGATTAATGGATTCTTTGCTTCCCATACGGCATCCATTCAAATTCATTGAGCAGAAGCAATTTTTTCCCCACTGAATGTGAGTTCCGTTGGACCAAAGGATTGCATAATTTTCCATTTTTAATTCAATTTCTTCTGTTTCTCAAACCGATAAGCAAAGAGGTCCTCTCCTGCATGTAAATCACATCCCTCCAAAGAGAAGACGACGCCTTTTAATAAACCTAATCTTTCTCTCTCTTTTTTAAAAGTCATACACTTTGTATTATTAATGTGTCAGATTTCATTGCCTGTTGTTTTCCCCGCTCAGCGCATAAGGGGACAAGGCAGGGAAATGTAACTGACACGTCAAACATAATATATGGAGGGATGATTAGAAGGGAACTTTTAGCATTTGTTGCAGATTAATATGTTAATTACAGCACACATTTTGAGGGAGCAAAAAAAAAAAGATTAAGTATCTCTAAAGTAAATTTATTTCTTTTAACCAGCTTTCCCCACCCCCCTGCACACTTCGTAAATTAAGCAGCAGAATGCATAATGTACCAAAATTCTAGCTCACTGGATACTATGCAATTCCCAGGATGAACAGCAATGTAACACAGATAATGTCTTGGCTTCCGGATGGGTTCTTAATCACAGTGGGTGATGCATGACCCGAAACACCTGTTTTCACACATCCTCTGGATGTGTGGCTCTTAGGATGTAACAGCTCTACAGATACCTGCACCAAGCTGACAACTGGTTGTTTTGTGTTAATCATTTAATCTGACATTACTTAGTTTCTCAGACGTACTTTCCAGATTGCCTCTTTAAAAAGCCATTCCTTCCAAAGCATACAACTGTGTTTCACCCAGACTTTAGCCCTTTTCCATCATTACATTATTAGAGATGGGCACGACTCAGAAAAAAATTTTCGTTTTCGTTTTCGGCTAGGGTCCGTTTCGTTTCGTTTCCGTTTTCGTGAGCTAATTTCAAAATTTTTCGTTTTCGTTTCGTTACGTAACGAAAACGAAAAACGAAAACGAAAACAAAATTTTTTTCGTTTCTCCCCATTTAGCTCCATTATGTGTTTTTCCAGTAACGAAAAACGAAAATTGGCTCAAAATTAGTCGTTTCGTTTCCGTTTTCGGTCCATTTTTGAACCGTTTTTCGTTTTCGTTTTGTTACGTAATGAAAACGAAAAAACGAAAATGAAAACGAAAATACCGCTAAGTCGTGCCCATCTCTAATCATTATTCAATCATTCCTCAATAAAAGAATCATGGAATTGAGAGGCACCTATAAGGCAATCAAGACCAACCCACTGCTCAGTGCAAGGTTTGTTTGTTTGTTTGTTTGTTTGTTTGTTTTGCATATTTATTGACCACCTGTCTTCCCTAAAAGGCAACTCCAGGTGGTTTACAGTTCAACAAGGGATAAAATAACAGAGAATAGCAAGACTTCAAAATGAGCCAGCAAGAGGGCAGCAAAATAAACAGAATCCCAGGACAACAAGCAACAAGAAGTTAGGAGCACAAGTGAAAGTATGTCTGGCCAACGGCTGTTTAACTCTCTCACGTTTACTTCCTTGGCCCTACCTCATCTTTTTCATTTTTATCACTTTCCTACACAAGGTGTCTGAAGAGGACAGTCTTTGCTGTTTGTCAGGGTTCGCTACATGGCTCAGGACACAGAGTCTCCTATCAATTGGAAATCCCCCCATAGAGAGTAGAAGAGTCGTCTTGAGACCCATCGGGTTTCAAAATAAGAAAAGTGAGGAAACCAGAAACAGAAGGGATAGGGTAATTCCACTGTCTACTCTTAAAGTTTAGACACTTTCATAGAAGAGTAGAATAATGAAGTTGGAAGCCCATCAATTTCAACTGCTTGCAGAAGGCAGAGATACAAACCATAGAATATCTGGCAGGTGGCTGTGTAATTTTCTCTCAAATGCCTCCAGTGTTGCAGCACTCACCACCACTTGAGGTAATTGATTCCACTATTGTACTACTCTAACAGTCAGGAAGTTTTTTCCCCTGTTATTCAACTGAAATTGGTCTTCCTGTAACTCGACCCCATTGATCTGTGCCTTGCACTCTGGGGTGACTGGGTTTCATAACTATTGAACGGTGCTTAATTTTGAATCAAGGCAGAATGAGTTCCACTATACAATGATTCAGTAAGCCAAGGACAGACACACTTCATAAACTTTTCAATGGACTTCTACTGGGTCAGGCAACTCTGCACCATCAGAAGATACTAGCTTGCAAAATCTGCATCCCGTATAAGTCAAACATAATAGCTTTACCACGGCATTTGTTCATTCATAGCTGAGCCATAAAATATGAGCCAATATATAAAAAGACCATGTCCTCCCCACCAAATATAGGAAATGACCATCTAGCATCAGTTCTGTTGACTGCCATCATAGTTGATGACCTTGGTTAGTCAAACCCTACTCACATCACTTTGGGATGTCCCATTTTCATGCACATTTTCAGGTGAGACCTAAACTGTTTTTTTTTAAATATTCAGGGTGCTCATGTGTTACTTTTTATAATTTTTAAGTGGATCTTCCTTATTATGACTGGAGGTACAAGATCCCTAAACAGTAGTACTAACTACTAAAGTACCCATCTTGTGATGAAACAATTTTCCAAGGTAAATTAGAGCAACTTGTACTCCCACCCTGATAAAACCAAACCCTAAGAGTTGTCAAAATGGTGGTGATGCCAAGATGAGATATCAAGAATTACATTGTTTAATGGATTATTACATCTATGTTGAGTCTCTTCTCACATGCACGGTTGTGAGGGCTATCTATCTATCTATCTATCTATCTATCTATCTATCTATCTATCTATCTATCTATCTATCTATCTATCTATCTATCTATCTATCTATCTATCTATCCCTTCCTTCCTTCCTTCCTTCCTTCCTTCCTTCCTTCCTTCCTTCCTTCCTTTCTATCTATCTATCTATCTATCTATCTATCTATCTATCTATCTATCTATCT
>JAHTLZ010000213.1:5431833-5442303 GCA_023846285.1 Phrynocephalus versicolor | reverse complement strand
TCTATCTATCTATCTATCTATCTATCTATCTATCTATCTATCTATCTGTCTGTCTGTCTGTCTGTCTGTCTGTCTGTCTGTCTGTCTGTCTGTCTGTCTGTCATTCCCCCAGGCCATAGGATTAGCTTTCAGGGGGAAATTGAGAAAGCAACAGCACACTGTATTCCATTTCAGGTCAACTTGTCAAGGAGAATGCTGTGCTAATTGGCATATCCAAGCATTAAGTTTGACAAAAATCACAGTAAATGATGCCAGCTTGACAATGCCTTGATCCCCAAATTTGGCATGAAAACAGTTCCTCCACTGGCAATAACTGAATTAAAAGAGAATGTGGTTCCTAGTGGGACAAGAATTCATTTCCCAGTGAGAGATGGATTTGCTTATTATTGTAAGGATGGCTACAGAACATGTAATTCACATCAATTTCTGATTTGTGGAAGAGAGCTTAATCAGCAGTGACATTTTGATAAAAGCATGTGGAGAAGGCATTAAAGCTACGGGGAAATGCTTTATGTCACGGAAGACAACAAAAACAGCTCACCAAAAAATGAGAAGTTGCAAAATGCTTGAGGTGCTCCCTTCAGCTCTCAAAGCCCGTAGGCCCAATCCAGAAGAGAGTTGCATTTCCCTAAACATATGATACCCTGACTTCTAAATCTGAACACTACTGTGGAGAACACCCTCCTTCACATTTCTTTACATGTACATTGCCTGACTGATTTGGGCCACTTTGTTTCTTCTTCTTCTTTTTTAAAGGGGGGGGGGGTCTAGCGACTTAGTTATTCTTTGTAGTAAGTAAGCAGAGTATGAGGTAGGGAAAAAACAGCACAGAAATGCGGAGAGATCAGTCCCTGGTTTTGCATACAAATGAGCACTTGAATGACAAAATCACTCTAGAAGCATCTCAAGAAAAAAAGGGGGTATCTTTACTTACAGTTACCATCTGTAGTTCCAATCAGAAGGAAAAGGGGAGAAATGAAGTCTCCAGCATTCAGCAGACCCTGCATGTGCACTGATTGGAACATGGACAGAGGAAGAGGAACAGCATCAACAAAATGGTGGAAGCAAAAACAAGCAGGAAGAGAGACTGGGGACTTGCCTCAGGATAAGAACTTTACCAATCAGGTTAAAGGCAAACAATTATATTAAGGAGTAAAGCCCCATTTCACTGATACCCATCCAACTGCATGCAAGATTACTATTATGGCATCACTCTCCAGACTGTTTTTGACTGCCTTGCCCAACGCACCTATGACAAACTGAAATGGCCCATCTCACAAAGTTCCACTGAGGAGTGGACAATGGTTTTTCCATATAGGGATCATTCCTTCGGGAGCACAGTAGCCACTCAGAACTCATTAAACAAAAATAAACAAATAAATAAAAGCTTTGTAGTTTTTCATTTTCACTGGTGAAATTCAAACAAACTATGATCTACATCAGGGGTAGTTTTTTGTACTTAAGGACTCCAAGATGCTGACAGTTCTCTGAACAGAATTCGGACTTGGAATTCTTTGAAGCTCTCTATGTTGGTGTGACTGAACACCGGCACTAGTCTTTCATCTGGGTTCCAGATGGTCCAGATGGTCCAAAGGTGGTCAACAGGAGCATTTCAGCAGCATCCAAAGGTTTGCTAGTTCAAATAAGGCAGGATTCTTTAGAATTGTAGCATATTGGGACATTCACCCACATCTAATGGAACCAATGACCATGGCATAAAATGGACTCCATTCCATTCGCTAGATGGCCTCTCAGGGCTCATTGACTGTCCAATTCCAAATGATTTACATTTAGAAAAGATGTCAACAAAATGTAAACCACCATGATGTGAAAACCGCCCCCCCGGCCGCCCTCCTGATCTAGTGGGAGGGCCAAAAAGCAGGCATTAAAAAACCGAACCTCATTGTATAAGCGGTCAATCACTACCCTTCAATTTAAATCAAATATTCTTTCTCCATGCACCTTCAATTATTCCCTCTGCATAACACGATTCAAGCACTTCAATCACAATTTGAGTTTGGAAAGACACTATCTACAGTCAATCCCAACCGATTTAGAAAAACACAATGGTGTATCTCATAAAATCTCGCACAGGAGCCAATTTTAACCTCCCCAAAAACATGTCTAGATTGGAAAAAAATGAGCGGCATTGACAAGGCTCATATTTTTAAAAAAAAATTCTATTGTCATCTCAAATCTGATTGGAATTGGAAAAAAATATATAATGGGTTTCAGAAGTCTGAGGAAGGAATAAAATGTTCGGGCAGATGCTGCCACCATCACTCAAGTAATAATTGCAGTGACAAAACTATGCTGTTACAAAACCTCTGTCTGACTGCCCCCAAAGATGTGCAATAGTTTACTATAGCTGAGCTTGACAACCTGTCGTTTTAATTGTGTCTCCCCCACCCCCCCACCCCGGATGGCAGAGGTGAACAATAGTCATTTGCAAAAGGTAATGAACTGAATTTTGCCAGCAAAGTGGAAATTTTATGTAGTCATACTATGATTATTTTGACTGTGCAAGTGGTGGTAGCAGTGGTGATAAATGTTGGAGAAATCTCTATAAGATACTGATTTTGCTAAATAGGTAGCTGGACTGAGATGAACACAGAAAACATATAAGTCCCCAACTGGGCTTCACGTGGAAATGGAGAAAAGGCATGAAAATGTTTTTAAAATAGAACCAGCCAAACAAACAAATAAACAACATTGTCCCTACTTGAAACAGAAGACCACATTTTTTAAAAAAAATATTACAGTGGTACCTTGTATAAAGGAATTAATTCATTCCAAATGAAATTCTGTTAAGCAAATTTTCCTTTATAATAATGTCCCACAGGAATGCATTGCAAATAGAGTAATCCCATTTTTATGTTGTACGGATTCGCCCCATAGGTGATTATGTTAAGCAAATTTCCCCTATCTCCAGAATTTGTTATGTTGTACAGATTTTATGTTTTACAAGCTGTTTGTTATACAAGGGTCCACTGTAATTTATTGGCTTCTTTAAGTCTTCCTTTAGCCCTGTTGATTGAAGAGCATGGGGGGGGAGGCTCAGAATAGCAAATAAATAATATAGATTATGTTTGCAGCCCATAAAGAAAGACTGAGTGTGAACACTGTTTGACATCAGCAAAATCACCTCTCTCCAGATAGATCCCAGTGAGCATACTGCTCTTAGAAGAGCAACTGAGTACAATTAAATCCTTTTGCATGACACATGATCCTTCCTGGACTTTTACCACAGGAAATGTAATTCGGCTAATCGCTGATTAATTTATTTTTAATCAAAATGTTTTTTGCTTCTGTGTCAGATTCCCTAAAGGTTAATGGCTCCAATGAACTTCTATAACCCATAGAAAGCTCAGACACATTTCCAATTAAGGCCACCAAGGTCTGACTTTACATATTGATGGCAGTGCCCTTTGGCTTCCCCATGGTTGAATATTCATCCCGACAAAAAGAGAGACTGGCAGCCAGTTTGTTCAAGGCCAGGCTGGGATGTCAGTTTGGAGTACTGGCTCATTTTAAAAAAGAAAGAACCATGAACATATAGAAGGGTTTGTTTGTTTGTTTTTTACCAAAACTCAATGGATCACTGATGCTAATAAGCACACATAAGAGAATTGCCAAGTCTAGAAGCCAGAGAAGTTAGCCGTGAGAGGTGAGTGAATCACAGATTCGCAGACTCATAGGATAGGGATAGGGTTAGGGTTAGGGTTCTACAAGGTTATCGAGTCCACCCGCTGCTCTATGCAGGAATACAAATGAAAAGAGATCTCCCAGGTGGTTGTTCAAATTTCTCTTGAATGCCTCCAATGTTGTAGGAAATATGAGGGAAACATCCCCTCTAGAAGCAGCTAGTTCCATTGCCATACTTCTCTAACAGTTAGGAAGTTTTTGCTATGATCAAAATATGTTTTTACATTTAAGTTCCATTTCTAAATAATGAGTGAGCTGTCTTTTCACACTTAGGGTTTTTGTTTTGTTTTGTTTTGTTTTGTTTTTAAATCAGACTTGAAGTGGACAACACCTTCAAGTAGAGGAGTATCAAATAAGACACATGACCCAACTGGTAATTCATCGGGAGAGAGTTTACTTTTCTGGTTCTAACTGCTTCCTTCAAATATACATGACATTTGCTGCCCTTTATCTTTCCATTTCCAAAACATATTTTTTTCCTCCTTAGCAGGTGCTTTTAAAAGCAAAAGCTTCCATTAGCTGCCGTGCAACTGCAGACCAATAACACCCAGTGTGTACTTTCCATCAATCTGACCTGCCATGAAAATTAAATGAGGAAGCAGAGAGCTGTTGATAAAGTTTTATTTCTTCCAATCACTATTAATCATTTATACAGCCCCTTTGAACACAAAAAGTACATAAATACAAATAGAGCCAGTAGCAGAGAAGCCAAATTTAAATGGATAGACCAGTGGGTTTGGGACCTCAGATGAAGAAGCAGGTGGAACCAGGCATGGTCTCACACGGGATGCCACCTCGGGGCCCAATCAGCAACAAAACCAACTCAGGTCATATGTGGGATTAGAGATGGGCACGACTTAGCAGTATTTTCGTTTTCGTTTTCGTTTTTTCATTTTCGTTACGTAACGAAACGAAAACGAAAAACGGTTCAAAAATGGACCGAAAACGGAAACGAAACGACTAATTTTGAGCCAATTTTCGTTTTTCGTTACTGGAAAAACACATAATGGAGCTAAATGGGGAGAAACGAAAAAATTTTCGTTTTTGTTTTTGTTTTTTCATTTTCGTTACTTAACGAAACGAAAACGAAAAATTTTGAAATTAGCTCACGAAAACGGAAACGAAACGAAACAGTCCCTAGCCGAAAACGAAAACGAAAATGAAAATTTTTTTCTGAGTCGTGCCCATCTCTATGTGGGATTGAGCTTCTGGGTTGACATAACTGGCACCATTTTGCCATTTCAGCGGCAACAGCTTCTGATGGTAAAGGTCCGAGTTTCTTTGCAACAGCAGACAAGATTATGTCAGCACACTAGCCCTCCCCTCTTTTTTCCTTAGTTGAGCTTGCCAATAAGAGATCTCTTTGTCTTCTCCTGTTGCCATTTAAGGTTACCAATTAGAGAAACAGTTTGCCAATTAGGGCACTATCTCTTATCACTAAAGCTAAAGCTTGCCTATTAGAGCAATGCACAAAGGTATACTAATACACGTAGAAATGCATATTAATTTAGACCTCCCATGCAACGCCTCTTTAACTATATTTGGGGAATTTTGTGCTGAGCCACAAATAAATGATGTAATCAGCTATGGTACAGGGGTTAATAAAAGGGGGCCTCTTCAGACAATAGAAGAGCTCCTCCGCTGCTTCGGATCTCTCTCTCTCTCTGTGTGTGTGTGTGTGTGTGTGTGTGTGTGTGTGTTCTTCAAAGCGCTTCCCCGTTACTTCAGCATCCAGCAACCCCAGCTGCCCCCGGTTATTGCAACAGTCATAAACATAATAGAAACAATCTAGCACCTGCAATGTTCAGCTGCTGGGTTGTATTTTCAGCAGATGGGTGACCCAGCTGTGGAATCTTCTGCAACGCAGATGATTCTCAACCTGTGGGTCTCCAGATGTTCCTGGACTGTGACTCCCAGAAGCCTCCACCACTCACTATGCTGGAAGGGGTTTCCGGGAGTTGCAGTCCAGGAACATCTGGGGAACCACAGGTTGAGAACCACTGCTTTAGATGGATGCTACGTGTCATCAAGTCACCTATGGCAGCTCCACGAAGGAGTGACCTCTACAAAGTCCTGTTCTCTGTTGCTCTCTGCATTCATTTAAGAAGTTAGCCCATCTCATATTCCGTCTTTCTCTTTTCCTGCTTCCTTTTACCTTTCCCTGGTGCCTTTTCCCTTTCTCAGTATTATTCTCAATTCCAGAGGACCCTGCTTTCTCATGAGGAGTCCCAAGAAGGACAACCTCCATTTCCTCGTTTTTTGCCTTCACCGCTAGTTCAGACTTGATTTGATGTAAGGCCCGCGTGTTGGTCTTTGTGGCAGGCCAGAGTATCTGCAAAGCTGTTCTCTGGCACATTTCAAAGTACCATATTTTTCCATCTATAAGGCACCCCCATGTATAAGACGAGCCCAATTTTTCAGCAAAAATATTGGGCGGTTCTCTCATTGGCTTACTCCCATGTATACAATGACCCTGATTTTTAGTCTAACAGTTTTAATTAAAAATTAGTCTTATACATGCAAAAATACAGTAATAACCCCCCCCCCCCGGCTTGGCATTCTTCAGTGTCCAACTTGTACACCCATACATGGTGATTAGAAATACCAGAATTTGGGCTACATTTCCCATAAATCCTTAAAACTGACTGTGTTGGCTTGAGGTTCTGCCGTCATTATATGGGTCAGGTTTCCCGATCCCTGTTTAAATGATACTGTCAACATGTTTATTGTTCCCCTACAACCTGCCCTTTGTCTTTTTTTAAGCTATGGAAAGGAGCTCTTCAAATAAAGTGTCTGTGCTGCTTTAACGCATTAGTTAAATACAATCCTAGAACGATTTGTAGAACAGAGATGCTAAATCCTCACCTGTTCATTCTCACATGTGAAAACAAAACAAAAAGCTGCCAATGCAAGGCCAAAGTGTTACGGAACCACCTGGAAGACAATTTCCACATTTGTAAGAACAATCATTTTGAAAATTAGACAGAACAGGACAGTTATTAATGGATGCCTCATGGCGCAGTGGTTAAATGCCTGTAACTGCAGGTAAAACTGTGCTCACGACCTGGGGTTCAATCCTAGGTAGCCAGCTCAAGGTTCACTCAGCCTTCCATCCTTCCGAGGGCAGTAAAATGAGTACTCGGCTTGGCGGTGGCGGTGGTGCAATGTGTAGCCTTCATAATGTAAGTAAAACTGAAAACCAACCAGAGACTACTTGAAGTGGCATGGGGCGGTATATAAGCAGAACACTTTGCTTTGCTTTCTGTTTTGTTTCATACAATTAGGGATTGGGAAGCATGACATGGGTTGTTTGTTTCCTACTAAATCATCCTTGTTGCATGTGTGTCTACACTACTTTCCAAAGGGAAAACACATTCTTTTTAAACAGTTCCTTTTGTACAATTTGTAGAAATGCTGATGAGCAAGAAAGACTATCTTCTCTTGTACTCGTATTAGAACTGGGGAATATCAGAAGGCTTGGCAATTAAGCATCAAAGTCTGTCATTGTGTCAAGACAGCCTAAATCAATAAGGATAAGGGGTTCAGCAAGAATTAATTGCATTCTTACCACAAACTGGGCCTTATGCATTTGTATCAAATAAATAAACAGAAACATAACATTAGAGGTCTCCGTAATGGCTACATAAATGCTTGAATAGTTGGGTTAGACATTTCAGAGTCTTCCTTATTATGAAGCCAGTGGCAGTCTTGATGACGGTGACATTTTCTGGTAGTATTTCTGGCCTGAGTTTTAAGAATTAATTTATTTAAATACAAATAAAATGTCCTGTGTTAAACATGGCAGAGGGCCTTCTTTGTTGCTGCTTCCAGATTTTGGTACTCCTTCCCACTGGCGGCCAGAGTGGCTGCAAGCAAGCAAAGACCTTTCTCTTCAGGCAAACTTTTCCTCGGTGGCTGCCTGAGTGAAACTTTTAAGTGGAACATTGCCGCTCCTTACTTTGAATGTGATTTCCATGCTGTTTACTGGGCTTTTTTTTTTTAGTGTGGTATTTCTTTGATTCTTTCCAGTATTTGCATACTCACTGTTCTTAGCTTTAAATGCCAACTTTTAATCATGCAAGTCACCTTGTTCCTTTTTAAGGAGAAAGGTCAAATAAAAATACTTTAACTAACTAACTAACTAAGGAATTTACTAGCTAACTAAAATGGAAGGAAACCAAACTCCCAAGGTATAGCAAGGATCAAGCATCTCAAAGCTTTGACGCCAACCAAGGCTTATCTGGGTCAAACAGAACCTTGAGCTATTTGGAAACCCATCTTTAATGGACATACCAATATTTCTAATTTGCATTCCTCTTATCCATGTGACCAACAGAGCAAGAGGATTGGGCTTCTTAATCCAACTCTCGGCTTTTCATATTTTTCCAACCCGTTTTTTTCTTTTTTCTTAATTCATGCAACAGAATCCATTGGCAAGAACCTCTTAAGCGAGAGAGAGCATCAGGGAATACAGTTGGATGGAATAGAACCCACTAGACATATTATTACAAGAACATAAGTGATGGGATTTCTCTGGGAAAGGGTAAGTAATGTTAATTTCCTGGAAGCAGATCCAACCTTTGTACCCAGCAGCTCAGCACTGCAGGTGACACATCTGTTACCCGTGCGAAGGACTTGATTTTTGGAAGGACTTGGCGTTGCTGCTCAGATCCTCAGCTGGAGACCGAGAAACTGATGTTTCGCTTGATGTGGCAAACCACAGGGTTCCCAGAATAATAATGTCTGAAACATCATCTTTAAAAAAAAATCCCTCACATTGATATCACTCCACTTCCTCCCTAAATGTACTAAATTAGCACTATTTTCAGGACAGCTCAGTCTAGCTATTGAGATTTAAAGTGAACAAAACTTTGCAAGCAACCAAGGATTAGAATAACAGCCCACCGATGCAAATTGGAAAAGACTGGCAACACTGAATCACATCATCCTGCTTTTGAAGGAACCATCAATGCTATTAGCAGAATACGAATCAGCACAGGACATCCAAGACACTGGGAAAGGGCCTCACTAGCAAACTGCAATCGGTTGGAAACATACGGGAGGAGGATGAAGCTCCAAGACCACCATAAAAAGAATCCTCCATTTTATGATGGCCACGGGATTGTGACTCTTGGATTTGCAACCCTCAAAAAGCATGAAAGCACTTTCCCTAGTCAATGGTCAGCCTCTTCCTGCAACCAGGGAGAAGAAGCTTACTGGCTTACACAATGTTGGACTGTTTTCTTTCCAGCCCAATATTGACTTGGAAAAGACCTTCAGGGTATCAAGCCATGGGCGTTAACATCACCTGCTCTCTGAGGCCTCTTTTACGACATACTAGGGATTCAACAAGTGACCTGCATGCACTGTATAACCTTCCTTGAACAGGGCTACCCTCAGCAACTAGCCATCTGAAGACAAGGCGTAGTTGTGAAGTCTGGACAAGGTTTTGGAAGCTACACCAACCTAAATCTAGTGCAGTGGTTCTCAACCTGTGGGTCCCCAGATGTTCCTGGAATGCAACTCCCAGAAGTCTTCATCACTAGCTGAGCTGGACAGGATTTCTGGGAGTTAGAGGTCCACAGGTTGAGAACCACTGATCTAGTGGGACTGGAGCCAATGACACACTAACCTGCTGGAATCAACAGCTATCATTGACCAGAGAGTTTCCTTTTGGTCACTCATAATGCACTCTGCAGAAATGTTCAAGAGCAACAGGAGATGATGATGGCCCCATAAGCTTCATGCCCACCAAACTGTTTCACTCATATTTCCTACAACATATAAAAAGACCATCTAAAAACTGATTGAGGGCTAAACTGAAGATATCTCTTACCCAGATTTTCTGACTGTCCTCATAAATACTATAGCTGTAGCTCAATTCACAAACCCAGTAGAAAATTCTTTTCAGTGCTTTGTTAGCACCTTGATCACCAAGGCGATCATCAATCGCTTTGTTAGATCTCCTCGACTCTTCCTTTCCCGTCTGCTAAAGCCTAATAAGAACACTCTTTAAGATGACACCACCATTGGGTTGGCTGGGAGTTTCAACAGCTGGTTCATCACGAGAAATCATTAACTCAGCAGCATTCCCAAAGGGCACTCCAGCGAACGCTCAGGTGTAGAAGAGACTGGGATTAGTTCCTCTTATATATAAATTGGCCAGCCTGATGCTTGGCTCCAATCAAGTGGATTTTGTATCTGCAACTGATTGATTAACGCACAGCAAGCTCTTCTGTTCCGCAGGGAACGTGTCTGCTCTTTGTGTGCATTTGCAAAAGCATGCAGAATTGAAAGGGCATTGCAGATATACTCTCGGAGAAAATGAAGCCTTTACCCCTTTCTGGAGCCATCCTGTTATCCTTGCCAAGAGTCGCCAGATATTTAGATGTACAAAACCACCGGAAATCCCAAACTGGCCATCTCATTGCTGGTGTGTTTGTTTCAAGGTCAGACGCGATGCGGCAGACCTATCAATTCATAGGATAGGAGTGGGATATTTCAAAACTAATGGAGAATCTTTAGAATGCTTGAGTTGAGAATGTCTGGAGTGGGCCTTAAGAATGAAACTCAGATTCTTGTAATGCCCATGGCTAAGAACAGCTAACTCTTTGGTAAAACTGGAGGCATATTGAAAACCTTTCTCTGAGAATTTGACATGCTACTGACCAACAAATGTCGTGGGCGCTTTCATAGAATACCTAGCCTAACTGGTTTGGGAAGGAAGGAAGGAAGGAAGGAAGGAAGGAAGGAAGGAAGGAAGGA
>JAHTLZ010000213.1:5408600-5421953 GCA_023846285.1 Phrynocephalus versicolor | reverse complement strand
ATTATTATTATTATTATTATTATTATTATTATTATTATTATTATTATATTTTAAATGTCGAATGAGATCCCGAGATGAAGGTATAAATATTACCAACTTGTGCTTCATAGCAGTTCACTGCATATTTAATCTGAGGCTCACTGATGCATCTCACCACATTTTACACTTCTGTGGTTTTAAAAAGATGAATTCTAAGGCTGTTATTTCACACAGAGAAACTTCTTATTTCTTTTCAGAAACCCACAATTTGTATTAATTCCCCACCTATCCCCCGACATTTCTAAAGAAATATTCTTTTTGAGAGAAAAATTCCAAACTGCCTCCACAAGCTATTCCAGAGCTGTTTGCTGCAGCTAAAATTATCTTTGAACCTGCTTGGACATGATAAGATCGCCTCTACCTGGGTCTTAACGGGAATATTTACTGACTCTGCCAAAGTCTCTTACCCCCTACACAATGGATTCCCTCAGAATACCTGCCTCTGTAATCAGAGATGGAATGCTGAAAGTTCACCACCATTGATATAGAATGTTGTTGTGATAATTGCTTACGTTATTATAATTGCTCATGTTGTCTGTTACATAACTGTGAATAAGAAGACTCTCGTTTTGTGGAATTGTGGCTTGCAAGATTCATCAATAAATAGATCTAAGAAGATGAATATTCCTGTAGAAGTTTAAAATGTTTCAAATACAACTCCCATCAGCATTAGTCCACAGGCAAAGATGATGATAGAGTGCCTTTGACTGAGAACCCATCCAGGACAGAACTCCTGACATAGTAAAATATAACAAATAAAATCAAATAGAGTTAAACACAGTGAGCCATCCTGACGCCATGGGATAAAAACGGGATATCAGTCATACAACCAAACCAACAACTATGGCACATTAAAGGTTTTCTTGGGCTACAATTTGGGTCTTCACATCCGCAAACACGAAAAATCCCTTGCATTAAACCCAGTTAGAAACTCCAATGCAGAGAGGTGGCAGGTCACAACAGCAAATCCAGCCAAATGATAGCTAATTTGCTTGAATGCTTTCCCCAAAGCTCCAGCCCACCAGAGATGCTCTGAGTAATTCTGCTACAGTTCGGATTCATAGTTCTCACTTAAAGGCATTGGTGGCAAAGAGGCCTTGGACGGGTTTTGCATGAAAGGGCTATTGGTTGGATTGGTGAGAGATCTGCTCATCTGTCTGAGCCCTCCTCCCAGCACCAATGAGGTCTAAATGACAAAGATGGTTACTTCACGTCCTTCCTTGTTCCACAACTAGTTTTGTACCGTGACGGTGTTGGTCAGGATCATGTGGTTTTGTCCCTGTTTAGTCCCTGTTTCCGTTTTCTTACGGTCGTGATAACTTGTCTCGTGACAACTGTTACTTCACGGTCTTGTTCCGTGACAAATTCTGAATTTGGCTTGCTTTCTAAAGCCTTTTTAAAAATATCGTAAATAAAACTTTTTCGATATTTCGATTTACTGGTCTTCTGGGATTTACACGTCAATGCTACAGAATTTTCAGTACTTTCTTTAATAAACATTTGTGCTGCATGGTGTTTCCCATAGCCGCTGATCACTAGGTGCACTCTGGTTGTTGCATGACAGTTGTTACCACACGGTCCCTTGTCTCAGAACAGGAACCATGACAAACCGTGATAAGAGAATACACCAACCCAGCGCCAGGTACAGAACTGTCATGAACAAATTTCAGCTATTGCGCGACAGACGTGAAGTAAGATTTTTTTTTACCAGTCCGAAGAGCAACACTTACAGAGACAAAACGGACGTGAAGTAACTGCCAAAGGCACCGGGTAGTTTCAGGCTCATTTAGAAGGTCATTGTGTCGCCGGTATGGTTCTTCTCAAGGGAGAGGGGCTTGATTTCCACTTCCCCTTTTGCAAACTCAATGCTAGCCAAGGGGGAAAGAGAGTGAAAATGGCAATCAATATACATGTCGGTAGAGCTGGGAAGGTCTGAAGCAGGAAAATTGGCTGGGCTGTGTGCGCAGACTGAGTACCTGTGTCTTCCAGGCCAATTAGTCTCCCTTTGGCCCAGATCTTGGGGTGGGGGGGTGGAGAACAGTTCTTTTGATGCATTAAATTTTCATAATCATGTTAGATTAATGTGAAACAGGCCGAGAGGCAAAAAAAATCCTTAGCTGTCACATAAGTCCAAGTAAAAATCTCAAGCTATGTGCATTTAACATGACTTAGACTCCACCTGCCCCTGGAGTTCACAGGGGGTGTGTGAGAATGCAGGAAAGTTTGATTTCCCTACAGAGGTCCCTGCTATTCCTGGGTTTCAAGAGATAACAGTCACCCTTCACTACACACAGAATGTGCAGCTGTTTTCCATCACCCCGGACTTATAGCAGTAGCTGTGAGTGGGTATGTGTTTTTAAAGAGCAAGCAGGGCATGTGGATTTAATGTGAGATGCACAGGTTTAGCACAGTGCATGAGTTATGCATGGCACCATGACCTGACACTTAATTCTGGTCACCCCTGTTGCTAAAACAGTTGAAATCCTAATGCGTGGGTGCAATGCAAACTCTAACAGCAGAGATTAACCTTTACACACACACACACACACACACACACACACACACACACACACACACACACACACACACACACACACACAAACCTCTTAACTATGATTGCAGAAGGTGGCTACTGAGAATTCCATGACAGACTTGGCAGGAGTCAAACTGCGAGAAACAGCCCGGCTGCTGTACGCCACAGTCTGCGCCACTGAATGTAAACACGCCTGGAAGTGACATCCAACTACCACTTGGATCCAATGTCCCAATGACTAGATGGAAGAAAAGGAGAAGATGGGAGACAGTTCATTCCACAAGTCCTGATGAAAAAGAAGGGAAACCCAGGATGGAAGATCAAACTAGATATGTAGTGAAACCTGCATTTGATGCAGTTGGCCTGGCTTTCCGGTATTATTCAAAGATTCACACCTCAGTGTTAGCATTTGCAAATGAAGCCCCTGTTGACCTTCCAATGACCAATCACGAAATGAATGTCACTGGAATGCAGAATACTAAGGTAAAGGAAATCATACGCTACAACAAACCAGTGTGATTTTCAACACGTAAAGAAGCACTTTTTCAAATTATATCCTGAATGATATGCTGTAGCTAGCTACGTTTAATCTTGGTCCCAGAAAATCTAGGGCAGGCATGTCCAAACTTCGGCCCTCCAGATGTTTTGGACCACAACTCCCACAGTCCTTTGTCACTGGCAATACAGGCTTGGAATTCTGGGAGCTGTGGACCAAAACATCAGGAGGACCAAAGTTTGGACATGCCTGATCTAGGGTGTCACTTGAATTCCCAGAACCCCAGGCAGGAAGAGCTTGTCTCAGGCAACTGGAGGGAATTTCCTTCCTATTCTCATGTGTGCAAATATACTGACAGATTCCTCATCCAGGCAGAAGGATATAAGAAAATCAGCACAGATACAAGGAGAGACAAACATTACAACTCCAAATTGGAACAACTGGGGTGCATGCAACACAATCTTCCTCATAGCAAGTTGCTGAAAGGGCCCATAGATGTTTGCTATCCTGTGTCTTCTGTGGCAAAGCTTCTGCTGGAGTTTTTATATGCAACCTGTTATTTGAATGACTGGAAGGGAGACTAGGAGACTATCTATCCTGCACTAATGAATCATTCCCTCCCACCTGTATCCAAAGAGAATCTGCTGTGTGTGTCTTTCCCTCTCTTTAGTCTCTTGAAACCAGTTGCCTGGTTGGTTGTCCATTTGCTGTTGACCTGTTCACAACTGCATGGAATGAAACAGTTTTCCTCTTCCTCCTGCAAATGATCCAGAGCAAGTTATTAGTGAGAAAAGGGTCGTCTGTCTGGAGAACTTGCAGCTGCCCTCTTCTGTGGGCCTCTGTACTGCTACAATGTAGTAAAAAGGGAATCTGACCAGAAATTCAAAACTCTGCAAGTTTTTCATGGGCCACAGAGAGATTTTCCCCCCATGGACCATTTTGTGAAACTCCGTCGGAAGGCAAACTCAGTTCCTTCCTTTCTTTCAGGCCAACCAAGAACGCCACCGTTGGCTTTGCTACCAACACGCCTCTCCTCCTCTCCTACCTAACCCAGACTCGTCATTTCTAGTCCAGCGATGGAAAGAACACAACATGGCAAAAGATTCCTCTTTCAACACTAATGATGTGGGATTTTTTGTATTTTACTGTTTGTTTGCTTTTTTGTGAATGCCACCCTTTAGAATGCAGATCAATGCAAATGCATGCTTTAATTTGGCCCAAAACCTCATTTCAAAGAGAGGTATTGTTTAAAAAGCCTTATTTTGTTCTTGAACAAAGACTGTTCCTGGTATTTGTTTTTCCTTTCTACCTTTTCTTTCCTTCAGCTTCTTTCTGAAGCCAGGTTGATCTTGTTTTTATTCTGTTCCCACCCTGGCCTCTTTTCCAGTTCAGTAGGTTCTACTTAATAACAGCCTAGACATTATCTCTCCTGTTCTTTAGGCTGCCCTTTCCCTGTTTTTATGTATTTCTCAAAGTTACTGGCCCTATACACAATCTGTCACCTTTACGCCCCTCCACAAAACTGAATTTCAAGCTTACCAAAGCCTTGCCAGGCGTTTGCGCAGTAGGTTTTGATGGGAGAAATGGGACGACGCAGAATTATTTATAGAGGAGATGCTTGTTTTTAACTTTCCCACAATCATGGGTTCCAGGCCAGTTGATGTCATCACTGAAATGTACATTTGGGAGGTTATTTTGTGGTAGAATGAAGGGGGAAATTAGCTACCAAATAGTCTTGACTAAAACAAAACAGAACAAAAGCTCCAGAATTTAAGAAATAAACTATCAGCAAATGTGATGACATGGGTTTAGTCAATAAAGTCTTCATCATCCATGTTGTTATTTAAGGAAGAAAGAGCTTTGGGGCTGTTACTATCAATCCAAATGAGAGGTACCAAGGGAACAAGGAGTGGATTTCAGCATTTGCAATGCATTCATTTATTATTTATTTAAAATATTCTCTCACCCCTCCCTTTTCTTCTTGAAAAAGGTCGCTTAGATCTTCAAAAAGACAATGCAGTATATAATCATGAATGTAATAAGTAAGGATAAGGAAACAGAAGGTGTAGGAGGGGAAAATAAAATGAATCCCTTTGGAGATGATACGTTATTAATACTTAAAAATCTAGTTTTATCTATATATAGAATTCCAAAACATCTAAAGATACTGGAAGAAATACCGGGATTAACGGTGAACTGGAAGAAGTCAGAATGTATGCTTATTAAACCATTGGAAGAAAGAAATAAGGATGTTTAAGAAAACATTTGAAGATAAATTTGTAAGAGTTGCTTAAAATAAATTTTTGGGCGGAGGGAATGAAGATATAAACAGATAAAGAATATCAAAAATTTATAATCTCCTGGTTTGGAAGGGATGGCCCAGCACAGGAGGGGCAATGTCTCAGGACCAGAATCAGCTTTGTACCTTCATTTGAAGGGCAAAGGGCACTCATTCAAATATGAGGATGTAAACATATTAGACAGGCCAGCTTTGTACCACCTTCCCCACTTGTGTGTTGTGTCGTTGCAGTCCTGATCGACTCTTCATGACCCCATGTCCATGGAGTTTTCTTGGCAGGAATACTGGTGTGGCTTTCCAGTTCCTATTCCAGGTGCTTACAGCACCTGGTATTCCCTGGTGGTTTCCCATCCAAGTACTAACCAGGCCCGACCCTGCTTAGCTTCCGAAATCAGGCGAGATCGGATGGGCTTAGGGCATCTAGGCAGACTCACCTCATGCTGAGATAGCCTAAATGCCTTTGAAGAAGGCATTTAGTGACCATATTTCCCATCCCTGCCTAAACAATGTGCTCATCCAACATTGCATTCACAATTGCCTTTGCATTCTTTTTGCTCAGAAAGATTTATTTCTTTTGGTCTCTAGGAAGGGAACAAAAATAATTGTTCCAAGCACTCCACGCAGATAATAGTGTTTTTGAATATACATAATTGCTACATTGGCTAGATGTGGAAATGCTCTTTTTCCCTGGCTAATTGCTCACTGAGAAGCAACTCCAGAAAGAAAATTGGAATCGCATGGTCGAGGCAAACAGGGGTAGGCTCTATTTTTAAAACTAGTCACGTGATTCTGGACCACATTCTGAAACACAGTTTTCTTAGGCTGATACTTCACATCCATCTCATCATTGTTGGCAGTTCCCGCTGGGGACCAGTACGAAGAAATCTAACCACACATCCATCGCAGGATGGCGGGAGTTCGTCCCGACCATGTCCCCTGAACTGCAATCTAAGCGGGATGAGAGATTCCCCTCCCTGGCCTCGGGAATCTGCTCATCATGCTTCTCGTTCCGAGACGAGTGCCCATGAGGAAAGGCTCCTCACGCAACGTGCCATTCTCCATCTAGTGCCAGGAGTGCGAAGTGCCATTCGCCAGTACATTCCTATGGAGTCAGCAACGGAGTGCAGAGAGATTAAAAGACAAATGCCTCAAACTTAGCACTGTAACGCATTGAAGGCAAGGCTTCGGAGAATCGAAACATCGAAAAACGGAAGATCGGGCCGGGGGGGGGGGGGAAATGGAGAACGAAGGCATGGAATTTCACATCTAATCACGGAACGAGGATGTGTGGTAACAGTCATGCCAGTATCATCCATCACACCCATGCATACATGGGAACAGGGACAGAACCAGAAGAAGACCACGTGACTGTGACCGACATCAACACGCAACGAACTTCTTCCCGGGATGAGAATGGACGTGAAGTAACCATCTGAAAGTTTGTTCCCCATTCCTTTCTAGTGTTCCGTGGGGAGGACCTCAAAGCCCCAGGTGTGCAAAATTGCCTTAGGACAGGCAAGAAATTAGGCCATGGCCTATTTTTAATTTGATGTTACAGCTGATTTCTTTTTCGCCTTCTTTACTCATTGCTCATTTGGAGATAATTGGGGGAGTGGGGGTGGATATCTGAAGTCATTTCCTTCCAGCTCTTATCAGAAGTGTACATTTGGTGTTGATCACTTTTAAGAAAAGTTATTCTTGAGCAGCCTTCCATTTTTTTATCTCTTATCGTGTTCCGCTCGGGCAAACCTTATCACCTCTTTTAGCTAAAGGTATGATAATTGGAGTTTTGCAATTATAGGTGCAACATGCAAAGATTTAATGGGCCAATTTGACAAGGTAAATGAGGAGGATAAAAAAGGGGAGAAAGCAATGGATTGTAACTACCTTATCTATTAACACGTTAATCATACAATTTCTTCCTCTCTAATTAATCCAAAGTTACCAAAATAATTGCCAGTAGCTATAATTATAAATGAGAGATAGATGCCCATGGAATAACATCCTCAGAACTAGGGGTGGAGGACAGGAAACCCTGGCAAACCAAGATTGGTGTAAAACAACAATTACCCACCTTGGGTGTCCCAAATGTTCCTGGACTACAACTCCCAGAAACCCTGGCCAGCACAGCTAGTGGTAAAGGCTTCTGGGAAATTTAGTCTAAAAACATTTGGGGACTATGACTGAGAACCAATGGTTTAAGGAGTCGTGTTTAGGACCTCTCTTTCATCAAATTTCTCACCCATGAGGTGAAACTATTCCACATTCTATATCATTCACTGCTGGTCTTTTTGACTCACATTAAAAAAATCAGTGATTTCACAGTAGCTGACACTTATTTTTTGTGATATGTATCAACAAGATAACCTTTTTGTGCAGGGTGGAAACATTTGCATCCTAACTAGGACCAGATGCTCCTGGCTAGGCACACTTCAACAAATACAGTATTTTTTCATATATACTACATAAGAACAGTCTTGCTGGAACAGGCCACAGCCCATCCAGTCCAGCATTCTGTTTCACACAGTGGCTCACCATTTGCTTCAGGGTATTCCCAAGCAGATGTCTTCACCTGCTTCCAATTCCCCGCAAATGGCATTGAGAGATATCCTGTCTATTTCTCCAACCCAGAGGTTGTCCTGAGGCATCCATAATGATAGCCATGGATACCCTTGTTCTCCATGAACTTGTCTAATCCTTTCTTAGAACTGTCAAGGCTGACAGTTGTTACCACTTCTTCTGGCAGGGAGTTCCACAGACCAGTGATCCTCTGGGTGAAAAAGTACTTTCTCTTATTTGTTTGAGATCTAGCACCCAAAAGTTTCATGGAGCATCCCCTAGTTCTAGTGTGGTGTGATAGGGAAAACAGTTTTTCCTTATCAACTTTGTCCACACCGTGTATGATTTTATAAACATCAATCAGGTCACCTCTTCAGCACTGTTGTTCAAGAGTGAAGAGGCCCAGCTGTTGGAGCCTCAGATGGTAAGGAAGGTGTTCCAGTCCCCTAATCATTCTGGTTGCCCTCCTCTGCACCTTTTCCATTTCCATAATAGCCTTCTGGAGGTATGGTGACCAGAACTGTACACAATACTCCAGATGGGGCCTCACCATAGATTTACAAAGAGGCAAAAATGATACCTGCTGACTTATTGTAAGACTATATTTTTGTCTACAATTGTTGGACTCAAAATTGAGGGTTGTCTATGCACAGAAGTAAACTGAGGAGAGCCCTGTGCAGTTGTGAACCTGTAATTTTGGGTTGGAAAAATGGGGGGGGGGGTCTTCTTATAATGGGGGGGGGCATCCTATAAACTGAAAAATATAGGTGTGTATGCCACTGTGATACAATCAATATCAAACTGTATCACTATATCCCTGAAGAATGCAGTGCTAAGAAACTTATTACTATGGCAACCTTCTTCGTGATAGTCATCGGTCCCTTCATCACAGTTCACTTCCTCTGCAGAAGCAAGTGCACCTTCTCCATGGTTTCAAACCAATTTCCTTGGAATTGGTGGAATTGCTTCCACCCCATCTCCAAGTCAAAATTCCCACACACTTTGTAAATGATGAATCTATCCATTCACAGTATAATGTAATCAAGATCTGAAGGAATCCAGTGCCAGCAACATATGAAGCAAGCACATATTTCTTGAGATAGCATATCTCAGAAGGCCATACCAATTCCTGCTGAACTTTGTGACCTAAAATGAGTCCTAAAATGTCCTGTCATCATCAACAGCTCATCTTAGTTTCTGCAAAACTTGTATTTATGACTAGAGACAATCAATCTCAGATTTGGTTTTCTTCTTTTTCTGATGCCTTCATTATCCCCCAACATTATTGCCTTTTCTGATCAGTCTTGTACGCTCATGACATGCTTCTGTGAATCTCTTCCAAAAACAGGCCTATGCATATATTACAAAACCGCCTTCCGTGTTTGCCCTACTGAAATGCCATAACCGCCTTCCACGTAAATTTGCACGAGCAAATAATTATATCAAATGTTTTTATTTGTGGTAATTCTGCTTGGACATGACAGAGGCTGGACGTGAGATCCGTTGTGTGGAAAACATATGCTGTATCACTGACCTACAGGTCTTTCCTTTCCGTTTGATCAGAACGAAACCAGGGTGGTGGCTTTTCAGCAGCAGGGAAGAGCTGCCAAGCCAGAGGTCTCCTACAGCCCTTGGTTTGAAAGTTTGAAGATCTGGCTGGGGTTTCTTTCGTGCAAAAGATAATGGACAGAAGGAAAAACGAAAGGGCAAGGACAGAATGTTTCCAAAGTCCTGAGTTGTGTTCAGGCACCAAAGACGTACTTCCTTTGGTTTCGTCTTTTTGCTCACTGACCTTTTCGAATGCCAGCAGTCCATTGGTTGTGGTTAGACAGAGAAGAAGCATTAGAAGCAGCAGCAGAGCAAAAACCCAGCTTTTTAAAATAAAACCTGGCTGCTTCCTTCTACCTTCAACAGGCTACTTAAAACAATGCTTTTAAAGCAAAGATCTAGCAGCATTATTTAATATAACTGCCAAATCTCTCCAGCTTGTCTTTTCTTTCTGTGTTGTTTTTGTCCTGTTTTATTGATTTGTTTGTTCTTATCCTTTTAATTTTGGTTTTGTTTTTTTGTTTTTTACTTTAGTTGCTATATGATTCCCCACTGTGCCTCCAAGGAAGAAAGCCAGCCTGGGTGACCTTGAGCAAGCTGCAAGAGTCCCAGGATACCCCTGAAATAAATTATACTTCCTCTAAGTACTCTCTCCTTAGAAAACCCTGAAAAGGGTCAACCTAAGTCAAAGTCTTTGCATTAATAAAGTAGTATAATTAATTTACTGCAGGTAAAATTGTGCTCATGACCGGGGGTTCAATCCCAGGTAGGAGGCTTAAGGTTCATTCAGCCTTCCATCCTCCCAAGGTCAGTAAAATGAGTACCTATCTTGCTGGGGGAGGGGGACAATGTGTAGCCTGCATACTGTAATTAAACTGTAAACTGCCCAGAGACTACTTGAAGTGGTATGGGGCGGTATATAATTAGTTGCTGTATGATCAAATTAATATTAGCGGACACCATGTCTCCCTGGAAGACTATTTTCAGCCTTCCTTCCAATCGAAATGGACACCACTGTCCTCTTAAAGAAACAGCAAAAACCAGAAATGAAATAACAGAAAGATAAGGGACTCTCATTTTGGCACCTTCTGGTTGCAAGTAATGGACAGAAAGGGGAAACCTATCCGCAGCAAAAAATGTAGACTGGAAGAACTTTCCCCATTACAAATCTAAATGTTTGAGAATATTCTGTGACGTGACAACAACATAGGGCTCTCTCAGTGAGAGGCTGATTTGGTACATAGAAGAAGTGCTTTCGTAAGAGGAAAAAGGACTGCTGCTCTTTATTGTAAGTTTACATTGATTTACATTTGGCAAATTAACTTGCTTTTATTCTGTCATTTGTCAATCTGGTATGAATCAAACAGGCAATGCATTCAGAGAGAGAGAGAGAGAGAGAGCGCAGCAAGTTGAAAAAAAAATGAATAAACAAAGCTTCCTTTCTGCAAATCCATGAAAGGCAAGCAAGCAAATAAAGGCAAGGCTGCCTGGGAGCAAGGAAAATAATAAATTTTTTAAAGTCATTCAAAAATCAAGGGGGAAAACATTTTTTTAAAAGGAAAGGATTGTTCTGATCGGCTGCTGGCAGCATGTCTTTGCAATAGGGATGCTTTGGGATGAAAAGGTCATTCCACAATTTGACACCGAAAGATTGAAATAAAAGTTACATGAAAGAGGAGACACAAAAGAGACACACAGAATGGTTCGTGAACCCCCTCTTTTGTTAATGTGAATAATTCATGGTTTGGAGGCACACTTTTGGCAGTCGGTGAAAGAAGATAAGAAAAAAATAGACATCCGCATTTGTGTTGTTTCTCTTCCTCTTTTTCCTCCTCCTTCTTCGTAAACATAGAAGTCCTCTTCTTAATGACTAGCAGGACATTTTTAATGACACTGCCAAGGAGGCCTAACTAGTACACAGTTCCAACCCTTCACATCGCTAAATGCATAGAAAAAATGATTGAGAAAGAGGCATATCTATAAGGACTGGAGCCCCGTGGCTCAGTGGTTAAATGCCGGTGCTGCAGCTAAAACTGTGCTCACGACTTGGGGTTCAATCCCAGGTAGCTGGCTCATAGTTGACTCAGCCTTCCATCCTTCCGAGGTCGGTAAAATGAGTACCCAGTTTGCTGGGGGGGGGCAATATGTAGCCTGCATACTATAATTAAAAACTGTAAACTGCCCAGAGACTACTTGGAGTGGTATGGGGTGGTATATAAACAGAACGCCATTGATAATTATTGGTCTTTATTTAGAATTTAACTATGAATACTGTTAATCTATTTGACATACTCCACCTACTTCCGTTCTACAACTGGCCCCTTGGTTTGCACCATATTCCGATCCAAAGCACATGGAGACAGCAGAGGCTAACATGTGGCTATATGGTCTTAGTGACTATATAGTGCTTAGTCAGTGCTTCCCAACCTTGGGTCTACAGATGTTCTTGGACTACAAACCCCAGAAGCCTTCACCACTAGCTGTGCTGGCCATGATTTCTGGGAGTTGTCGGCCAAGAACGTCTGGGGACCCAAGATTGTGAACCACGGGTCAAAGTGCTTCACTTGCATTTTTTTTTTCTGGAATTCAGAAAAAATAAACTTAGATGCTGCTTATGTTTTTAAGTCTTCCCTCTTTCTCCCTGAATGTGACAATGCATGTGTGCCCGTGTGCATGTGTCCATGTACACACATGCATACACCCACGTAGAGATGGGCACAACTCAAAGAAATGGTGTTTCGTTTGTCGTTTGTCGTTTAGGGGGTCCGTTTCGGTTCATTTTCATTTTTCGTGAATTTTTGCAAAAAAATTCATTTGCGTTTCGTTACGTAATGAAACAAAAAATGAAAACGAAAACAAAAGATTGCTGTTTTGTTAGCATTCATTACAGTTCAATGTATTTGCCGTAACGAAAATGAAACGTGCAACAAAATTTCTGGTGTTTCATTTCATTTCGTTTCATTTTGGAGGCAAAATTCATTTTTCGTTTCGTTACGTAACAAAACGAAAAAAATGAAAACGAAAACGAAAAATTGCTCGTATCGTGCCCATCTCTACACCCACGTACAGATTTTGGAATATGACTAACTCTGCATTTCACACTTGGAAGTAACTATGCCAGCTTTTCATACCACTAAACAATGTTTGCGCACTGCATGGATGGAAAGAATGATTAATCACATGGAAGTCCAAGAAGAGTAGTCTACTTTTTCTCACTTGCCTTCTTAAGTTTTAGCTCAGTCCATCTTGCAATTACCACATGCAACATAAAATATAGTTCCCAAATGATCAACAAGGGGCTGTCTGGTGATTCTTGAATGGCTCTAACATGGCTGCCATTTCATGCATGTAAATAAGCATCATCCAGATTTATTAAACCTGACACAGTTTGCACACACTCCAGTGGGTCTCCCACCTGCCAAAACATTATCCGAATCAAGCCATTCCACACCAACGGAACCATTATCATTATATGTGCCATAGTTCTGCCAACAGCTGGGGATGACTCTGCAGTTCCCACATCCTGACTTCTTTTGCTAGTTTCTCTAGAAACAGTGGATTCCCCGTGGTAACCTTTTCCGGCCAAGTTTAGTCTTCTGTGTACATTGTTTTACCCAGCAAAGTTTAGCTTCCCAGCTGACCATTCTCATCTGATGTTTGTTGTGCTTCTCAGTTTGCTTGTACGGAATGAACTTCCATGGCCACTGAGTAAGGAATTTTCTGAATTGTTTGGAGTATAAATCCCATATCTGTCCATTCTGAGAGTTCTGACAGGTGTATTGTAAGCCGCCTTAGGTCCTTTTCCAAGGAGAAAGGTGGAGTAAAATCATTCTAAATAAATAAATAAATAAATAAATAAATAAATAAATAAATAAATAA
>JAHTLZ010000213.1:5394424-5404159 GCA_023846285.1 Phrynocephalus versicolor | reverse complement strand
AAGAAGAAGAAGAAGAAGAAGAAGAAGAAGAAGAAGAACAACAACAAGCAGGTCTGCTTTCGATATTCACTCTATCATTATTGTCATTAGTTGCTCAGCATGCTTCCTTTAAAAAAAAAAGTCTTCCCCCGCATGGTTTTCATATTTAAAGCAAGGCATAGGACAAGGAGATGGAAGGCTAGTACCATCCTTGCATGTGCCAGATTTGTTTCATCTGTCATTAACGACCACAGCAGGCCCAAAGAGGCCTTCAAGGTACCCTGGGGGAGACACAAACATAGTGGGTGCAGACTGGCACCTGGCAGGCTTTTAAGATCTACCTGGACTTCTAGTAGGGCTATGAAACTCACTTGCCAGAGCCTGCTGGAAAAGACAGAGCATTAAAACCTTTCCAGTCTTGGGATTTGTTTCAAATATCAGAACCAAATGGATCTCATATTCCTTCCGTATCTATATTTCAAATCTCCCTCTGGTTCCTTCAAGCTTTCTTCATCTCTGCACAGCTCTGTGTTACTGATAGAGAATAAGGAGGGGAATCAATTCTGTGGCCCTAGTTTTGAACAAGTTCATTGTCAGTCTCCTAAAGATCTGCTAGAAGATCCAACCTTACCTATTGGCCACCTCTGATGGAGGAGATACAAGGTCCCCATTCCTGTGCTTATTCCATGCTCCTGTTCCATGCCGTGAATGGAGCCCAACGAGATAAGAAGCTTGGCTTACCATCAACAATGTTAACAACAGGAGGCACTGTTGAAAGTACAGAAGGTTGATAGAGAAAGCGAATCAGTGCAGTTGGTCCTACAACATCTGAGGATGACATCCTGGTCTAATCACTTGCATGGTGAGCTTCCACTGTCTGATAGGGACATTGTCTCAGCAGGAAAAAAAGCTCATGTTGACTTTGCAAGACAATCAGCATTAAACATGAGGATAAGTACAGAACCTCATCAGGACCCTTTACTTTGAGCGAGCAGTAAAGAATAAGCGAGGGAGGTTGGGGGTGACTTTCCTTAGAAACACAGGACCCTTCAAGTCTCTGTGACATGCCTCTCTCAGTGTCTTTCTTTCATTGTTCACACGGAACCATGTCAAGGTTGAATAGAAAATAAGCCTCACAGTTTCAAGAGTCCCAGGCCATGGATCTGAGGGTCAGGAAGCAACGAGAAGCAGGAAAAAATATTCTGAGCAATCACGCAGCCTCTGGACAGCAGTATAACATCTTAGCAGCTGGACCATCAATCCACACCTCTCTTGGTGAGCTCCCTGGCAATTGATCAGACGGTGCTTGTCAAGAGTAATGCAGGAGGAGATTAAGGCAGAATTTTAGAATCCTTGGCACCAGATGTCAGCAGGAGATCGCAATGCCTGTCGCCGTCAGAGGAAGATGTGGCAGCAGCAGAGAAGATCTGTGCTTCCAAACAGCCCAGAGCTTTAAGGCAGGCATCAAAGGCAGGACATCTCACTTCTCCTCCTGTCCATGACATCCTGTCGCATCCCTCAGCGTGGCCACTTTTAGCAGCATGGATTAAGAGAAGTGGGTGAAATGGGCAACTGACTTCCGACAGAGTCATTCTGATATATATCTAGGTTCAAAACTGTTAAGAGCTTTCTAGGTCATAACTGGCACCTTGAATTGAGCAGGAAATGGACAGGGAGCGCATGAGGGCAAGCCAAGACTGGGGATATACGACCAGATCTACAATTCCCTGAAATCATTCATGGCATCCTCTTGGTACATCATTTGCAAACAAGTAGAACAAGTAGCTGAAATGGAGAGGAGCACTGCACAGAATTGTTAGGACTAAAGGACTACTTCCCAACCTTGGGTCTCCAGATACTCTTGGACTACAACTCCCAGAGGCCTTCACCAGTAGTTGTACTGGGCAGGACTTCTAGGAGTTGAAGCCCAAGAATGTCTGGAGAGCCAAGGTTGGAAAGCACTGATCAAAAGGAAAAATAGGAAAGGGTAGTCTTGTGAGATACATGCCCCCCTATGGACCATTTTTTATAACCTCAAGATCCCTCCCAGATATGTCCAATGCCTTCCTGCCTACCTTCTTCAGTAGAGAAGGTATATTTCATCTTCTGGAGAACTCCCAGATCTTGCATGAAAGCAAGATCCAAAGACATGGTATGACCTGCTATAAATCACAGGCTAGGAAACATGATCTGAGAGTCTCCATAGCTGCCCGTGCCATGAGAGGTGGGAAACGCATGGACCTCATTTTCACCAGAGAGTTCAACGTGGTACAAGGTGGCCAAAGTCCTTGTGCCCTATGAAGCCCCATATTCCTCTTTTTCTCAGGGCCTTTTCACACGACCCCTAAGATCCGATGGCCACCCCCAGAGATTTTGGGGGTTCATTGCTCTTCCTGCATCCCCACCCCTCCGCACTTCCTTGATCCTGTCTGCGTGAGGGGAGGGAGAAAAAAGGGGACAAAAGAATGCAGGCTCACCTCCATTTGCCGGTCCAAGCCTCCCCAAGCCCCGTCGTCGCCCTGATTCCTTCTCTTAAAGGGGCGGGAGGCAAAAAAAACAACAAACAGAAGCGAGGAGAGCCCGGCACTCACCAGATTACATCCGGATCTGGGGATTTTCACCCTCCCAGAGCAGGTACATGAAAAATGCGCTGGGACACGCTTAGGTGGGCGTGGTCGCACTTAATTTCCTGCAAACTCTGGAGCTGGAGGGGAAACAATTTTAAGCTCCGGAGCTGGGAGCCATTTGCAGCTGAGTTTAGGGGTTGTGTACAAATACCCTCAGTTATAAAACTGATGCCTCTATGGGTGGTGATTTACCTTTTAGACAAAACAAAACAAACCATTGTGCGCACCCCAAATATCCTTTTTCCCCAAACTGGATGTGGGCATCTGTGCCACTTCTGTTTTCATTGTTTTGTTGTCTGGCACATATTTCGTGGACGGCGAAGCCTCTTGGGGGGGGGGGGTCCTGATGAAAGAAAATTGGCCCCTGGACATGCCAGAACTGTTCACCTCGAAGGGAAAAAATGCCCAATTTTTCACCGCTACAAGGTTAAATTTATTTGGCTTTGTACAGAATGGAAATGAATCATTTGCTTTTAATGACAGTGTGCATGTAGATTTTAGCTGCTCCACCAAACCATCTTTCCAAAAGTGTAGTATTCATACGCTAGGAAGCAAAAGTCTTTAGAATAAATTATTGGAATGTCCCTTACTTCTCTCTCTCTCTCTCTCTCTCTCTCTCTCTTTCTCTCTCTCTATTTCTCATTACATACTAATAGTCTGTTTTTAATAGGGAGCACTGACAGTTTAAAAAGAGATCGAGAACAAGAGAGGCTAAAACACGATGAGTGAAAAAAAACCATTGTATATTCCCTTCTGTCATTTTAACAACAGCTGATATATTGCATTTGTATGCACTTTTTAACTGCAAGTAAAATAGCCATTACACTTGTAAAAATTTTATGTGTAGTGTTATTGGAGAGAAAATGGCTTTGACAATATATATTTGAAAAATTGTTACTCCTAGCCGGCATTCACCGGCAAAATCTTCCTGCAATATATCAACCATACAGCCAGGCTTCCATCAGTACGTTCTGATTGTTCTTTTTTCTTTTTTTTCCCTTTTTTTTTTAAAGGTAACCATTAAATTGATGCTCTGATGACTTGAAAAATAGTGTGTTGGGAGAAGTGTGAGTGCATGATTTAAGAGAAAAAGATGTTTTAGTGCATGGATGTTAAAGCTGAGAAAGTAGACATTTGGCGATTTCTGAGGATTAAGAAATGTACCTTGGGCACAGACAAGCCGATAATCACTGTTTGAGCATATATTCAGAAAAACCAATAAGGCTATTAATTACTAAGTGCTGGGGGTGGGGTGGGGGACAAGCCTTGCGACTGCATTGACAAATAGTTCCATATTTGCTCTCTAATTACCAGGGGTGAAATTATCTATCAATGGCCACACAATGCAATGGCCAATGCAAATTAACCTGGTCCACCTCTCTTCCAATTCAGAGGACCCCCCCCCCCAATTTATCCGGTAACACAGCAAGGTAGAACAGCACTAGGGTAGTCCCAAATGTCTAAATGCAGCTGATCATTGCAGCAATCCTTGGAACCCTAGAGAGTCCAAAAAAAGGCAGGCAGGGGTGTTGATCCAAATCGACCAACCCATGTTAGCAGTTTCCACAGTCATACACAAACACACGCCGAGTTTCAGAGGCAAGCCTTTTGCAAAGGCAATGGGTCAAGACAAAGAAAACTAGCCTGAAAATAGTACATCACTCCCCTCCCCAGACTAAATTCAATGGATCGCAGCTAATTTCAGACTGGCCAGAGAAATTTAGGTGGGGAGTGGGTGACATCACTGGTCTCCTGTCAACCCAAAAGTCCCATGACTTTTAAGTCTGCAAACACTGCCGCTGCAAGAATACTGCAGAACAAGTTCCGTCAATTCATAGAATCATAGAATCATAGAGTTGGAAGAGAACTCAAGGGCCATCTAGTCCAACCCCCTGCCATGCAGGAACCCCATCACAATATTTCCGACAGATGACCATCCAGCCTCTGCTTAAAAACCTCCAAAGATTGGCATTCTTATAATTTAGCCTTCAAACCAAGCCCTCCCCATTTTCCTGTTCAAACCTGGTTGCTTTTTGAATTTGGGGATTTAAAATACGTGTGCTTTATCTGGTTTACTCACCTGTTAAAATAAGCATGGTTACCATTTTACTGTGTGAATATATCTGAGTCGAAAAGAGAAAGAAAGAAAGAAAGAAAGAGGGAGGGAGGGAGGGGAGGAGCTGAGTTTGAGCGCTGCTATCTAACTGTGGCACTGAATGCACAAATATATACATTTTTTGTTTGGAGTCTAAGGCTATACTGTTCGTTGCGGTGTAGACATTCTGCACTGCAGTATAATACTTCAGTGTGGAAGGGGGGGAAGTAGAGTTGTCCCCCACCCTTTCGCGGTTCATATTCTGCAGTCCCGGTATATCGCGGGTCTGTAGCATATGAAAAAAGCCCCCCTGGGGTAAGGAGGAAAGGCCTTCCCAGGCCCGTTGGAGGCCCCAAAAGTGCTTCCCCGCAAACCAGAAGTGACTTCCAGTAAACCAGAAGTGACCTCCAGATCACTAGAAAGCACTTTGGGGGCCTCTGGGGGACTGGAAAGCCCCTTGCAGGCCCATTTGGGGCAGCGCCAGGCCTGGGGTTAAGTACAAGAGTCCCCAGAGAGCCTGCCCAGTCCTGACTTGACCCGCATAGTGCAGATTTTCAATTATTGTGGGTCGGGTCGGGTCCCTAACCCCTGCAATAGGTGGGGGTTTACTGTATTCCCTTTTCTTGGAAATGTTGTGTCATCCCCAAGTAAGGTTTGGTGCTCAAGAAATGGTTGCATCAAAGGCTCCAATGGAGACGCAGCGCTGTGCCACTTGGGACTCAGAGGTGCAAGTTCAAACACCATGGGATCTGTAATTGCCTTGACAAGGCTCCTTCTGGGTCAGCTTGTCTGTAGAGCAGTAATTGTATCTGTAGGTAGAAAGTAGAAGATACCACTAGTATCATCGGTGTCCTCATCCCACCTTCTTCTTAACTGTGAGTGGCTCCCCTCCCATCCCCAATAAAAGAATTGATTCCTCTAATTTTTTTTTTTGGAGGGGGGGAGATTCTGTTTAAATTGACAGACACTGGCACTCAGCCACTTAAGCTTGTTATGCAATGGAATAGAGATGGGCATGAAACGATCAATTTTTTTGTTTCCGTTTTCGTTTTTGTTTCGTTGCGTAACAAAATGACAAACGAATTTCGTCTCTAAAATGAAACAAAATGAACAGAAACACCGGAAATTTTGTCGTGCGTTTCGTTTCCGTTACTGCAATATGAGTGAATTGCTTAAAATCCTTAAAAAATCACAAAAAATGAAATAAATGGTAACAAAATGGTAACAAATGAACGAAAACGAAAACAACTTTTTTGCAAAAATTCACGAAATACAGAAATGAACCAAAACGGACACGACAAACGACAAATGACAAACAAAATGCCATTTTTTTTAATTCGTGTCCGTCTCTACAATGGAATATTAACAGCCTGAATGGAGATCAAAATGCTGCAACGCAACCCTCATTATTCTCTTCCCAATTGGATGCCCATTGAGCCAGTGCTTTTATCTATCTAGTTGCTGGGTCATTTATTCCTTCCCCATCTTCCACAGCAAACACAAAGCAATGTTTGCTTTGTGTGCACATACCCGGAATCCATCTATGCCCACAACGCTGGTCTTTTGTTTCCATAAACAACACAAAACTATCTCGAGAGCATAAATCAAATGGGGCAGTGACCATAAATTCTCTCCTCTCCTTCCTTCCTCCCCCCTTCCCTTCTCAACATTTCAAAATATGTGCACCATAAATAAAATATACAAAGGGAACCTTCCAGTGCTGTATTGATCCCAGTTGTAAGTTGAGATGTAGAGAACCGCAATGCTGGCATTCAGAGAACTGTTGAGCTGACAATAAATTCCACGACTGCCGCTACCTCCGGCTCGCTAGGACCCAAATTACTATTCTACCCGTCTCCAGCTGAGGGGCCAAGGAGTTAATTAGTTCGCCTTCCTCAGGAGGTAGAGGAAGAACACAACTCACACTCTTGGCTGGTGTTTTCTTTCATTGCAGCTACCCCCCCCCCCCCCAGGATCATCAGCAAACAGCCAGATAAAAATATGTTCCTAAGAACTTGAAAGATTTCCACAAGGCGCATCCTCCAACAGAGATGACACTAGGAAGGGTCACAAGGGCAACTTCATGGGAAGTCAGGCCACCATCTCAAAAGCACACTGGCGAAAATGGATACATTTTGCATCCTCCTAACCCTCTGTTATTTAGGCAATGGTTGCATTGCATAAAGATTTTATGTCACCTAAAGATGGGACGGGAGGCGTGGTGGCTCAGTGGACTAAGGCACCGAAACTGTAGACTGCAAATTTGGCAGCTCGGCGGTTTGAATCCTGGGAGCGAGCTCCCGCTGATAACCCCAGCTCCTGCCAACCTAGCAGTTTGAAAGCATGTAAATGCAAGTAGATAAATAGGTACCGCCGTAAAAAGCGGGAAGGTAAAACAGTGTTTCCTTGCAGCCATGCCGGCCACATGGCCATGGACTTGCACAGCACTGGCTCTTCTGGCTTGAATACGGAGATGAGCACTGCCTCTAGAGTCGGACACGACTAGCATGCATATGCGGGGGGAACCTTACTTTTACCTAAAGATGGGACATAAATACCAGCAGTCCTGTTTTAAATTATTAATGGGCTAATGAGATGCCATTAACAAGTAGAGGGGGAATGAAGAAAGAAAATTAAGTATAAATCTAACAGTCACAGCATGATTGGCAGGAGGAGGAAACAAATAAACACCACCACTGTACATCTACAGAGGCATTTGTTCCGTTCATTAAAGTGTTAGCAAAACCAAAACCTTTAACCTGCATGTTCGGGAGTGAGCATTCCTTTATGAATTAATCATGAATATTTATCTATATTCTGCTAGAAACAAAAACTCTCCAAATTAAAAGGTCAACCGAAAGCATGGAAATAACTGTATTTCTTAATGAAACCCCTGGATAAATCTGACCCTGCCGCCCTTGCCTCTGTAATCACAATAAATCCCCCTTGGTTCAGTGGAACTCAGTCCCTAGGAAACAAGCTTTAGAATTACAGCTTCAGAGTTCCATTCTGTTTTCACTTCCTCGACAGTAAACACTAGTCAAGTGCTTCAGATTTTAAAAACGGTGTGGAAATTAAGGCAATTTGTGGGAAATTAAAGCATTTCTATGTCAAACTGAATCAAGGAAGCCTGAAGCTTGAATTGAATCGCGGGCTCTTTGAAGTACGAAATATTGCTTGACGCATTTCGGAAATTAAGAAATGGGTGAAAACTGGGAGAGAGGAAAACAAGTTACAAAAAAATCATTATCTTGTGAATTGTGCTCAGGAAATGGAAGTCATGCTGCAACAGTCCCAGGAAGGCCAGAACAGAACGGCCATGACAACCCAAGAGCACCAAGGAAAAACCCAAGCTCTCCTGAAAACCGGAATTATGCCGCCCTTATGAGCTGCTCATCAGTGACGGACATCAGTTGGGCCACAGACCTTATTTCACATTACAGTTTAGACCAGTGGTGGCCAAACGTTGCCCCTCCAGATGTTTTGGACCACAACTCCCAGAATTCCAAGCCTGTATTGCCTATGACAAAGGATTGTGGGAGCTGTGGTCCAAAACATCTGGAGGGCCAAAGTTTGGCCACCACTGGTTTAGACTCTAAATAGACTGTGTGTGAATATGCCGTGGATGTCTTGAGCCTTTCATGGGGGATTTGAGTGGGGTGGTTCATAATAAAAAGAGGAGCGGGACCTAAGATTTATTCTCCCATTCCCTGTTTTAGACTTCACTATTTTGTGCCTGTTTTCAGATTTCATTTTTCCTGCCCTTTGCTTTATTTTTTCCCCACTGTGGATGAAGTGGGAAACAAACACAATGTCACAGATTTTTTTTTTAATTTTAAGCTCTTCCAGTTGAACAGCAGAAGTTCACAGTTCCACTGAGCAAGATAGCTTCAGGTTCACCAGATGACTCCCCTTTTCTTATCCACTGGCATTTGCAGCCTCAACAAGTCATTCAAAGGCATTATTAAGAGAAAGAATTTAAAAAGGCTCATTACTTACAATTGAACAGATCAAGCCACAAACTGAACCAAAACGGGTGGCTGTTTTTCAGCAAAAGACTTCAACAGACTATAGGTCGCCAACCGACAATAGGGAAAGCAGGAACAGGGCAGAGAAGCAGGAATACATGGGGCACCCCTTGAGCCTTATTCAGCGAGTGCAGTGGGTGCAGAATGTGGCAGCCAGGCTGGTAGTTGGGGCAGGCAGATTTGACTGCATCACCCTGATCCTAGCTTGCCTGCATTGGCTACCCGTTGACCCCTGAATAAAGTTCAAGGTATTGGTATTGGTTTACAAAACCCTCCATGGCTTAGGACCAGAGTATCTGGTGGAGCATATCTCCCAAAGGTCAGCTTTGTCCCAGCTCACCAGGGCTTCACTGGCCCTTTCGCTCTGGGCAGCCACCCCTAAGGAAGCCCACAAGGTACCTACCCATAGTCGGGCCTTCTCGGTGGCCAGCCCAGCACTCTGGAATACACTGCCGAGCGAGCTTCGGCTACCTGAGTCTTTGCCAGAATTTAAGAGAGCCTTAAAAACTTGGCTATTTAGAGAACATTTTTTGCCATTAGTTACCCTTGTCTTGTTGTCTAGCCCTTGGTTTTGTCGGCTATATTTGTGTTTATATCGCATGTTGTTTATTGTTTTATTTGCTTTGTTTATTTTGTTTTGTTGTTAACCGCCCTGAGTTTTCTATGGAAAAGTTGGTGCAGTTTATAAATGTAAATAAATAAATAGATAAATAAATAAATAAAATCTTCAAATCAGAGTCAGGGAAGGGACAATTGGTTAGCTGCTGGATAGACTGACATTCACCCGAGATGAAAAGGTCCCTCCCAGCCTAACTTGCTAAAGGCAGCATGCAGGGTTGCAAAAACTTTAACACATGACACACAAGGCAGTGAGCAGTGGACAGTGAAGCTACTAAAGAGGTCAATTTCTCCCTTCTTCAACAAATGAACAACTTTGAATAAACCATGTAGCTCATAGCAAGAAGCAGGGAGGAAAAAGAGAAAGCTGGAAGTCTTTTAAGTGATA
>JAHTLZ010000213.1:5367386-5391914 GCA_023846285.1 Phrynocephalus versicolor | reverse complement strand
GTGTGTGTGTGTGTGTGTGTGTGTGTGTGTGTGTGTGTGTGTGTGTGATTGAACCCAGTTGACTTCCAGAATCCAACAGTCAGCTTGGCCACCGGTTGATCAGTGGCGTAGCAAGGTTTTGGGGTGCCTGGGGACAAAGTTGTTTTTCTGACCCTCCGGCCCTCCCCAACCCCATCGCATCCACCCAGCAAGGGGGGGGCAATCTTGTGGGCGTGGGGTAGGCATAGGGCGTGCGGGTAGGTGGGTGTGCCCCCAGAAGATGTACACTTCTCTCCCCCCCAAATACACCCCTGCAGTTGGTAAGCTATGTTGTAGTTAACAGAGAAGTGCACTGGTCTCTGAGCTAAAATGTGGATACAGATCACTTTAGGGACGCTGGCGACTGGCGAGGTCTTGCAGGAACCACTCATGAAAGCAATTAGCCTCTCTGGCCACACCTAGATCCCTGGTGCTCCACCTGGCAGCCCTGTGGTTAAAATGGAAAGGGACATTTCCTGGATGAGGAACAAGGGAATCGAAAGGAATACACAGGATCAGGGGGGGAAATCTTGAGCTGGTGCCCAAGAAGAAACAGATGGACACCTTGACTCCCCTATGAAGTCCAGCAGTTTTTTTGTTTTTGTTTGTTCTTCCATTTCAGTTTTCCCATTCTGGTTTCTAGCTCTAGTCTACAGCCAATCCAGCCCTATGGGCCTCAATAGGTTCAGGCCAGTGGGGCAGGCAGTAATCCAACAGGTGAAGAGCAGGTTAAAATATCCTACTTTAGAATGCATGCCTCTCTCTGTTTCTGTATGTCTGTGTCTCTTGTATTAGTAGGAGTCTATATAAACAGTGTAGCAGTAGAAAAGCATTTTATGTAGATATATGTGCATGTAAAAAGATTGCTCTCACTGGAAAAACTAATATTTAGGTCGGCTGAATCAGAAACATTGACTTGAGCAGCGCTGCAATTTTCCCTGTCACTTGCAACTGACACTTGTAATGAAAACAATTGATTCTAAATCTCCTGCTTGAAAGAGTTTGGTTTCTCGGTATCATATTAGTTCTTCGTTGGCCCTTGAATACGGAGATGAGCACTGCCCAGGGCCGGCGCGTCCATTAAGGTGAACTAGGCAGTTGCCTAGGGCGCCAGAATGGAGAGAGGGCGCTGGCCAGCCTGCTGCCCCACTGCCGCCCCCTGCCCGCCAGCCGCCCGTCGCCGTCCACCCCATGCACATCGCCATCCCCAGCCATCCGCTGCCCCCTGCCCCCCTGCCTCCCCGCCCCCCCACATAGCCCCTCGCCTAGGGCGCAAAAAAACCTAGCCAGCCCTGACACTGCCCCTAGAGTCAGACATGACTAGCACGCATGTGCCGGGGGGGGTTGCCTAACACCCCCTTTTTACAGATGCCCAGATTACAAACCTTCAGTATCAGGTGTAGAATTATATTGCAAGTGATTATGTTTGTCTTTCTGGGGAAGGTAAAAGAGAGCATGATCTCAGACTCCAGAAGTCCACATCTAAATGCAGCATATTTAATAGGGAACAGCAGGCAGATTCCTTTACAAGATCAGTGCCTCCATGCAGCTCAATGACTCTGTAATTCCAATGCCTGGAACTTTATTTAAAGTGCCAGATAAGTCTAACTAAAGCAGGAAGCTCTTTGACTTGAATAGCTGGAAAAGAAACCTTAACAGTATTCTTCCTCCGTTGATAAGATCCTCAAATCCTTTGCAGTTGAAAAATTACAGGGGATTTAAAAAGGCTTCATGCCCTGGGTTAGAAAGCGACATATTGAACCAGTCCCTGCAAGGAGCTCTCTCTTGCACAGGCATTGAACCACTGTGGCTTCAAGCATTTTTAAATCCTCTGAAAACCCCAAATGATGACAGATGTTGTAAGAGGGAAGCAAGGAAGGTCACCTCCTTCTCCTCTGGCTCTTTTCCCCATTCTTATTCACTTAGATCAGTGGTTCCTAACCTTCCTAATGCTGTAGTCCTTTAATACAGTTCCTCATGTTGTGGGGACCCCTTGCCCTGCTTGGAAGAGGCCACAAGCCCCCCTTTGGCAGGCCACTGCCCCAGGTGCCATAGAGACCTTCCCTCTACAGGCACCCTCAGCCAATCGTAGCCTCCGGTGCCAATGACTGACATCCCCTCCAACCTATCAAGTTGTAACTCACTCTTTTTCCCCGTTCCTCCCCCCCCTCCAGACCCAAGGTGTTTGTGCCTTTTCCTTCACTGGCTCATGGTCTACTGGTGAAAAAAAATAATATAAAAGGAAAAGGAACCGATTGTACTAAAATCCCTAATCGTGTTGCTCATCGAGCTACCAGGTCCTACGAATAACAAGCTGGTTTTTACTCCTATGATAACTTTGCTGTGCAGCCCTAGAATTGCACTTCTCTAGTATTGCCCCCCCCCCATGAAAATAAATACGTGAATACATGCAAGGTTGAAGGCACAACACCATAACCTTCAGGCAGCACTGAGCCTCACCTCCAGACTCTGCAAGGAATAAGATGCAAAGCACATCTCATGGAGGGGGAAAAGGTTATTATGAAATGTTTCCAATATATTTAATGTAGGACTGGATTGAAAGTATTAATCAAAGCTATATATTCCGTGAGGCTCCTTGATCCGTTAGCTGCCGCAATTTTTATCCTCCACTCGCGCGCCAGGAGAACACAAAAAGGTCTTGGCATTTCGGAGTCGGATCAAGTTTAATTTGTCTGTTTGTCTGATAAACAACTTGGAGGCATCCAATATGTAAGGAGATATTAAATCCCAGAGAACATGGCTTGGGCAGTGGCAGCGTACAGAGTTGCAGAGGAAAGCAAGTGACATATACAGTATTAGCAGATAGAGTAAAAACAGCAGCCTTCTCACACCTTATAAACCGAGGGTTACTTCACATCCATTTTCATCCCGGGAGGAAGTTCGTTGCGTATTGATGTTGGTCACAGTCACGTGGTCTTCTTCCGGTTCTGTCCCTGTTCCCGTGTATGGACGGACGTGATTGATGATACCGGCATGACTGTACCGCATGTCATCGTTCCATGATGAGATGTGTAATTCCATGCCTTTGTTCTCCTTTTTTTTTGGACCGACCTTCTGTTTTTCGATGTTTTGATTCTCCGAAGCCTTGCCTTCAATGCGTTACGGAGCTAAGTTTGAGGAATTTGTCTTTTAAGCTCTCTGCACTGCATTGCTGACTCCATAGGGAATATACTAGCAAATGGCACTTTGCACTCCGAACACTAAATGGAGAATGGCACATTGCGTGATGAGCCTTACCTCACGGGCACTCGTCTCGGAATGAGAAGTGTGACGAGCAGATTCTCGAGGCCAGGGAGGGTAATCACTCATCCCGCTTAAATCACTGTTCAGGGGGCGTGGTCAGAACGAACTCCCCTTGTCCTGCAATGGACATGTGGTTAGATTACTTCGTACCGGTCCTAAGCAGGACCGCAAACAGCACTGAGATGGACATGAAGCCATGCTATTTTGCATTTATTTATTTTTTTGGGTGGACTGCAGCCCGTCTTGCCAGAAGCAAGGGAAACACTCTCATCTCCACTGTGCCACAGGACCATTTCATGTGTAGGCTGCAACAATTGGACACAACTACTCTCCCCAGTTCTAATAGTAGAAAAGTAACTTTTCAAAGATGGGAGACAAAATATTTCTCAGGGGAGGTAAAATCTCTGCTTGCTACCATGCTGGTTCTCTCAACTGAGAGGCTCAACTTTTCAAACAGCTGGAGAGTAAAAAGACAGTATAGTATTAATGACAGTCTAATTACTCCAGCTAATGAGGAAGTGTAGATTGTAGTTATTTCAGAAACGTCAGCAAATGCGGCATTATTAACAGCGTGCTATTGACAAACAGCTGTCGGTTTGATGCAAAACAGGAGATGGAAAAACGCAAGCCATCATCAGAACACGACAGGAAGACAGCCACTTCTTTGGGGATATTTGAGAGAGAATGGAATCTATTCAGCTCTCCGCGAACTTTATTCAGAAGGAGCTCCCGAAATACAGCTCCACTAAAGTCAGCATGTTAAAAGCCTAGCATTTTAAACAACCCATTGCGAGACACAAATTTCTCTTTAGTTGCCGAGACCTGCATCACAGTTGTGTTCTTTCTGGATAAGGAAGTGATTATCAGAGGCGTAGCCAGGATTTGGAGTGCCTGGTGACAAAGTTTATTTTGCGCCCCTTCCTGCCACCCCCCCACCGCACCCACCCAGCAACGGGGGGGGCCTACACCTCTCCCACCAAGGCGAGGAGGAGGAGGAGGAGGGTGCCGTGGTGACTGCAGTCCTGCGGGTTTCTAGAGCAACCCTATGCAGTATGCACTAAACAACCATGGTCATGTTGCCTGTAGACTGGGGTGGGAGTCAACATCACCAAAGCTTGTGCATTCTCCATTTTTCCTGTTTAGAGCTGGATGAACTTGATGGGTATCAAACCTCTTAAAGACACTCAGATGAAGAAGCTTAAATCGTAAGCCTGGGTTTCACAGGTTTTCAGCACTTATCCTGGCTGAGTTGCAATGTTTAAACATAAGTATCGACCCGAACTTTGTATAAACGTCATGCTAAAATATTCCCTTCACACTCCTCGGCACACATTTCACAAACTCTGACAATCTCTGCCATTTGGTCTCCAAAATCCTTCCAAAAGAGCAATCCGATTCGTAGATTTGCAGATTGACTGATGGGGCTGGAGGCGGGGGGGGGGTCGTCTGAAGAAATGGGATAATATTCTTGCTTTTTCTTTAATCTTCCTTGCAAACGAAAAGCATGCCCATTATGGGAAAAGGTTTGAGGGGAAAGGCTGCAGAAATTGAAGGCAAAAACACAGGGATTAAGGGTGTCACCAGAGGTCACCCAGTCTTCACAATGTTCTCCCGAAGAGCTCAAGGAGGTTAAAGGGGTCGGGGATGTGTTGTGGGTGCATAAATGGGTCTGAAAGGATCCTCATTTTTTTTAGACTCCTTATGCATTTGAGAAATGACATGTTTTTTCACTGACTTTTTCAATTCGGACTTATGGGACAGATAAGACATGCATCAAATGTTCTTTCTGGCTGTTTAAGGCTGCTGCAATCCTATATTTACTTATAAGCCACAACGAAATCTGTTTGACGCACTTCTGAGCAGGCAAGCAGGCAAGACTGCAAGAGAAGGATATGACTGTAGATGCTGTGATTTAACTGTGTTAACTACAGTTTCAAACAATTACATTCTATTGGTATTTTGCTTTGTCTTTCTTCATAAGAAAGTGTCCTAAACAGCTGCAAAGACAGCTTTTTAAAAAAAAAAATTGGGGTGGGGGGATCTATGTAAGTGTTCTCCATGTGATATGGGATGTGCACAGGTTTAAACACATATATGTAATTCCCCGTCATGGATCAGCATCATGGTGTACTGTCGAGTAAATTTTGCAAGCCGTTAACATGGTTTTCTAGGTACCCAGCACTCAGTGGTGGTTGACCATTCCCTTCTGTCGTGTATTGATGGTAAAAAGGTAAATTTCTCACTCAGCTCGACTTCATTACATTCACCCTCAATCCACCTCCTGGTTGGTTGTTTATACTTCATCTACATTAACTCTGGATCCACCTCCTGATTGGTTGGTTGGTTGTGTTTCATCTGGATCCACCTCCCGATTGTTTGTTTGTACTCCATCTACAATCACTCTGGATCTTCCTCCAGATTGGTTGTCACCTGTAGGGCTGGCTATATAAGCAGCCCAGCCTGTGTGTTCCTATTAATAAAGAGCTGTTCATCGTCTGTGTCGACTCCATCCTTCACTCCATCAATGCACCTCTTGGAGGTGCCATGAGACTATGCAGTAGAGATGGGCATGAAATGAACAATTTTTCATTTCCGTTTTTGTTTTTTCATTTTGTTACGTAATGAAATGACAAATGAATTTTGTCTCTAAAATGAAACGAAACGAACAGAAACACTGGAAATTTTGTCGTGCGTTTTGTTTCCGTTACTGCAATATAAGTGAATTGCTTAAAATCCTTTTAAAAAAATCACAAAAAATGAAATAAATGGTAACGAAATGGTAACGAAACAAACAAAAATGAAAACAATTTTTTTGCAAAAATTCACGAAAAACGGAAACGAAACGAAACGGACCCTCCAAATGACAAACGACAAATGAAATGCCATTTTTTTTATTCGTGCCCATCTCTACTATGCAGCTATGCACAGCAGAATTCCCAAGCTCTGGTTCCACAGCCTGAGTCCTAAATCACTAAATTATCCAGCCAGTCACGGATACAACTGCCCCTTTTCTGAACTGGTCTTCTGGTCTGAATTTGACTAGTGATTTTTCTGCCTATGAGAATAGACGTGTCCTTTATTCAGACACTAGGAAAAAAGAGCCCCTTATGACCAACCTATGACAATCCTCACATGCAACAAATGAATTAAAAACTAAAACTGACTTTATTGTAACATGCCGTATTTTATCCAGATACCTTCTACATATGTACCATGCAACCCTGTAGGCATATTTCGCAAAAGAAACTAACTCCCAATGACAGAAAAGTGTATTTGAAGAAAAACGAGCCTATTGAAAAAGCATTAAACACTGTAAAGGTGAAAAAAAAAGTAATTGTTTTTTAAAACCTAACGTTTTTGAAAGATAAATTCCACATTGGACAGGCTCTTTAAAAATCAATTTGCACTTGCTTCCGCCTGTAAAGATTTATTCCAAGGGAAAAAAAGCCATTAGTATTAAAGTGCTTAAAAAGTTGGCAGACTATCTCCAAAGGCATCAATTTCTAGTGCTAATTACAACTAATTATTCACTCAGCGGTTGTAAGTCGCATTTGGTCCCTGCGGGTGAAAGAGAAATTTGTCTCTCTCCAGTGTGGCATGCTTGGTGTGTTTGTTTTAAGAGATTTTTTTTTTTAAAAAAATCCTTGTCAGGGCAAACATCAAAACAGGAAGAGAAGGCCCCATTATCAAGTCTCCAGGTTCCTGTGATCACCCCCAAGAAAAAAATTTGAGGTCTCCACGGCTGCCATCAATCACAATGAATGGCATCCTTGAAACCTCTTTTCTGTTTTTTACCTTTTGGGAATTTAATTTATTTTTCTCATGGAACAGTTGTGACTGGGATTTGGAGAGGGAGGAAGGGAGGGAGAGGGCTCCTTTCCCCTTATCAGCCAGCTTACAGGCACATTTGAAATTCCTGCAAATTGAGCATTTTAAAAAAATGAAATTAATTAAAAAAAAGGTTGAAGATATGGCTGACGATCAAAGTACGCACATGTACCTCATCTGAGATACAGCGCCTGGCATCTCTGGCCAAAGCGTAAAGACCAGCTTTAGTGAAAAGCCTAGGGGAAAAATATTTCCAAATCGCTACATTTCCCAGATTCCTCCAGCCAGCATGGACCACATGGGGGATTCTAAGAACTATCGTTCCAACAAGAACTTGCCCAAGGTTTGTGCCAGGAAACCTAGGGCAGTGTTGGCAAACCTATGGCATGGGTGCCAAAGGTGGCCCTCAGAGCCCTTTCTGTGGGCACCTGACATTACCCCTTCACAGCCACCTGTACTCAGGTTAAGGCCGCGGTCATACCTGCATTTTCTCCGTAGTTTCCCTTTGGCTAACTGCACATAAAAAGATCGCTTCCTAACCATGAAAAGAAGTAAATTCTGGTAAGCTTCAACCTATGTATTAACTTGTATTTAACCCAATTGCTTCCACTCAACCACCCCCTATGCCCCCCTTGTATATAAGGGGAAAAAAAGTAAATTGCAGTCCTGGCCGATCACGCCCCTTGAACAGCAGTTTCAGCGAAGTTTCAATAACCACTGCCAGAGGCTGGATTTAGAAACTTCGCTTGGAAATGCTTACTTATTTGCTTCTGTAACCATGACAGGACACAGAAAATAGGCAGTAAAATCAGTTGTTCCTCTTTTTCAACAGCTTCCCATGGAAAAATGTGAAGTAGACAGGTAGAAATAGATCCAGAATAGGAAGGGAGGACACTAAGTGCACATTAAAAACCACATGACCACCCGAAAAAAATACGCATGAAATTTATATATGCAGAGAACGCTGGTGTGGTTACGGCCTTTATTGCTGTATTGGCACTTTGCAAAAAATTAGTGGGTTTTGAATCACAGTTTGGGCACTCGGTCTCTCAAAGGTTCACCATCACTGGCCTAGGGTGTAGCTGCCAGCTGATAGATATTATGTTGCTTGTGAGGGGTGACTTTATTCAGTGTCCCAGACATGGAAAAAAATAAAAAAGAACTTATTGCATTAAGAAGACGTCAAAATAAGGAAGAGATGGATCTTTGTGGCATCCCAAGAGGAGTTGCCATAATGAAGAAAGCCCTGTGTCTGGCGGACGGAGACTATTGGGGATAAATTAGGACAACCAGAACCAGTCAAGAGTCCTGCAAGAACTTACTGTTGCATTTGACATCAAGACCCTTTGATGCCCCCCTTTGGTTGATTTGAAGTATCAAGTACTCTGAAGTGAAACCAACAGACATACGCAGCCTGGCATGACTATCAAGTATCAGCTCAATCTAATTCCAGGTTGGCGGTCTTTTCCTGAACGGCACTATGCTATCAAGATATAGTCCTGTCCATTCCATATAGGCCACGGTGCAGATTAATAAAACAATGCTATATAAGCCTGTTCTCTCTCCCTATTTCTATAATAAAAAGTGTGTGTCCATGTCAAAGAGAGGGAGGGAGGCAATAAAGGGTCAGTAATGAAAGAAATATATCATTTGTCCAACCGGCTGGGCTTGATTGGAGATTTATAATCCATTTCAAGTAAAGAGTAATGTGAGAGAGTTTGGTATATATTGGCTCAGATATGATTTTTGTAGGGCACCACCCACGAATAAGGTGTGAGGAACTGCATATAAAACTAAAATTTGCCATTTCTCACCTCCTTATGTTACTTATCATCCTTTCCCCCCAACTTAACATGACAGCAGCTTTCCAAAATGCTCCAGAAATGCCTTTTACTAAATCAATTTTCAAGTCAACATGAGAAATAATCCCATTTCTCTCAAAAACCCATGAAGACCAACGTAGCGTGTGATTTGTACCTGTGCCTTTAAAAGTTACACAAATATCTTTGGGTAGATAAGACTTTTCCTACCACTGTGCCATTGTATTAGGGCAAGTGACAGAGTCGTATTCAAGATATATGTGGCACATAAGAAATTCTTCCTTCCAATTGTGGGCTACCTGAAATGTATAATTTGGCTCTCAGAGGCTAGACCTGTTGCCTGTAATGATGGCCTGGGATTTCAGCACATTTTGTTTAAACCAGGCCTGCTCAACAGGTAGACCGTGGGCTACTGGTAGCCTGTGAAGCGTTCAAAAGTAGCCCGCCAGCCATCAATAAAAAAGGTGAGGGGATAAGTTCTCCACCCCTTCCTCCCCTATCCCAAGGACCACCACTGCCCCAGCAAAGTTCTGGGTCTGCCAGCCCACTGTCTCAGCCAAGCGGGGAAGTTCAACGGCCATGGCGCATTGAAATCTGTTCCCTTCAGAACAGATTAATTGATTTTCAATGCATTCCTATGGGAAACCGCTGCTCTACTTACAAGCATTTTTACTTATGAGCATGTGCTCGGAACAGATAAAATTCGTAAGTAGAGGTTTTAGTGTAGTAGCCCTCAGGCACTTTGGGCTGGAAAAAGTAGACCTTGGTTTAAACAATTGGGACCCATATCCTACAGTGAATGCCCTGTTGGCTACTGTTGTGGCAATAGCATCCTGCATCACAAAGGCCCTGCAGTCACTGGGGCTGATCTGCAAGTGAGGTCACCAGGATTATGAAGCTGCTTTCCACATTATTGTTTTTACTTTTAGCTGCAATGCAAAATGAGTGGCCTCCTTTGGTTGAGGGCGCTGCCCAGGCTTTGCTTTCCTCATTATTTTACAATAAATATGACTTTCACAATAAGGCCTGAGGGTGCATAGACCTATGCAAATGGATGCTTGTGGTTAGATTAGAACTTCATTTAAGGCATGGTGGTCTGCATTTCTTCCTGACCTCCTCTGGTTTCTGGTTTCTTGCTGATGCAATGGGACCAGCACCCAAGTTTACAACAGCTGTATCTTCCCCCCTGTGTGTGTGTGTGTGTGTGTGTGTGTGTGTGTGTGTGTGTGTGTCGCAGTGGTTAAACTGCCGTCTTGCAGCTGAAACTGTACTCCTGACCTGGAGTTCAATCCCAGGTAGCCAGCTCAAGGTTCATTCAGACTTCCATCCTTCCGAGGTCAGTAAAAGACGTGCCCAGCTCACTGGGAGGAAGGGGGCAATGTGTACGCTGCATAATTGAATTATAAACCATCCAGAGAGTGCTTTAAGTGCTATGGGGTGGTATATACAACCCAGCATGCTTTCTCGTCAGACGCGTCTTCCATTTTAGAAAATTGTTTTTATGAGCCAGTTGTAATGAGTTGTCTATTTCCAGTTGTTTAGGGATTGTGGAAGGGCAACCTTGCTTTCCCGAGACTGCTAAATGTTTTAGGAAGACTTTTCTACACTTCAGAAGAGTATGGAAAATAGGGGAATATCTCCTTCCCCTCCAGCCAAGAATGGAGGAGAGAGACACAGGCCAGTCGCAAAGGTCACAGCAGAAGTGCAAAAGTCGAGATGCATGCATTTGAGTCCGCTTACAAGCACTTCTTCCTCCTACCATCTGGCTTTTCAGATTGACATTTTTTAAAAAACTGACAAAATCAAGCATGACTTGGCATCGGCACTAATGCAGTTTTAGCTACTCAGCTTACCAAGCGCTCATCCATATTAATACGGTGTTGCCGCACGGCGCTGGAACCGGGACCTTTCTCGACTATGCCCTTGATGTCTTCACCTCCAAAAGCCCTCCCAGGTAGTTCATTCTAAACACATTACTTTTCCACGGAAAAGGCTGCTCCCTAGTGCCTTTATTTAATCTGAATTCCATTTTTTTGCTCTTTTGTCAATTTCCCCCACGCAGCACCAAGTTATGAATAATGCTGACATGAGCTCTACCATTATAGAGTTTGAGCTTTTTAATTAGAGTTACCAGTCCTCCTCCCCAGTCCCCCTCCCCACTTTTTTGCCAAGGTTATGTGTTTTTCCTAATCCCCCCCCCAACTTTCCTACTTGTCCTCTCATAACGCATTTTTGCAAAAGCTGGTGGAAACTTGTTGCCACTTTTCTGCATTGTTGGTTCAGCAGTTGTAACAGGGTGACTTTGTACTCTGAGAATTTCAAGAACTGCATGCAACAAAGGGGCGGGGGGGGGTTCTCTTCAGGCAATTTTTCTTGTATGTGAGCAAATTGGGAGCAGCTCCCAACAGCATTTAATTTAATTTCAAAGAAGTCAGTTAATTTAAAGGGTGGTGTTTTTCCCCCCTCAAAGAGAAAGAAGAATACTGTTGCATTGCACAGAGCAAGACCCTTGATAGGTCTAGCCCAGTGTTGTCACCACTGGCTCCCAATGGCTATCCAAGATTTGAGGCAGGATTCATCCGTACCAAGGTTGGGGATCAAACCCTGGACCTTCTATATATAAAGCATGAGCTTTGCAATGAACCTTGTCAAAACTGCCACAGAGCCTGGTAGGGCAGACTGGCAAACAACTCTGTTTCAGGTCCTGAAGGAAAACGTAACAGTTCAAGAGTGGGGAGGGCAGCTGAAATCCTGTTTCTTAGTACAGTAGGACCCCAGCATCCACTGGGGATTGGTTCTAGGCCTTCCCATGAATACCGAAAACCGTAGTTAAGAGAGAATGCCATTCCCCCCTTCCAAGAAACCTATTATTTTGCAACAGTAGCTTGCTTTGCGACTGCTGAATTATTTATTTAATTTTTTTCCTCTGCCAACCATGGATAACTGAATCAGTGTTTAATGAATCAGTGAGTATGAGGGCCCTACTGTACAGTAAGTCACACTAGAGTAACCCCATTAACTGGTGATTTAGAGATTCAAGTGGCTATTGGTGTTGATCCATTTGAGTCAATGGCAGTTATAGAGGACTTGACTGACAGACCCCTTGCCGATTCAACAGGTCCATTCTAGTGCAACCTACAATTAGAAACAGGATTTCAGCTTATACTTACACAGCCGCTTTAGGTATCAGAAGTTACACTACAGAATCTTCCTCGGAGTTTTGCCCTGCCATGAAGGTGGTTTGTCAAGGGAATTTTTCAACATGAGCTAGAAGCACATCCATACCAGTTGACTGAGGAAAATTCCTTCAGACAAGTAATAGGATAAGAGAGCAGGAAAGATTGCGGCTTTGTCCCAAGCCACAAAAACGAAAAAGGAGGACAAAAGGATGAATGTGTTTTCTAGGCATGCAGGACAAATGATTCCCCCCCACCCCCAATGCTATTAACCCCCTAGTGGTTTATAGCTGTTTAAGTGGTTCGAAGACAGAATAATGTCCATTATTTCAGGCAAAAGATGCCATCGTAATAGACCCCTTAATGGTGGGTCAGGAAAACCAAGTCCCCAAAGCTGTTTCTGATGGTCAGCAGACTTGAAAGCAAAGGGTAAAGAGGGGACTCTTCCTGATCAATTCTCTCATATATTTTCTGTTATTTAGCAAACTCTGCTACTTAGGAACCCAACATACCAAATCCCTTTTTTATTGAGAGAAGAGCCCTTCAGAAAATGGAACAATTCCACACATGCATTTTCCCCAGGTACTTAAAAGAAACAAAACTGCCACTTTACTTTTCATGATTCCATTACTAAATTTCTTATACTAGTGCCTGGAAATTCAATAATAAAAATTAATTCTTATACAAGTGCCTGGAAATTCAGTATTAAAAATAACACCATTATAATACCAACCACCTCCAAGTAAGTAATTACTGTTATCAGTGTTTTAAAAGCAGTTCTTTACTTTTGGGCTTCTTAATTATAATTGAAGAATTTGGGGTTTTTTTCCCCTTGTGTTTTAAACGAGATATTCTATCTTCTATCTTCTATCTTCCCATCTACTTCATTGTTGCATCAATGTCCAGTAGTATATGAATCAATGCCCAGTAGTATGAGCACTTGAACTTGATACGGTTTCTCCACTGTTTTGTGAGGCTATAGTTCCATAATTATATCCACAACTAAAAATAATAATTTTTGACATTACCTTGAAAAACTAATGGCCTTGCTCCTTCTTAAGTGACCTTCACAATGCAACTTAATTCCAACTTAGTTCTGGGAGGGGAATCAATTAGTTGTAAGCAACTACGTATTTGTAACTAGTTATGTCAAAGCTTTGATTTCTCTTTAATCAGATCACTGCTGTATCCCAGATCACTTTAAGATTCTCAGAACAGCTTCCATGTTCCCGAACAGCCTCTTTTCCTGTCCAGCAGTAGTTTCAAGTAGGACTGCTGCTGAGCACATGAATTCCAGACCTCCAGCCTCTGATACATGCCCTTTCCCCCTCATCTAACACCTCTTTGGTCCTTGCAAAAGGAACAAATCATGTATAAAGTGCAAAAGAAGGTCCCCAAAAGTGAACTCTCCACTACCAGCCCCTCTACCTCACTTCACGTCGGGGATTCCATCGGCAAAGTGAGTGGAACTGAACGTGCGTGGCTGAGCTCACCAATGCCATTGTAGTCAGAGACCATGGGTCACGTATCTCTGAAGATACAGTGGGACCCCAGTATCCACTGGGGATTGGTTCCAAGCCTTCCCATGGATAATGAAAACCGTGGATAAGCGAGAACGCCAAAATGTCCCCAAAACTGCTGTTTTGTGATAGTAAGTTCTAAGTTGCTTTACGGCTGCTGTTTTATGAATTAGCTTGCTTTACAGCTGCTCTTTGTGACAGTAGTTTGCTTTGTGGCTGCTGAATTATTTATTTATTTTTTCCTCTGCCAACCGTGGATAACTGAATCAGTGAATAATGAATCAATGGATACGGGGGTCCTACTGTATTGAATAAGGCTTTCCTGACTCACTAACCCACCCCAAAAAGCATCAAGACTCTAGTTAACCGATCCAGATAAACCATAGCTGAACTTCCTTTCCCCACTAGAGGGTTCATCTGAGTAGACTTTAGCTGCAGCTTCAAGAATGAGTGGATGGATCTCTCCTGAGAGAGAAATCTATTATGGAGTTAAAATACAAGGAAGAAATTATCTTCCATAGTCAACAGGGCTGTGGAGGTGAAGGCACCTGAAGAAGTGCCGTCTGATTACTTCTTCAGCTGATGAACAGGATCTTACAACAGTTGGCAGTTAGCATTGCTTATACCAGTTGCTGGCGAACCTTTGGCACTCCAGATGTTTTGGACCACAACTCCCAGAATTCCAAGCCTGTATTGCTAATGACAAAAGGACTGTGGGAGTTTTGGTCCAAAACATCTGGAGTGCCAAAGGTTTGCCACCACTGGCCTATACCTTTTTGCAATGCTCCATATAGTTGTCTGTTGTAGCTTTTTTTTACAAATTACAACTGTAACAACAACCATACAAAAAACATTCCAGGACTCCTTGGCAGTCTTCCATCTGGGAACTATTTCCAATCTCTAGCATTTATCCCAAACTGCCGTCGCTTCCCTGAGTGAGTTTTCTGTGAGTTTTGACCTTCGTGAAAAATAAATAAATCAAAGCATTTAAAAAAAAAATTAGAATATTCTTTTTTTTTAAAGCAGCAGTCTTCATGCTAGGAGAAGTTGGAACATGCAGGAAAGGAGGAAAGTCCAATGCAATATGGATGGACTCCATAGAGGAAACCACAGCCTTGAGTTTACAAGTGCTGGGACATGCTGTTAATGACAGGATATTTGGGAGATCGCTCATCGATAGGGTCACCATAAGTTGGAGGTAACTCCGATGGAATCGAACAACAGCAAAAAAAATAAACATAAAAATGGAAAGAGTAGCAGTGAAGGAAGAATCAAATCGCATTTTCCTGCCTCAAATAAAAATGTGTTATACATTTCTTGACTTCCAACAGAGCTCCAAAGATGCCTGTAAAGTTTTGCCCTTGATTTCACCTATTGATTAACTGTGGGAAGATGCTGACTAACAGTGTATAGTATTCCACGTGATGTATAGTAAAAAGACAGCCTTTTTACTATACATCACGTGGAATCAATGGGTTTACAGATGGTAATGGTAACATAAAAGCCAGCATGAGAAAAGAAGAGCTAATGTTTGCTAATGAAAATAGAAGTCCCCCTCAAATTAACAGTACTGACATGGGGAGGGTTATTGAAGAAATCAGTCTTGAGCTGGCTTCTAACTTGAGAGCATATCAATTATCTACAAATAGCAATATGGGCATCATGGTTTCTGCATTTGTACTGGGGTTCCTGCAATGCCCGTTCATGTCATTGGTCAGAAAAGGGGCAGATGAAAATGCTAATCTTTGCTTATCATTCTTTACAGTGCTGGACAGCTTGAAGTCATGATACCAGGGTCATTTCAAAGGAATCCTTTTACAAAATTGCACATGCCTATGTGGGGAAGGTGAGTTGCCTAGATGCCCTAAGCACATCTAATCTCACCTGATTTCGGAAGCTAAGCAGGGTCAGCCCTGGTTAGTACTTGGATGGGAGACCACCAGGGAATACCAGGTGCTGTAGATGCCTGGAGTAGGAACGTGCAAGCCACTCCAGTATTCCTGCCAAGAAAACTCCATGGACATGGGGTCACGAAGAGTCGGTCACGACTGTAACGACACAACACACATGTGGGGAAGGCAGTGGAAAGCTTGTCCGTGTGCTACTGTTTTGCTCCTGGTACAGACAGATGTGTAAAAGAGCTACTTTGCCCCTTGTTACTTAAGAAGCCAGCTCATCCATCAGGTTTCTATGTGTCTTTTCTCCTCATGGACCAGTGACAATGCAGTCAGGTAAGTTTTTACCATCAGCAATTAAAATTAGACCAAACTCGCCAGCCCTACAGAGCCAAAGCACACCATTAGCTACTTAAGGAGGTGGTTTTTTTTTTTAAAAAAAGCTTCCCCCATCCCCAGAGATGAGAGACTCTCGGGTCGTTGGACTTCACCAATCAACATGTAAATGGAACCCTGTTGTTTATCCTACCACCAAGCAAAAGCAAATCTTCGCAGCTCCTTAAACTGTGAAAGAATGTTGAAAGATAACCCAAGCATTTTTCACTGCAAACATTCACTTCACCTTCGAATCCGAAAGCTGTCCACCTTGTGTGTGTTTGGCCTTATTGCTCAGTCCTGAAAGAGCTGTGGAGTACAGGGGACCCCCGCCCTTTCGCGATTCATATACTGCAGTCCTGCTATATTGCGGGACTGCAGTACAGTTTTTCTCCCCCACCTCAGGGTCAATGAGCTGGAGCCCGGGGCTTTGGGAAGGGGAAAAAATGGTTTTAAAAGCCCAGGCTTTTTAAACCTTCTCCCCCCTTCCCCAAACCCTGGGCTCCAACTGATTGCCACTGGGGTGGAGAAACAAAAGGTTTTTCGCCCTCACCCCAGCGCAAATCAGCTGGAGCCCTGGGCTTGCCGCCATGGAAGGATTGCACGCCGCTCCCCAGCACCTGGGGGAGGTCAGGAGAAGAAGGACACAATGCTTAAAATGTCTTTAAACATCGCACACACACACCGGGCTGACCCGACCTGCATCTGCAAATTGCAGGTTTTCAGTGATTGCAGTTGGGTCGGGTCCCTAACCCCCGCGATAGAAGGGGGGCCACTGTATCTCCAACTAGCCATTAATGTTTTATTTGCTGCATGTCACCCATACTATTAAACTCACTTCCCCACTTGGCATTCCCAAGTCTCCTCGTAGGACTCTGGAACTATCGCTGGAGACTGATTTCATTTGGAGTGGAGCTCCTGACGGTGACGGCGGGGTGGGTTCATCTCAGAGGGGGCTTGTTTTTGGTTTTGTTTTTAGCAATAAACATCCCCATCAAACAACCTGTTCAAACAAACGAAGCTGGCAATTAGAAAGCAAAAGGAGAGGAAAGACGCCACATTCAGTTCTCAGTGTGAATCCCTGATTAAAATACAGCACAATTACACGTGGCATCTTACATAACAGACGAGGAAGAATTATTTCCGCAGCCACAACAACATTCACCCCTGGGTTCCTGGGAACTGTTTGCTTATCGTTTTGCTAGGAAGAGGCAGCTTCCTGATCTCTGAGGCATAACCATCCATTGCAGCAAATTATTCAGCCTGGTTGAACAGTATAGATGCTGTTGGTCCCTTTTTCTTTAACTCACTCAGCCATATGGCCACTCTGGGCATCTTACCACTAGAGTGTTCAGCACCTTGGATAGCTCCTATAAAGTTCAACTCAAAATTTGGAGCAGAGAGACTTCCTGCTGACATGGTCCCACCAGGCTCCTTCCCTTTTTGTTAATCTCGGACTGGCATTTATGTCCCCGAGAAAGGACCAGAAACAGACCCTGCATATCATATGAGAGACTCTTTCGTGTCTCCGGAATTTTTTATGTTGTACAGATTTTATGTTATACAAACCGTTTGTTATATTAGGGTCCACTGTACTTACAAATACTTTCACACACTCAGTTCAGGCCACCTCAAGTTAGATCAGTGTAGGATGATCCCTATTTGTGCTTCAAATTTTCAAATTTTCACAAATTTTCAAGACTTTCTTATGACACAAGTATTGGTGTCTGGGGTGAGGGATAGAGGAAGAACAGAAAACAACATAGATACATCTTTGTAGAGACTTGCTGCCAAAGGAAAGTTCTGCAAAGTTTGAGAACAGATGCACACAAAATATGTACTTATTTATTAGATTTTTTTTATACCGCCCATCTAGCCCGAGGTAGCCCAAACGCAAAGGCTCTTCAGGAAAGGAACATTTAAAGTGTTCTGCTTTTATATACCACTTCATGTAGTCTCTGGGTGGTTTACAGTTTAATTACAGTATGCAGGCTACTCATTGCCCACCCCCACCCCTGCAGCCAGCTGGGTACTCATTTTACCAACCTCGGAAGGATGGAAGGCTGAGTGAAACTTGAGCCTGCTACCTGGGATTGAACCCCCAGGTCGTGAACACAGTTTTAGTACAGGCATTTAACCACTGTGCCACGGGGCTCCGGCCATGTGATTATAAACCCTACTCAGGATTTGTCCTTTGCAAGAGGTGGTGAGAATGTGTGCATGTGTGTAAACCGTAATATAACTGGATTCCTAGTCATGGGATACAGGGAACCAATTCAGCCAAAGTAGTTACAATGCATGAAAGATGGTGATGCTACCAGGTGCACGGGGGTGGTTACATATGATACCCTGCTCTCCCACCACCTTTCAGGCCCTACATGTGAGTAGCCATCACTTGAACAAGGGCTACAAAATTCTATGATGGTAGAAGTCATAGGTGTAGTAGATGGGCTACCACGATCTCTTTCCCCAGCAACCTCCAGCTTCTCAGGATGGATGGATGGATGGATGGATGGATGGATGGATGGATGGATGGATGGATGGATGGATCCATCCATCCATCCAGCCAGCCATCCAGCCAGCCATCCAGCCATCCAGCCAGCCAGCCAGCCAGCCAGCCAGCCAGCCAGCCAGCCAGCCAACCGTTATCCTGCCCATCTGACCAGTATAAGGAGTACATATGCTTAGGCTTTTTTTTTGTTTATTTACTTATTTATTTATTTATTAGGCTTCTATACCGCCCATCTTCCCAAAGGGAACTCTGGGCGGTTTACATAGACTGAAGAGGTTCAGCCAGGCAACAACACAAAACTGAAACAACAATACACATATAATAATAAAATATTAGAGTTAAAAGAAAATCTAAAATCTAACCCTGGCAAGTGCATATGGCAATTAGCCTGATGTCTTTCCAAAGGTGGCAATTCCTTTCCAGAAAGATTATTGCAGCTTGGGCATCTTAAGCATACCCAGGGACCTCTTTCTCCAAGCTCTTCTGAAGGCCACATGGATGAGCAACTATGTATAAATATAAAATGAAAACAAAAACAGAAAAACTGCCAAGCTGGAGGGGACTCCATGGATCATCCTGTCCATCCCCTGTCACTTTAAACGGCTGAGTTCTCCAGCAGGTCATCTGCTAGTCCATTGCTGGTTTTGAGTTCTTGTGACGTGTGTCTAGGAAGGCTTGCAGTCCATTTAAAAGGTGAATGTACCTGTTTTGAGAGTTCCTCCTCCAGAGAAGACCATTTTTTGGGGGAAGTAGGCGTAGGGACATCTGGCTGGACATGGGCTTCAAAAACAGTTTTGAAGGCTGTATTTAGCCCCAGGGCCATACTTGGTACACCCTGGATTCAATGCATCCTTTAAGCCTCGTGGTGGCACAGTAGTTAAACAGGTGTACTGCAGCTCACTGGGAGGGGGGCAATGTGTAGCTGGCATAAATAAATTGGAACCCCCCCCCCGAGAGTGCTTTAAGTACTATGGGGCAGTATATAAGCAGAACAGCTTTTTTTGCTTTAAAGGTCAGGATAGCCTTAAAACCCACACATCGGGTGGTGGGTGGGTGCATCTTCTCATATTACCACTTTCCTTGAGGTCATAAATTCTCCTTAACAAGCTGAAATGTCTTTATTGGGAAAAGCAACCTTTTCTGCCTCATTATGCACCCAGTCCTATTTCAGACACAGCAGCGACATATTCATATGTTAATATCAGCTCACAATGTCATACTGTGTGAAACCTGACACCTATTCAAATACTAATAAAAAAAGGAGATTTCCGAGTACTGATAAGGACAGATGAAATAATGACCTGAAATTCTTGTGTGTCCAACAAAAGTCTTTCCAGAACGAGGAGAAATTATCTAAAAGCAGCTTGCTTTGTTTCTCATTTGTCAGACAATATCCTGCTAGGTGCTATTCATTAGGCAGTTCAAGATTCACAAAGAGCTCTGGTATTCACCCAGCATAAAACTTTGTTATCTGAGGTTCAGAAAAATTTCAGGTTGAGATAGCTCACGGTGCAGGCAAAGATTTTACAACAACCCAGACTACATACAGAGGATAACGATCATATTTTCTTGGCTGGTATCCTGTAGTAAAAGTCACAACGAGAGTAGGCTGATTGAATCAGTGGGGATTTCTTGAGTCAAAATAAATGTGAGTTGCTGTGATGCTGCCTATCTACCCCAGTTGCAACTTATTACAGTAGGACCCCCGTATCCACTGATTCATTATCCACCGATTCAGTTATCCACGGTTGGCAGAGGAAAAATAAATAAATAATTCAGCCGCCACAAAGCAAGCTGCTGTCACAAAGAGCAGCTGTAAAGCAAGCTACCGTCACAAACAGCAGCTGAAAAGCAAGCTAGTGTTACAAAACAGCAGCTGTAAAGCAAGTGAATATCACAAAACAGCAGTTTGGGGAAACATTTTGGTGTTCTCTCTTATCCACGGTTTTCATTATCCACGGGAAGGCCTGGAACCAATCCCCAGCGGATACTGGGGTCCTACTGTACTTGATTTCAGCCTATTTAATATATTATCTTATCTTTGAGCTGAAGGGTGTCTGGTAGACCATCCTTTCCAACTTCTTATATGCTGCAGGAAACCCAGGCCCAAAAACATCTCCAAAAGATGGAGATGATTTAAAAATTTCCAGCATGGAAGGGCTATTTCGGCCTCGTTGTTCAGTTGCTATTGGTATCCAGACACCTCTTTTAACATGCCTTCACAATCAGTTCATCTCTGACAGCCCAGGTGGGGCACAGACCTCAACAGTGTGTGCTTCATGCACTTTTACTGCTCCTGTATGCATATACAGCGTGTGTGCATGGGTACGTACTCAAGCCCTGATGCATTCTTTCTCCAGTCCAGAGTTGAATGTCCAAAGACTGTGTAAAGGCTGAACTCTGAACAGGGACAACAGATGCAACATTAGCAAGTCTTTCCAACAACAGGTGATGGCAAAGCAGAAATAGAGACTAGAGATGGGCACGAATCAAAAAAATGGCATTTCGTTTGTCGTTTGTCGTTTGGAGGGTCCGTTTCGGTTCGTTTTTTGTAAAAAAATTGTTTTCATTTTCGTTCATTTCGTTACCATTTTGTTACCATTTATTTCAATTTTTTGTGATTTTTTTAGGATTTTAAGCAATTCACTCATATTGCAGTAACGGAAACGAAACGCACGACAAAAATTCTGGTGTTTCTGTTCGTTTTGTTTCATTTTAGAGACAAAATTTGTTTGTCGTTTCGTTATGTAACAAAATGAAAAAATGAAAACGGAAACGAAAAATTGTTCGTTTCGTGCCTATCTCTAATAGAGACAGAGAATGAAAAAGCAAAGAAGTTTAATACATGCACCAGAACCCATGTGGTCAGTGAAGAAGAATGCTCACGCCTGGACATCATGTTGGTCACTGTTATTCAACTGTAGCTACTGCCTGCCTCTTTCCCCTGCCCCTTACTCTGCAGTCCATAAAACAGGAGTATCACATTCACAAACATTCTTGTCTGATTTCCCTTCCCAGTCATAATAATGTGAAACCACACTTCAAGATATGCGTTTCTCTCTTTTTGTTGATTAATTTATGACAAAACAGCTCATATCAAAACTTGATAAATGTAAGCATCAATCTCCCTCCTTTGATCTATCATTTCTGGATTTCCTCCAGGCATGGTGTCGGATAAAAACAGTGGGAGTTGGGGTGGGGGGAGAGAGAAAGAGATAGAAACCTAATGGATTTGGAAGGAGAGGAATTTACCATTTGCGTGTCGGATAATACACTGATGCTACATTAAGACACCTAACAGTTGAAAAGGGCACTCCCAAAATCCGAAGGAATGAATGCATGCTTCAAAAAAACCCAACCAAGTTACTGAATGGATTTTAGGTGTCTTAAATGGGAAAATAAGCTTCTTTTTGGGTCAGCCGCTCAGGCCACACCAGCTTATGGTGTTAGCTATGTGACACTTCCAAAGATGAAGAAAAAGATAGCTTAAGTTTTTACTATTCTGCTTGGGATAGCCTCAATAGGGGACTGACTCTCATTGTGCTTAATGGCTCTGGTGAAGAAAGCTCCAGTACAACAAAAGAGTAGAACTGGGAAGCCGACCTGGGTGGAAAAAAAAAATCTCTCTATCTCTCGTTCCCTCCCTCCTTCGCTTTGAAGGGAAAAATCTGTGCATACTGCATGAGTCTATAGTTAGACTCCCAGAACCCACCACAATCAACGGTGCATTAAGCAAGGGGAAAACATGATATTTATGTATGTAAACTATCTGACTCCACCATTCTCCTTAAAAAGAATCCAAGGCAGCATGCTCTTTTAAAAGGCAATATTTAAAATCTAAATGCAGTACCTATGGAGCTATTTTAAAAGCCTCAAACACCATACAAAAATGGTAAATAAAATCAACACCGAAAACAGGTTCAAAGCAACAAGGCATTGCAATGCCACATTTAAAAAAAAATATTTCTCTGACACCCACTTCCAACGGTAGGAAGTGAATCATACCATTGGTTTAGCCAGCCCAGACACTCTCTGCATTTCAGAATTTTCCCCACGCCATAACAACAACAAAAGCAAAATGTTTTGCTTATATACTGCCCCTAGTGCTTAAAGCACTCTCTGGATGGTTTACAATTTATTTATGAAGGTTACAAATTGTGCCCTTCCCCCACCACCCACCAGTGAGCTAGATACTCATTTAAGTGACCTTGGAAGGATGGAAGGCTGAGTGAACCTTGAGCCTGCTACCTGGGACTGAATCCCGGGTCATGAGCACAGTTAAAGCTGCAGTATAGCGGTTTAACTACTGCACCACGAGGCTAACAAGATAGACTAGGGATGAAATATGAGACCTTCTGCATCCAAAACGTGTACTCTGAGCTACAGCCTTTCCATGCTTTTCAACCGTATTGCCGAAGTCACATAATCTGAATGTTGGACCAGTCTTCTTAGTAACCCCACACATTTATTTATTTACTTATTTATTTACTTATTTGTTATATACCACCAGTCTTCTGAAGGAACTCATGGTGGTGAACAACATATCATGGCAGTTAGACGGGAATCAAACTGCAGGGGAGGTATACACTTGTTTAAAACCCCATGTTTCAGTACATTGTGGGGGACTGAGCAGAAACCAAACAAGTTTTCCAAAAGCCACAAAACAGTTGTCATGGCCAAGTTTTCAGGGTCCAGTTAGAAACAGCCGCATGAATTCTCTCCTGTGATTCAGCTGTTGCAGTGGTGATTTAATTGGGTTGATTTTCTAATTAAGAAACTACTTAAAGACCTGTCAGCAGTAGTCCGCTCAGATTTTTCTTGGTTTTAAGCTGTGAGGTTTGTAATCTCTAGACTCCGGAGCAGAATCCATTAATATAATTGCACACACTTGGGTCTGATTCTGCACCTCCCCCGCCTTTTTTCCCCTGAGCCAAAACAAAAGTGTATCAGAAGCCATTTTATTGGACTATAAATTAGCACAGCACAGCTTTAAATAAAGAGATATTATTAGGTGGCGAGGAAGAGAGAGAGAGAGAGAAGAGAGACTAAGGAAAATGGAGAAACTGTTTGTAAAACATACCTCGGGTGCCCAAAGGGACTTATCATTTTCATATTTTAAATCTAAATGCATTTTAGTTATTTTTGTGTTTTTGTAGCAATCAGTTCACATTATGAGAATAGGGTAGCATAATTATGGAAATTAAGTACAGATTTCATTTGAATGAACTCATCAGATAGAATTACAGCTTTTCTAGATTGGTCGTCTGGCTTTATGTCAGATGATTTGCATAAAACATTTAGCTTAATGAGAAGTAAACAACAAGACTGCGGAATGTATTAACCCAAGGGGGGCAGGGTTGACATATAAGACATATTAGTATTGTAGACCTTTCCTCCTTCTTTTCGTGTGGTGTTGGGGGCGGGGGTGGGTGGGTCACAACCAATCCTCAGAGCAGGTTAGAAACTGAAAATCAAGGTTGGTCAGGTTCATAATTCTTCATGAACTGCATTCTCCCCTCACTTCCTAAAGCCAAAGACCAAGCTGTTTTTCAGGGTTATCCACCTGTGGTTGCCTAGAAACAGAATGTATCATAACCTTGTTCAGAAACTAAGAAGAGTTCAAGCACAGCGCTTGGTGTTTGAGGCTTGGATATTCTCTGGATTCGTTTTCCAAAACCTGATTCATTTAAAGCACACGGTGATACGCTGTGAAACCTTGTCTAAAATATTCCCTAGAGCAGTGATGGCGAACCTATGGCATGGGTGCCAAAGGTGGCACTTGGAGACCTTTCTGTGGGCACCCGACATCGCCCCTTCATAGGTTAAATTACTGTATTGGCACTTTGCAAAACAATTAGTGGGTTCTGAATTGCAGTTTGGGCACTCGGTCTCTAAAAGGTTCGCCATCACTGACCCAGAGGGTCTGCCTAATTTCCTAACATCTTCAATCACCACATTTCAAGACCACGTTTGAAAAACCCGTTGTTCCAGAAGTTCATGGGTCATTTGTACAGTACGAACAATGAACAATCACTATAAAGAGCTTAATGTGAGTCAGCACATCCACTGTACCTATGTATGTATGTATGTATGTATGTATGTATGTATGTATGTATGTAT